>WBMZ01012603.1:0-70416 GCA_013400975.1 Atrichornis clamosus | reverse complement strand
GCCCGGCCCGGCCTGGCCCGGGGGGAGCCCGTCCGCGCCTGACACAGGGTAAGGAGCCGCCGGTAAGCGAGCGGGAGCTGTGGTGGGGCACTGCGGGGCGCGGCCGCCGCGGCTTGTCTAGGCCCAGAGGGTTCTTGCCGGCGGGGACGCGGGGGGGTCCGCGATGGCGCTTCAGGCCGTGCCGAGAGTGGGCCGGGTCGGGCCGAGCGCGCGGCCGTTGCGCCGAGCCTGCGGTGGGGGCGGCCGGGGCCGGGGGCACCGCTGCCATCTTGGGGCGGAGCGGGGCGGGGGGCGCGCCGGGCGCGGCGCCCCTGGAACGGCCAGGGCCGCCCGCAGCCCCAAGGCCTCTCCGGGCTCCGGAGCTTCTTTCCATTCCCCGTGCGCCCGTCTTTTGTCGTCCCTCGCCTCAGCTGCTGCTGGGTAAAGTGGCTTGTGCACCTCGGGGGTCGCTGGACCCCTGCCCGCGGCGCGCCCGTCTCTCCTGAGGTCGCTGCTTTTGTGCGTGCCTGGGCTCGGAGAGCTGTCTGCCCGCCTCCCCCACCCCGCCGCTCCTGCAGGCACCGCCGTGATGGAGAGCAGCAGGGAGGCAGGAGGGATGTTTCACGGGTGGGAGTAGCAAGCAGGTTTCTGATACCGCCCTGTTTCTCCTCCCCTGGAATACCTGACAGAGGGCTATTGGATAGGGTTTGTGTCCGTGGCCAGGTAGCCAGGCAGTCCCTTTTTACTCTTGTCTCGGTCTCCAGCTCCTTCACATTAGCAAACCATGTTTTTAACTTTTGCTGGAGAGTGCACCCTGTATGTAGCTACCTGCTGGAGGAGGCATCACGCCAAAAATCTGCAATGTGGCTGCAGTCATCCCGGTGTTCTCAGCAGGTTTGGTAGCTCTCAGCTGGATGGAGAGCAGGTGTTTCAGGAATTTGGGGTTCTGGGCGCCTCCCTCCTTTGCTCTTCTTGATAGTACGAGTAAGAAACAAAAGGCCTATCAGTGTGTGCACAGGGTGGCTAATTTAGTTGTGCATAGGCCTCAAGGAGTCCCCTCTCCCCTGGATTTGTCCGTTACTGTGAAAGTGTCCTTCTTTGTAGTGTCGTCCTCTGGAGTAAACACAAATGGAAAGCCATGGTCTGTGGCACAGGAGCAGACATTTACCAGCCGTCACAAAGCCACTGAAGGGTTCCATGGTTTGGGTGCCTCTTGGGTGGTCCTGCTGGTGCCCCACCTGAGTGTGGGACAGAGCCTTTGCAAGTGCATTGCAGGGGCCAGTACCCTTCCCCTCCAAACAATTGCACTGTACAGGCCCTAATAGCTTTTCATTCTCTTAATGCTTCTGAGAGAGTGGAAAGCTGACCACTCAGCTCATAACTGACTCCAGGAGGACTCTGTTCAGACCAGAAATAGCACAGCATTACTTCTAATGACTGCAATTAGCTGGCTTCTACGAAGGAAAGGCTTTTCATGTGGAGCCTTTTAGTAGTAGGAATATGCTATCTTTATGGGGAGAGAAGTCCATTCTGCAGTCTTCACCTGGATACTGTAAGAGCCAAATAAGCATGAAAGATGCCTTTGAGGGTGTTGGGAGGAAGCTCTGGTTTGACTCCTAAGTATGTTTTATTGCACTAAGTTTGCTCTATTTTTGTCTGTTCATGTCTTTAGTAACCTTGGAAGGAACTGAATCTAGTGTATTTTCTGAGGGTATCAGTTTTCATGTCAAGAAGGCATTGCCATGAGGCCTTGCAATGCTCCATTTTCTTGCCCTTTGACCGGAGCACAGTACCACTATCCTGAATTGTTCTGAAGCCATGAGTTGAGCCTAGAAAAGAAAAATACTGAGTGTGCTTTGCTTCTAGTTTATTTGGGGTTTTAATTTTTTTTTCTTTTTGGGCTTTTAAAATATTCTTAGTTACATTTTTTAGCTTTCTTCAGTAATAAAGTGGGCTAGGAACTTGCTTGGAGGGGTTTTTATATTGTTTATGGAGAAGAAAGATCTTAATGAAATCTTTTCATTCTGGGAACTAGAACCTTCAGAAAATCCCAGGTAGCCTGAGGTTTGCAGTAAAAGCTTGAGAGCTGGCCGTACCCAGGCCCTGCCTTCTGTCTGTTGCTAATTACACTTTCTGTGAGCCTGTGCTCATGGGGAGCCCCGCAGCATCCTGCCAGCAGCTCCTCTGCCCTCCCAGCCTGCATCCCTTCTATAAGCGCCTCATCTCCATCCTGGTGGCCAGGGTGAGGCTGTATGCTGAAGACAAGGACTGCAGGCAGCACCTCCCGCTCCCGTGAAAGACAGTTGGGATCTGTGTTGTCTGACGTGAAGCTTGCGCAGCCGTGTGATGCTTCGTGAAGGAGGAGGCCCTGGGTGTAGGATACTCCATGTGCTCTGTTAATTGCAGACAGCGCTGGTTATGGATCCTGTGGCTGATTTGCATATCAAAGCATCTGAGAGCTCTGCCGTGGGCAGGGATGGGCAAGGATGATAAGACTTGCTGAAGGCTGGGGCTGGATCTTCCCCAGGGCTTTTTGTGGTGCACGGATGAGACAAGATGATGGGAATGTTTGGAAAATAGAGTTTGTCTCCATGTCCTGGAATGACAGCACCTAAACCATAAAGGCTTTTTTAATCTAGCAGCTGCTTTCGAGAGGGTTGGAACCAAGCAATTCTTGGTGACAGTCCCTCAGGCTGCTCCTTCCCTGCCTCTTCCTGCCTCTGAGAGCTTGCTGAGTAGTCCACAAGTATTGAACCCTTCAGATGTCCCCCCACACCCAGCAGCTCCTGCAGCGAATGGCCAGTGTGCCAGCCCCACTGCCTGTTCTCCACGCTGCCTCTCACACAAGGAGGCAGAGGCCCTGCTTGGTGACTCGAAGCTAAGGGACAGATTTGTTACTGCCTGAACTGACTCTGCAGGGTCTTGGGTCTTTCCTGATGGCTCAGGAGGCATTAGGGAGGAGGGACAGGGAGCAGCAGAGCCTCAAATGGTCCATGGCCTCTGAGATGCTGTATGAATCAGATCTGATCATGTATGTCTGATCTCAAAACAGCTGTCTGCTCTTCCTCCTGGCTCTGAAAATGAACCTGGGAAGCTTGGAGCTTGCTTGCAGGCTGAACTGGAAACTGAAATACGGGTTTCCAGGAAGGGAGAGAGTTGGGAGTCCCTGCATCCCTCTCCCACTTTGATCTTAGCAAGTGTATTGTTGGTCCTGATGCTCTGGATCTGAAGGACTGCATCATGGGTCAGCTGGCCTGTCTGAAAGTAGCTCTACATTCATTGTGGGAGTGCCTGTTGCCTGGGACTGCAGTCCTCAGCCTCTCTCCCATGCCCTGTGCAGCTCAGGCTCTCTCTGGGAAGGGCTCCTCACCTTGCTGTCCATATGGCGAGTAGATGTGTGCAGGAACTGCCTTGATTGTGGCCTTCTCAGGAGGCACCTCTCTGCCTACAGCCTTCATCTGTCAGAAGCATTCTGGCTTGTTCAGGGTAGTGAGTTGGGAGGCAGGCCTGATGCATTGCCTAGAAAGTTGGTTAAAAGGAGAAAAATAAAAATCAAGGAACAGAAAAAAAATGCATATGTATGTACACATTCTGCAACAGAGAGAGGGTGAGATTTGTCAAGTCGGTGCCAAGCTTGTACAGCAAAGGCTTGCAGTATAAAATGGCTTTTCTCTGAGCCTGCAGGCCTGTGGTTGGCACTGCCTTCTCACTTCATGTCCTTCCAGCATGGAGCTGGGTGTCTGCCCTCTGCTCCAAATACAGATTAGCTGCAGGAAGCCTGAGGCAGGTTTGCTATGAAAGATGCAGAACCCTTTCCTCTGTGTTTCTCTGCACAGAGCTTGTTGTGCTTTACAGGGTCATCTTTGCATGCTCTCTCTGTGTTCCTGGCACATGATCGCTAAGCAGTGCTGGAAAGGCTTCTGTTCTCCCCGTGGCTCTTGCATGTTCATATTGCCTGCCTGCTATTGTCCCTCTTCTGTTTTCAGGTCCCTTCTTTCACTCCTTCATAAAGCCAGATTGGGAAGTGGAAAAACTTTCCCAGTATTCCAATGCTCTTGTCAGGCCAAACTCTTAGAGTGGCTATGTAGCCTATATGGGCAAGATAGGGATCCTGCTGGCATAGCCCACTACATCTTTTGAGCAAGGTCTCCTGTTCTTGATGTGCTTTGGTCTTATTGTTGATGCCAGAAGCCTCTGCCCACATGGTTACTGTGCTGAGAAGAGAGAGAGGTCATCTTTTTTGCATGCTGTTTTTCCCCAGAGAAATTGGCAGTTGCTAGTACAGGTCTGGCTTAAAGCAAGACCTTGAAGATTCCTGTTTGTGCTGTTGCATTAAAGAAAAGGCTGGATCTCTTAAGGGACTGTGTATTAGAAAGGCAGCACATTGCATCAGCACAGGAGAAAGCAGTCATAGGCAGGAATCATGCTGCCTGTTTTTGGTGTGTTCTGCTGTTGCTTTTCTGAACCACCACAGCCATGTTACCTCTGAGCAGCAAGCTGAAAAACCTCCCTGCCTTTGTCTGGAAGAGTGGCTGCTGCAGGCTTTTCCTGTGTGTCTGTTCCCTCCCACTCCCTGGAAAGACTGTATGACCCCAGAGCTACATGTACCCTTCCTTGAGTGTGCTCATCCCCTCTGCACACCTGTAATTTTTTATGCAGAGCAGTCGCTTGCTTTGACACCCCCTTCCCAAGCAATGTTCTCACAGGTTTCTGTGCAGGTCTCTGTTCCCAGCTCAGTGCAGAGCATCACTCTGCAGACAGCCAGCTGCCAACCAGCAATGTGACCTCTGGCTCTGTCACTCCACAAGGAGGCCATGTGGGGAGGTAATGTGCTCTCTCTGTTGAGCTCCATGGAAGAACTGTTCTGATGGGCTCTCTTAAATCGTCCACCTGTCTCCTGATGTGTTGCGGACACGGGGCAGGGGAGAGTGCTACTCTTACAAGTGCGATTTTGCACAAGAGTGCATTTGGTAGGAGGCATTGTGTGTTGGCCTGGCCCTGCTTTTGCCAGTTAAACAGTGGCCTTTAGTAGACTTTGTTTCAGGTCCCTTCAAAGTCAGAGACAATCTTGGCATGATCTTGTACATAGAGAAAACTCAGATGGCAGCAGGCCTTGTCTTCTGCTTGAAGTAATTACCACATCTGATGTTTTCTGCTGGAGGGCAGAGAGCACCTGGCAGTGACATAGACTGGGGAGGGTCTCTGAAGATGACCTCAGGATGCTTGTGCTCTTGAGCCAAAAATTTAGTGCCTTTGGGTCCCAAGGAAGATCTTAAAAGGGATTTGTCCTTCTTCTTCTGTGTTTATGGTCTGCACTCCCTTTGTGTGAAGCCATTAAGCTGTGGAGTCTCTCAGGTGGTGCTGGTAAAGCTGACATCTTCTCCAGGATAACTGCATATGCAAGTGCGTGGTTTGGTTTTGCTGGGCTCTAAGTCTATGCTTGAGGCATAAACCTGAAAATGAATTATTGTTGTGTGTCCACTGAGCTGCGGTCACTGCCCAAGGACTCGCTATTACTCACAACACAGAAAAGGCAACTTGAGTTGGCATTAGTCACAAAGTTATAAATCTGGGAGGAAGGAACTGGGTTTGTGGTGGATGCAAAACTTAGCGTGAACTCCCAGCTAGGGCAGAAGGAGCTGATGCAGCTATTGGACAGAAGAAGGAATTAGCTCCTGCTGGCGTGGAAAAGAGGAACGAATAAAATATGACAGTAAGAACTGTCTTCACCTTGCAAAGAAGATCGGGGTGATGAGTTAATTTTAAAAAGCAAATCCAGGCACAAATCAGAACAAGTGACAAGACTATTTTGGTAAATTAGATGTGGTCATATGGGCAAAGCCTTATGAAATTTCCCTGAAAGTACTTATAGACTAAGGCAACTTCTGCATGATAAACAGTCACTGGATAGAACATCTGGTGAAGGGAGAGTCCAAGGTTTGATCCCTTGAAATACAGGGGAAAAGAATGGGACTACATCCAGCCTGTCTAAATCTACAGTAAACAGTTAGTGTTTATTCTGTTAGGGACGTGGGAGAATATACTGATTAAAAATCACATCCATTTGCCTGGAACGTAGTCCAACAAGTTGGTCAACCCCTGCCTGAGAGGATGGCCTGCCTCATGGCTGAGCGGGGGCAACAGAAGTCATAGATCTTGACTTAGGTCAGTCTGTGTCACTGCCCCAAGTGTAAGCCTTGTAAACAAATAAGGAAGGGGTAGGAGATTGGAAGTGTGCCCCATGTGGCCCCTCAACTAATGGCAAAGCTGTATTCCAAAGGGTTTCTATTTGTTAAGGAAACTCTAGCTAGGCACAGCAGGGGAAGATGTTGGTATTGCCAGAGTTTGGGGATAGAATAAGATAGTGCTCTTCTGAGGAGCAGAAAAACACAACGAAAGCCTCGTACCAGGCTATGTGCGGAGTGATACCTTTAAGGTGCAGGAAGCAATTAGTGCTCTCCTCAGCACAGATGAGCTGCTGCTGAAGGGCCAGGCTCAGATGTAGATGCAATTCTTGAAGAAGGATGTGCTCAAACAAGAGACTATCCAGCAAAGCAACAGAAATTAAGGTCTTTAGAAATACAATATGGAAGGAAGGATGAGAAAACAAGGGCTCTGTAGCCTAAGGAAGAAAAGGTGGAAGAGGGAGCTTCATCATATTTAAGAATGTACAGCAATGTACTTTGTTAGAAGACTATAGTTGTGAAGAAGACAGGACAGGAAGTCAGTCACTTTACCTATAATGAGGGAATTCAGGCTTTATAGTGCTCTGTAATATCTGTTGGGATGGTGAAGCGGAAATGAAGGCTATCTTGAAGGGCTTTTTGGGGAGTTGGGGTGTATATGTTAGTTTTGGAACAAATTAGCTAAGTCTGTAGATACAGATGACTTGCAACTGGCTGTGCCTCAAGTAAAGGACCTTGACAGATGACCTGTTAAGGCCCCTTCAAGCCTGGCAGTTGTATGAAACATTTCACACCTGGAAAGGCAGCAACAAGTAGCCCTGAGAAAGAGACTCTACTGCTGTAGACAATGCTGGGGAAATTGATTCTAAAATACACTGCCTAAATTCAGTGTCAGTGCTCAGAAAAGGCTGCTGAAAAATTGAAGAGAATGCAGAAAAGTTACAGGTTAGTCTGAGGGCTGAAGAGATAGCTTTGTGGTGAGAAACGTAAGGAGATCAATCTGTTTATTTAATCAAGAAAAAGATTAAGGTGAAACTTGGTTATCCTGCATAAGCATAGCATATCTTATGGCTGTATCATTAGCTTAATAGAGTAGAAATACCAGGTTATGAAGAGTGGCAAAAAAAACCTGTGGTGAGATGCTGGTACTGCAGTCACCTTCAGAGCCGTGCAGCCAGCTCTCCTTCTCCTTTTGTACACATGGAGGTCTCTGTCTTTGCCTGTTACTTTTTCAGTGCACCTCTGTTCTCTGGGTTTCTCGTTCTCCTTGCTTGTTGCTCCTGTCATAGTATCTGTTTAAGGTGTTTCATTGAGACTCCTCTACCTTAGGAGGAGACATTTCCAGTAAAACAAAGCAGTCACATGACCCCAGCTTACATAGGATGATACCCTGACAAACCTATGCCCATTCTCTGTGCATGCACCTCTGGAATTGTTCCCTGCCTCTTCTTGCCCCAGCCTGTCATCTGCCTCTGAGTGATTTATATCGTCCCTTCTCCTGTAGTGGGAAGTTATTTAAGGTTATTATGCCTGTTTTCAGTCAGTTAGGTGATATTTCTTCCTTAGTCCAGTGAATAAACCTCAAAAGAGGGGGTATACTGGGTGAGATACTGCAGCAGATGGCTCACTAAAATCTTGCTACATCCACGATTTCTCTTTCACCCACTAATGCTGTAATGCTGTTAAAAATAAAAATGATCCAGTGTGCCTGACAGGATGTATTCCCTGTAAATCCCTGCTGCATAGTGCTCCTGGAATCTCACGCTCTCTGTCTTCATGTTTTATTACCGCCTGGGGTAGGAGGGGAATTTCAAAGCTAGTAGATAGCTCCTGACTATGGTTTCAAGTCAGGGGAAAGCAAATGCTTTGATGTGCTTTAAGCAAAAAAGAGGAAAACCCCTCAGCATTTCACTTCTTTATTTTATTTTCTTTAAAGCTTTATTCCATTTGATGAGAGCAGAGCTTTGTTTTGTAGGGAATAACACCAATAAGCCTTTGTGTTTTCATATGGTGAGTGCTACAGGATGGAACAGCCAGAGTTGCTCCAGAAGAGTCTTCTGGAGTAGGAGCCACAGCTCAGCTTCTGTCTGGTGGGTTATGGAGTGAGGGATGCACCTGCACAAATCAAAGACTTAAAACCATGGTATGGTGGCAGTATTTGAGCATAGTCTGGGCCATGTCTCTAGGGTGCCTTAGGTACCTCCTTCAAAACACCTGCGGCTTCTGGCCTGCTGCATGTGCCTGTTTTGATTACTCTGCTGATACATTATTTTAGCAAAAAATGCTCCTGCTTCTAAAGTCTATTTTTATTCCACCACCTTAAAACACTGAGAAGCAGTTTTGCCAGTATAACTGCACCTCTATCAGCAGACTTATGCCTGTGGAGACATGTTGATTGCTTGGGTCTTTGCCTCTGACACAGCTGTGCTTGCACATGTCTCTGGGGTTGGCTGAGTGTGAAAGATCAAATAGAATCTATCTAGAGCTTGGAAATCTAGAGAAGAGAAGAGATGGGGCAATTAAAGTAGAGGAGGTGTGCAGTTTTGTTGAGCCTATTTTCAGAATACATAGGAGTGACTGATGTCTGGGTAGGAAAGCAGTTCTGGAAGTGTGTATCTGGTAAGCAGAGAACAAAGCAGGTTTTGGACAGTGTGGGGAGAGGGGACTTTGCTATTTGAACTGCACCACATATATTCTGTCTCATGTTGTTTGCACTGCGTTTTTCAGACCAAGAAAAGTCATTTTTAAACCCAAAGTAGACTGCAACCCTTTCAAGCAATGGTGCAGGTAGACTGTGTGTTGTGGCTGAATCGGCACGTGGGCTGTATACTCCCAGCCTAGTCCTGTAAAGCTACTGCAGGATAGTGAGCCTGTCTGGCCCAGGGCAAAGATGCCCACCTGCTCTTCCCTCTGTTCCCCTCTCTTCTGGTTGTTTCCATCCTGTCAGTCATCCTGATAATCCTGTAATTGCCTTGCAGCCCACTCCAGCATTTCAGAGCATCCGTTGACTTGCAACTGCACATTTCTGATTGCAAAGCCTGCTCTTCCTACCAACTCCTCCCTTCTCAGCTGACTCTGGAGTCTCTAAGCAGAGCTCTGGGGCAACACCCTCTCCTCCTATCCCAGTGCCAGGGCTTGGATGCTTTGTTATTCCTGCTCTGCCTCCCCACTTACACAGGTGTACATTTTCATACCCTTTTTGCCTGCAGGAGTCTTGTACCAGGTGCATTTCAGGATCAAGGAGGATTTGAGACTCATATGTGGCTGGAGGGAGTGGTTTGGTGTTGGGATTTTTGGTTTCCTTTTATTTCTTGGATTTTTTTTTTTGTTTTAATGTGTCCCTACTTCTTAAAGTATGTGTATTGGGGATAGCGGGACACAAACAGCTGTCCCATCCCTTGGTAAGGGAGTACACAAAAGAAGGTCCAGGAGGAAGGCCTGCTGGTGCATGTTGCTGCCTGCCATGCTGGGGGAGGAACCTCCTGCTCCTTCCCCAGCACTGTAATACCAAAGCAAATACCAGAGGGAATAGTCAATATATGGTTTCCACTCTCCTGATCTGGTGATTGTGAATGCCAGGGGAAAAAAAGAATGGTCAGGCATATGTGCTGTCCGTGTTGGGATCCCCCAAAGGGCTGGGGACTGGCCTTGCCCTAATGTAAACTTGAACCCTACCACTTCAGGTAGGAAAGAACTAAAGGAGAAAATGTGACAGTGGATACAGGCAATAGATAGCAGGAGGAGACATGCACTAACTGCACAAGTTGTGGAATGAAGTGCCCGTGGATGGGGAGTGGCACCTGGGGGCACTGAGCAGAACACCCAGCAACCTCGCTGCTCCTCGCAGGTACCCAAAGGTAGATGCTGCCTGCAGACAGGAGAGACTGTGCCAGAGCTGGCAGGGGTCTTGTGACTCAGACCACAGGTGGGTGAAGAATGCTTTATTCCTTCTTTCTCATTTTTTGTGTCAAACTTGCTGCTTGATGGCACTGCCTCCTCCCTGAAGGGCCAGAAGCATACCTGGTTCTGGAGAGTCTAAGCACTGACCTTGGATGGAAAATTAAACTAGCAGTGGCTAAACTTCGTAAGGTGTGCTGCTTCCTTCCTGAGCACTCTCCCTGACTGCTTGTTGCTGATCAACCTGGCAGGGGCAGCGTGAAGCTTTTGAACTTGCAGTTACCCTGTCAAGCAGCTGCAAAACTGTCCAAAAACATCTTTGGTTTTACTCCTGTGGCTAGTTACAAGACAGGTGTTGCTCATCCAGGAGAGAGGTATATTCATAA
Organism: Atrichornis clamosus; assembly: GCA_013400975.1. Lineage (NCBI taxonomy): Eukaryota > Metazoa > Chordata > Aves > Passeriformes > Menuridae > Atrichornis > Atrichornis clamosus. Next base: position 59,969 of record WBMZ01012603.1, on the reverse strand, counting down.
GCCACAGCAGAATAAGGGGCAGCAGGGCAGTAACACCCCTCTGCTGCTTTCCTGGACCCTAAATGATGGGAGCAGAGGTTCATAGCTCCAGGACATACCCTTCAGTCTTAGTAACTCAACAGGGGTTTCAGCTGACTGTAGGTGGGGGTGCTGCTAGTGTATCTCCTCTAGAAAGTGGAGTGTCTTTCCAGTGCCTGAAAACTAGCTATGTGATCTCCCCGGGAGGAATTGTGTGTGACTCTGATGGACAAAGGCACAGGGCGTATCAGCAGCATGCCTGCAGTCATGCAGCTGTTCAGGGTGGGATGCAGAATACAGTCAGGTTCTCCTGTGCTGTGGGTCCATGCTGCTTCACTACTGCTCTCTAAAGCACAGTGTTGACACCTCACCCTGTGTCTCGGTGTGGTGGAGATGCCAGAGGCAAGCTGGATGCCTGGTCGTGAACACTGGGGAGTGAAGCAGTGCTGGGGAGGGATGAACCGGTGGTGGGAGGAGCAGGTGGGCTGGGTCATGGGTGTGGATAGCTGGGAGCTGCCACAAGGACATGTTGGGAATCTGGCAGAGAGTGGGGATCCAGCAGTGGGTACTGGGGTGAACTAGGAGGATGAAGGGAGCAAAGGATCATCCTAGGCATGGGCAGCGCTGCTGGTGCCTTCACCTCTGGCAGTGCACAGAGTGTAGAAGAGTGCACCTCTGTTGAGCCTGTGGCTTGTTGATGAGAAGCTGGGCTGAAGAGATGGTACACAAGGATAAGCTGAGTGGATGGCTTATAGCCAAAACTTGTTATGCAGTTGACCAGCAGTTCCTGGGCCCTATGTGTGACAATGTCCTGTGCTCCAGGCATGCCTCTGGACTCCAAACCTTGCCTGAACATGCACTAGAACACAGCTGAGGCTTTCTGGTAAAGCCCTTGACACCAACCCTCCCTTGCCTGTTAGGGAAGGTTAAAAACTCAGAAATTGACCCAGCCCCTTAGTGTAAATGTGCATTCTTGTCAGCCCATTTTGGGCTGGTAAGTGCAATGGCATAGGAGACAAATCTGGGGAATGGAGCCAGGAGGTCCAGTATGAGTTTGGTAGGGTGTAAGAGGTGTTGGCTATTTGAGGGCAGGAAAGCACTAACTTTCTCAAAGATGGAGAGGAAAATGTGAGGTTCTTAAACTAGCCTGGCCTCAGGAGATGGCTGGATGCAGCTGGGAGGGAAAAATGAAAAATGAGGTGGTGGCTCTGGGAGGAGCCAGGGACTGGCACCTATTGTTTGCCTGGATGGGCTTCATGACTCTGATCTGCCACCATATGGCTGTGCAGTTCAATAACATCACGTGGGGTCTGTTTCCAGCCACCCTGGAGGGAGTATAGCCTGACACTGGAAAAAGTCTGCAAAATATAAGGAGCCTTAGGAGGCACTCATTTCTTGTCTTCTGTTGTCCAGGAGCTTATTCTAGGACAGTATTCCAAACATGAGATGGTGCCTTGGGGAGCTGGGGTTGTAATCCATTTCCTTCCCCTACTCCACTTTGAGACTGCAGCAAACTTTCTAGTGCTCTTCTCTGCCCACAGCTGAAGGCTGCTGTCACTAGTGCCTTAGCAGTCAAGTGTCCTTGCAGATCTTCCCAGGGACTCTGAGTGAATGGAATGACAGAGTGACCATCCAGGGTGGAGGTTCAGCGAGGGTGAGCATTGGGGGCTGCCTCCCCACCCGCCCACTGAAGGACAGCTGGCTGGAAGGGTCATGGTTCCCCTGGAGATGGGCACTACCTGAAGAGGCCCTGCCAAGCACTGTAGCAAGTGCTTTATTCACCTGCTGGAACAGGGTCCCAGGAGCTGTCGGGACGTTTTCAGAGACTTTGTGTTAAATTGGTGCTTCAACATCTGCTGTCACTTCGTGCTTCCCAAGCCTGGAGCAGGCTGCAAGGCAGTGCTGGCACACTCCTTTGTGCTGGATCTGATCTCACACTTTCACAGGAAAATGTTCCCAGAGCTTAAGGGTCTGATGTGAAAAAATACATGTGCCCTTGATTCTCTTTGCATTGCTGAGGAAGCTGCAGGTGATCAGTCAATGCTGCAGCACCCATCCCTGTGTAACCCTCCCACGTTCCCCTCATCTTCTCATGACAGAATAAAGTTTCCTTGCTCATGCTCCCTTGACTCATCTCATCCTCAGTTTCCAACGAGAGAGTGTTTGGTGTTAGTAAACATCATGTTATAAATAGGCAACTGGTGCTATATTGGGAGGAGTTTTCTCTGCTGGTGAGCACAGGCTCTGTGAGACCTGGGCCTGGAAGCTGTGAGTTCAGCTCAGGCATGTAGGGGCACTGGTGACTCCTCATCAAGGAGCAGCTGTGGGTGTGGCTGGGGGGACACTTACTGAGCTCCGGCTTTGTTTACCTGGCCCTGGGAAGCCATCCACATTCTCCCGCCCCTACAAGCCCTGCTGGGCCTCTCACTACAAGGATGTTGAGCTGCTGAAGCATGTCCAGAGAAGAGCAATGGAACTGGTGAAGGATCCAAAGAACAAATCTAATGAAGAGCAGCTGAGGGAGCTGGGGGTCTTTAACCTGGAGAAAAGGAGGCTAAGAGGGGTCACCTGAACCTACCTGAAAGGAGGCTGTAGCCAGGTGGGGATCAGTCTCTTCTCTTAAGTGACAATTGGTAGAACAAGGGGACATGGCTTCAAGTTGTACCAGAGGAAGTTTAGGTGAGATATTTGGAAGAATTTCATCACTGTGAAAGAGTGGTCAGGCATTGGAACAAGCTGTTTAGAGGTATGGTGGAATCCCCATCCCTGGAAGTATTCAAAAAACGTGGATGTGGCACCTAGGTACGTGATTTAACAGTGAACACAGCAGTGCTGGGTTAATGGTTGGACTTCATGATCTTAGAGGTCTTTCCCAGCATTAATGTCTCTGTGAATCTATGGCGTGTGGATGGGGTATTAGAGAAGAGACTTGAAAGCAGGTAGGATTCAGGAGGAAGGAGTGAGATGAGGGTGGCTGTGTTGGGCTACAGTTATCCCTGAGGGTCTGCAGGTGTTTTCATGTAGGGACTAAGGTACTGCCTCTGGCAGCAGTGGAGTAAAACTTGGGACTTGGTGGATGTGCGCTTCCTCCTGTTGAGATGGTCCCTGACTTGGGAGACGGTGTATAGCCAGCATCTATGTGACTCTCTAAGATGAGCAGGTAACTGCCCTGAGATGCTTTGCAGTGCCCACTGGGTTGCTGGGTAGAAGGCACCAAGCATCAAGAGATGAAGAGATCTCTCTTTGCTGACAGGTCGCACATACACATTCCTGTGCCTGTGCCACTTGGAGAGCAAGCGTTGACCCTAAAACACTACTGGGGCTGTGGATTTCTGATGAGCTGCAGTAAATGAGTCACATGCACATGCCCAGTGTGTGTGCATGAGGTGGAGCCCAGCAGAGCTGCATGTGGCAGAGCTGCATGTGGCAGAGCTGATTTCAGAGTTCCCAGCGTTGACTCTGACAGGACATGTGTCCATGCCACCGGACCTGGCAGTCAGTCCCAGACAGCTGTGCCTGATGGCTAGCACCACAGACTCAGTGGAGACCCGATTTCCATACGTAGGGATTCTTGGAGACTTTGACTGCAACGCCGGTTGAGTGGCATAAGGAGAGGGCAGGGTGCCAGTTGTGAAATTCCAGCCTCCTCGCTCACTTACAGAGCTGTGGCAGGATTGCTGTGGCAAGCCTTGGGCATAAACATTGGCAGCAGTGGGGCTGGCCACCCAGGAGGGGAGGCTGGAGGAGGTGCCGCTCTCCTGCATCCTTGTGCTTTCCCATTTCAGGCCCTGGAGGACTGAGTGTGGCTGTCAGGTTTTCTCTGGGGGCAGCCAGGCACCTTCCCATTTCAGGCCCTGGAGGACTGAGTGTGGCTGTCAGGTTTTCTCTGGGGGCAGCCAGGCACCTTCCCATTTCAGGCCCTGGAGGACTGAGTGTGGCTGTCAGGTTTTCTCTGGGGGCAGCCAGGCACCTTTCCCTCTGGAGGCTGGTCTGGGAGGTGTGTTCCCAGCCCCAGCAGTGTAGGGAGGAGATAATATGTACCCACCACAGGAGACTTGATTCAAGGAGGAGCTGTGAGTTGGCATACCTGGATGGTTTTAGACAGGGTACAGCTAGCTTTGCAGCCTTCTCCTACATTAATTGGCAGAGTAACTGGGGGAAGGAGCAGCAGGCTTCCCTGGGAGCTGTAGGAAGGGTGGTGGTGGATTGCAAAGTGCAAACTGAATCTGAAAGCTCTCCATCTTGAGAGGTGGAGGCTTTGCTCAGTCTGCTGCTCAAATAAGCAGTGTCATCTGGCCTTACTCTGCATTGTCCAGGTTGTGTTTTAAGCCATGTAAACTTAATGCTGCCTAGGGCTTTGCTGGGCTCGCTCCTGAGAGCTCCTGAGAGCTGATTGGGGTGTGTTGGAAGAACCAGGCAAGAGTAATCCCAAAACAGCCTGACTGGCATGTGAAATGAGGCAGTGTGGTTGCACTTTATCCATTGATAAAATGCAAAATGTCCTGTAAGGTGCTCCTGCCTCATCTGTAGTGTGTAGCACGTGTCTTTCCATGCTGTAATCTGAAAAGCAAATGTTAGGAAGCCTCTCCTCCACCATGCAATAACAGAGTTTGTGTCTGCCCTTGGTATCTGTAGGTCACCTGCCCCAGTGGGAGTGCAGGAGATTCTAGATCATACAGCTGCTTGGGGTGACTCTGAGGGAACTTGAGTGCTTTAGTGCAGGAGACCTTTTCAAAATACCCTGTAACATCAACGGAGACAAAAAAGGTTGTGTTGATTGTGTGTTTGTGTTTGCCAAGAGCCAGGCAAGCCCTGATGCTGATGGTTCATAGCAAGTCTGGTAACAAGGTTCGGGTTTTTCCTTCTGTGTAGAAACGGGACAACTAGGATATTTTAATGTGTATTGATATAAATGGGAAAACTGAAGTTCACCATATAACATTTAACACTTACCAAATACTCTATTTTAAAAATTTTTTTTAAACCAACCAACAAACCAAAACAAACCTTACTTTCCCCTCCCTCTGGGGCAGTTTGGGCTCCATGGGAAGCAGCTGGGGCGGAAGGAAATGCGAAGTGAGAGAACAAGGTAGGATGACGGGGTATGGGGATATATATATATTTGTCCACGATGTGACTGAAAGAGAACCCTTTGCCCTTTCAGGCTAAGAATGCAAAGGATTTGTACTGCAGGGCAAGGAGGCAGCAGTACCATTCTCCTTCTGGCTCTAGCTCTATCTGTGCTTGGGGTGTTCAGGCACAATACATCTAGAAAGATGCTGACCACACGGATGTCAGCTGTGGAAACAAACTGGAAAGGTGTGCTTGGAAAAATGACAGGTGTAGCGTTTAGCTTGAGGAGAGTGGAGGCAGGTAAGATGTCTTCTGACAGCAAGGGATCTTCAATCCGCTTCCTGAGAAGGGAGAGCAGTATTTTTGGAGGAGCAGTGAGAAGGCAGAAGTAATGAAATTTGGGAGCAGAATTGGGAGGAATGGCATGCATTTCAAGCCTACCAAAACTATTTCCTCAGGAAGAGAAGAAAGCTTTCTGGTCTAGGATCATTTATTTAACCAGTTGCTATGAAGTGTACTGCAGGAGCCTCTTTCTCATCATCAAAGAAAAATTCTGATTGAGCTTCTTGGTCTTTGCTGCCCCTACCCTGAGGCACTCAACTGGGGCTGGGTTGATAACCAGTGCACATAGCCAGAGTTCAGAGAATGGTCTTGGAAAATATTTGGTATTTGAAGGAGAGCACGGTGTTCAAGTCTGTCCCTTTTTGGGTAAACACTTTAATTTAGCCATGTACTTATGATGACTTCAGTGAAAGTGTCTCAAGATAAGTATGTAATTAGGAGCTTTCCTGAGCAGGGGTCATTTCTTTTGCATTAAGATCCTTGAAGAAATATCTTAACAAGCATTATCCTGGTACAGTTGCCAAAGATTTGCATTGGAAGAAATACTAAGCGGTAATCTCACCTGAGTTAGTAATTTGTCTCAGAATGCCATAATCTACTAATTGCTTTTATGCTCCTGCTCCTGGGATGTGTTTGGGAAGGCCAGGCAAATTTAATGCCCATAATAAAAATGCCTCAGCCACTGCTTTGGGTGGTTTCTTTTCACACAATACATGTGATGTGTTGTCCTGATCCAGAAAGGACGCATGGAGCAGTGTGTTCACCCATGTGAACCAGCAAAGAACAGTTTTGTTGCCTCTAGGTACCCTGATAGTTTAGAGTCCACTGGCTTCTTTTTATTTGGGTGTACTGCCCCTACTGCCTGCCTCTGTGATGCTGCACGTCACAGTAGTCCATACTGTCAGATGCCCCTTCTGTACAAGGTGAACGAGATGTGCAGGCTGCCTTACAGCAGCTCCAGGCTATGATGCTTAGCTGCTCCTAGGTGTTCTCCAGGCTCAAGCCCATGGAAAGCACCCATGTCTGTTTTCCTTTCGGCACCACAGCTTGGTGCAGCAGAGTCCAGGAAATGCTGTGGCCACCCAGGTGGCATGCCTGAGGGGACTGTCAGGTATCTGGTCTTAGTTCTTCTATGTAGTGCTGGTCTGTCTGGGCTGGAGGGCCATTCCTGTCTTTACCTCCACCTTGGTGCAGTGTTTGGTGTGCTCCACGTAGTTTTTTGAGGTGACCTCCAAGCCATTTTCTTCATACCAAGTTAAGATTTTGGTGGTCTTAGCAGGTGTGAGCACCCTGGCTTGAGCTGGGGCTGCAGGCAAGAGGAACCCAGGTTACTAACTGCAGGTCTTTAGTGGGCTCTCGTAGGCTTGATATTTGCTTGTGTGGAGCTGTGCTCCATGGATAAACAGTGACTCATCCAGTTAAAAGTACTATTTCTTTGTTTGCCCTAACATTGAGATAGAGCCTGGATGACATGAGGTTTGCACTGCCGCGTCTTACCAAAAATTCAGTGCCCTCCTCCAAGCCCAAGCAGCCACTTTATGTCGCACACCTTTATCAGTGGGTCTGAGAGCCAGGCTGCTTACCTTGAAGTACCACTTCAGTGTTCCCTGGCCTCTGCTGAATCTCGTACCCAGTGCCCAACTGGTGCTTTGTTCCCTGTGTTCCCAAGCCAGGCCCAGCTCCTCTTGCCAAGCCCAATGGGGTGGAGCAAAACCATTAAAAAGAAGAGCCTGATCAGCATCTCTCAAGTGCTAGTGGCTGGCTGAGAGCCCAGCCTTCCCCAGCCTGGTGCATGCCAGTGACTCCTGCCTGCAGACCCCAGACCCAGCAGTCAAAAGCAGGCAGAGCTGGCCTGAAAACTCAAAAAGAGGTAGGTGCTCCCTACCCTCATTTTTGCCAGCAGGTAAAGGTTTTTGGACAACTGTCTCCAGTTTAGATCTCTCTGGCAGCATCAGAGCAAATATCATGTAGAAGAGGAACCGGGACATCTCTGGGTCCTGATGTGCTGAGTGAGGTCCAACAGATTTCTCAGGCTTTGGTGCAAAGACAGTCTCAATGCTCTGTTTAATGTCCATCTCCCTCTGCTATGACCTTTGTTATTTACTCAGGACCCAGCAGGAGCTCAAAATCAGTCTCTCACAACATCTGTCTCTCTTATTGGGGTTCAGTAGCTGCTGGGACAGAGTGCATAAGGGGAAACGTGCTGTAGAGCCTCAAGGATTTTCCAGTGTCACAGTTGTCCTACAGTTTGCACGTGTTTGTGGCCAAGGTTGCCCTGCTGCACTTGGTTGTACAGGGTGCTGTGCCAACCCTGTGTGTAGTGCCCTGTGTAGTGCCTGCTGTGTTGTGGGTTGGGCTGTGCTGCTGGTGCTGGGGAGATCTCACTGTTGAGATTTCCCCAGCAGATGCAGAAAGCAAATTCCTAGATGTTCTCCTATAACTGTCCTGGCTTGCTGGCCACATCCAGACCACTTGCTGTGAGAGCTCTTTGCCCATATCTGCTGTTCTTGAGGAACAGTTGAAGACTTTCCTCCTCCTACTGCCTGCCAAATCTCTTTACAACTCAGCATGAAGTTGTAAAGAGAGTTCAGTTTTACTTGCCGCAGGACTGTGATTACCTTGACCTTTGGTGTATGGCTGTGCTGTGAGTCCTTTGTAGATAACTCTGCAAGGCAAGCAGTACCTTTGGAGTGCTTCAAGGAATGTGAGGAAAGGTGAGAGCATCCCCAGCCTGCATATTGGAAACACTTGAAACTACAGTCTGCTTAAGGACCTTGGAAAAGAATCAACCTTTATCGGTTACAGGAAGGGCGCAGGTGCCAAGATTTGGAGTAGATATTCCTGTTTAGGAGCGACACTGAGGCTGCTCCCACTGGAGGTCATGCAGCACCCTGGCAGCTTGTCCCTCAGTGCCCACAGAGGGAAGGTGTTTCTCTCTAGGCTTCCTGGTTTGTATCCTGTGTGTTTGCTGCTGGATAAGAGAGCCAGGCTGGTGGGCCCTTCCCTGCTAGTGCCACGTTTCTGCACCTGATGTGAAGGAGGGTTTTTCTATGTGCTGCTAAGCACCATCTCCAGGGATGCTGCTCTAAGCACATGCACCCCATTTTGCCACTGTTCTTGAATTGATGTGGAGTTTCGATTTTCATGTGTCCCTATGGAGCAATTGCTCAAGAAGGGTGTAGTGGGTTGATGCTGGCTGAATGCCAGGCACCCACCAAAGCTGCTCTCTCACTCCCCTCCTCAGCTGGACTGGGGAGAGAGAATATAATGAAGGGTTCATGAGTTCAGATAAGGACCGGGAAAGATCACTCATCAAATACTGTCACAGGCAAAAAAGGCTCAAACTGGAGATATTACTTGATTTTATTCCTAACAAAATCAGAGCTGGATAACGAGAAGTAAAACAAAACCTTAAAAACACCTTCTTCCCACCCTTCCCTTCTTCCCAGCTCTACCTCCTACCCCAGTGGCTCAGGGAGAGAGGAAATGGGGCTAATGGTCAGTTCATCACCTGTTGTTTCTCCTGCTGCTTAGGGAGAGGACTTGTTCCCCTGCTGCACTGTACAGTCCCGCCTCAGGGGACACAGTTCTCCATTAACTTCTCCAACATGAGTCCATCTCATGAGCAATAGCCCTCTGTAAACTGCTGCAGTGTGAGTCTATGCCATGAGCAACAGTCCTCCCAAAACTGGTACAGCATGGGTCACTCTTCCATGGGGTGCAGTCCTTCAAGGACAAGCTGCTTCAGTGTGAGTTCCTCTCTCCATGGGTCTCCCACAGGATCACAGCCTCCCTTGGGCATCCACCTGCTCCAGCATGGATCTCCTTCACAGGCTGCAAGTGGATCTCTGCATCCCCATGGTCCTCCATGGACTGCAGGGACACGGCTGCTTCACCATGGTCTTCATCATGGGCTGCAGAGGAATTCTAGCTCCGGTGCGTGGAGCACCCCTTCTTCCCCCTTCTCCACTGACCTTGGTGTCTGCAGAGTGTTCCTGTCACATGTTCTCACCCCGCTCTTCTCTGGCCGCAATTATCACTGCGCAATAACTTTTTTTTCTTTTTTTTCTTCTTACATATGTTATCACAGAGGAGTTATCACCATTTCTAATTGGCCCAGCCTTGACCAGCGGCACATCCGTCTTTGGAGCCGCCAGGGATTGGCTCTGCCGGACATGGAGGAATCTTCTAGCAGCTTCTCACAGAAGCCACCCCTGTAGCGCCCCCACTACCAAAGCTTGGCCACGCAAACCCAATACAAAGGGGCATGAAGCTTTTCTGAAGTACCATCCAAGAGAGGTAATGCCTCAATCCTGTGCATGCTGAGTTTGGTGTTGTCAGTGCTTAGAGCAAGAGGAGTGGGCAAGAGAGAAGCTCACTCACAATAGCTGCTGACTGCTTGAGCAGCTTTCATGCTGCAGAGTAAGGAGTAGGGATTCTCTCAGGGCTGTTGCAGTAGGGTATTCTGCCAGCCCAGCTGTGAAGCCCTGAGAGGTGGCTTGGACTATGGGACATGTTCCTTGCCACAAGTTGGTGACTTGCATCACCGGGGAGTTTCCTTGGTGGGAAGTACTGATCACACTCCATAGGCAAGTGATGGTAATCATACTCAATGAATAAATTTTTTTCTGCCTTTGAATACTGTGCTGCGAGGAGGTAGAGACTTCTGTCATGCAGTCAATGTCACCTTGAGAGACTAGCTAAAAAACCCAGTTTTATGAGAGGCACACACATGTTTTGTTCAAGAGGAAAAGCTGGCTGTAGACGAAAATATCCAGTCTGTGACTGGTAGGAAACAGATAAGATGCCTGAGGAAAGACAAGTATGTTAGTATTCTTCTATATTCACGGGGATTAAGATCAGAAGCTTTAAGATGCGGTGAGGTTACTGATAAACAAAGGAAAAAGGAATGAGAGCTGCAAGAGGTGCAGAGCTCCTGCTAAAAACATGTCCCTGAGCAAAAGGGACAAGATGTCATTTGGTCTCTTGAGAAATGGGAGAGACATGGAAAAATTCAGAGTAAATATGAGATCACCGGGGAGATTGGTTTGTGTTTCAGCCAAGCCGGATGTCATGCACCTGAACAGCTCTCCTTAACAGTTCTTGAAAACCAAAGTGGTATTTGTGCACTAAAGGTCCTGTATGAATACTCACTCTCACTTAAAAAATGAAGTGTGGCAGAGCTAGTCTAGGGCAGGCCCACAGATAGTTTGTAAGGAAAGTGCAGGCCATTTGCAGGTAGTGTAAGTGATGATAATAGACATGCAGGAGATAACAAAAAAAGCAACCTGTGAAGAGCAGCCCTTGTGCTACTGGAATCCATAAACTAGAAGCTGAAAACCACTGGTATTGTGAGATCATGAAATCTCCATCCTTGACTTTGCTAAAGTCTATTGGGAATTGGTGGAGTTGCTACTGCTAGGGTGTTGGGTGATGGATGAGGAAGCCCTGTTATCTGGGACTTAGTCCAAACCATATGACTTGGTTACCATATGGCCACTGCTCTGCAGAACATACAGTGGGAAGTCCAGCACCTCATCAGTCTTGCCACTCAAATTATTTGTTGTGTTTACTGGATCACTATCAGCATATGCCTACAGGAAACAAGGGAAGCCAAACAGTAAGCAGCATTCCATTATAAAGTACAACCTGACAGACAAACTTGATATCTTTCTGATAGATTTACACCCCAGGAGCTTGAAGGGAAAGTGACAGGTAGATATATTTGGAACTAAAGTGTTTGATTTGGTGACTCATGAAACACTCAACATTTATTGTAAATCAGGGTGACTGATTCTGCCATGCAAACTGAGAGCTGATTAATGTGGAGAACTGTTTGATAGATTGGACTTTGTCTTGATGGCAGAGAAGGAGATAGGCCCTTGCCATGGACTAAGGTGGGACATATGGGTAGGTCCCTATGAGACACCATTAGGGGTGTTCATGTGGCATTGAGATTCCATGGTGTTTGTCAGTAGGCAGACAAGATGGGACTGGGGACCTGTACTTCGTGGTACAGAAATGCTGGTTGCCACGGGTATGTTGGTTCCTTGTAGCCAGGTGGAGGCAGTCAGGCTGCAGCATGGTGTTGTGTGGGTGTCACTGTTCCACCAAACCCCCTTGGAAGGGAAAGGGGACATCGTTAGCCTTTCCCTGATGGCCAGACAGGGGCAGACACCCATTGCCCAGGAGCATCCAGTCCAAAAGGATGTGAAAATTGAGGCAGAAAGGCAGCAGCTTGGGACGTGCGATGTGGGAGCAAAACGCAGAGCCAGAGAGACCAAATTGCCCTTAGGCTGAGGACAGATTAGCCAATTGATGTGAAGAGCATAAACCACAGCGTACTAGGGCTTCAAACTGTGCTACAGCCCTTCTTGGCATGGTACGTTATGTTCAGGGCACCATATGACTTGAAAGCACTATCATCAGATTGGAGGGAGTTCCTGTAAAAAAGAGGTCTAAAAAAGACTTAGCTGTTTGGAGCTAAATCTGTATCTCTTGGCAAGGTAGACAGTTTCCAGTGGGTGAAGGCAACATGAAGTGTTTTGCTGGTGTTCAGAGGCAAAGGCAAGGCTTTCGTGATTATTCTGGGTGATTTGAAGTGGACTGAATTGTGAAATGGACAGGCTCCTGATCTTCATGAAACTCAACCCCAGGTTTCTGATGGATCCAGATGCTCCCCACTGTTAGTCTACTACAATCCCTGCCAGGGACCACCCCAGTGCAGTCACTTGTGTGGTCAGCAGTGCTTACAGTTGTGCTGGGAGCAGGACCAGGGGATCCTGAGCATCGGGATGTACACAGTGTGCAAGGTGCCACAAAATGGTGCTCCGAGCAGCATGTGGTCAGGGCTAGCTGTGAGAGTGATGGTGCCTGCCAACACCAGGGCTGGGAGCCGATACACACAAAAGAAAGGTGTGATGCCCTTTGCTGCTAGGTATTTGAGGCCTGGTGCAAAGCCACCTGGGAGGACTTTGGACCCAGGGCAAGGGTGCACTCAGCTTTTGCTTTGAAGAAGCCAAGCCTGCCAGATCAAAGCTTTGGAGGCCAGTGTCTAGTTGGCTAGCTCATAGAGATGCTGAAGTGTGCAGGGAGCTTGGTATGTTGACTGGAGGCAAAGAGATGCAGGGCTTTGGCAGGCCCTCCTCCTTTCTGCTGATACAGGACTGATCCCTGTTGTATGCTTGTCAGTGCTTTGCCCAGGCTTGTTGGAAATGCACTGGTAGCACATTTGCTTCTTGATATTTTTTCCCTTGGCCTGCAGATAATGTTCCTCCTTGCTGCACCCAGCACGTCAGCACTTCTCCAGTCCTTAGCTGCCTGAAAGCTCTGTGCCAGGTCTGAAGCATGGTGCAGGACAGACTTCCCACTGCTGTGTCTACAGCAAGAGTGATATTTTCCCTGTTTCTTAACTGTTGTACTCTTGGAAAGGGTTTCAGCTAATTTGTTAGGCCTCTTCTCCCTATCTCTTCCTCAGACTATTCCCTACTTGCTTGCCAAGAGTCAGACTATTCTTCCCGTGGTCTGCTTGTGGCTGCAAGCAGTTTGCTCAGAGCTCTGCTGAACTTTGCCATTGAGGTGCAGGTAGCCTAGGTGGCTGTTTGCAGGGGTGGAAAGACTCCCTCAACCTTGGGTGCCAGCTGTTGCATGAGGGTCCCCAAGTGCACAGTGCAGGCAGGTCTGTATTGCCCTGGCAGGCAGAGGCTCAGGGTGGCACATCCTTCAGGCTCAGGTCCCTGAGGTCACGGTGTGGGTTTCCTATGGTATTTGGGAGACCAAGGGGATCCCAGAGGAGCAGGCCTGAGAGGTGCAGGCCATGCCCACCCTCCGGGGCTGAGAACCAAAGCATACCTCACCTTCCTGAATGCTGTGCCCCAGAGGTTTAACAAGGGTTGGGTTGCTTTATTTCTAATCTGAAAATCTCTAGTGTTCTAGCCCCAGACCTGCTGGTTTCCAGTTGCCTGTCTCTGCACCCCCAGCCTGCTGTGAGACTGTCATATTTCCATAAACAAATGTGCCTCTACCAGAGCACAGTCTCACCGTTCTAATTACAGATGGAGTTATTAACATTTGCTGGTGAGAAAACGAATGTAGCTTGTGTGCTTACGTCATTCCGGCTGCGAGCTCAAGCGTACGATTTATTGATTTATATTTTTCTGCGGGCATTTCTCAGGTCACCTCCTGTGTCTGGCTGACATCAGTGGTGTGGCTGGAAGAACTCAGCTAGATGCCTGCCCATGTCAGTGCATGTCTGCCAGTTAGCCAGCTGTCCAGCAGCTGCATCATTCTTGCCTGAGTCCCAGCACAGTGCTTTCTCTTTCTTCTTTCCCCATACTGCCAAGAGTTTGGCAGAGGACATGCGTGCTGAGTGTGAGAGGCAGAGACTCCAGGGTGAGCTGGTGAGAATGGGGAACACTCCATTTTGGAGGACCTGCAGCGCTGTTTCTATTGTCTACCCTGGCCATGCTGTGCTGCAGTAGAGTTCAGTGTTGGACAGACAGCCTCCTCAGCAGGCACCTCCTGGTCCCCTGCCTGCAAGAGCCCCTCAGACCTCTGCTGCATGTCACCCACTGCCCAGACTGTGGGATGACTTCATAAGCATCCTGATGCACATTCTGCAGCCAGAGTCACAGCAGTGAAGGACTAAGGCACGTAATCTTGGTGTCCCCAGCCTCATTCAGCCTTCTTCCCTCTTCCTTTTTGCAATGGATGAATGGGAACGTGGAGGCTTGCTTGTCTGCTATTTGGGTGTTCATCCAAGAGGAAAACCCAGCAAGCTCTGCTGACGTGCAGGCCAAGGACAAAGATGAGGAGGAGGAGAGGCTCTGCCCTGCCCTGCTGAGGCCACCAAGTCCTCAAGAGCAGCAGTTCCCATGGCTGTGTTTGCACTGGGCTTAACAGGCAGAAGCTGGGGCTGCAGCACCTGGTGGGATGTGCTTTAGGGACTTCAGCTGGGAAGTTGGATGCCTCGGCTCCTGACATGTGTTGGTGGAAACATGGGACAGTGTGGACATTCTGGTCCTGCTGGGGATGTAGGGGCTATGGTACAGGGCCAGGAACAGGCTTCTCTGTGGACAGGGGAAGCTTCCTCTCTTCCTCCTTCCTACTGTTCATAAAAGAGGGGATGAAGTTCAGTATTGCTGAATAAGAGCTGAAAATGCCTTTTGGCAAGCCTGTCTTTGCTGTTTTAAAGAAGTCAGCATTAATTATGCAGAGTGCAGGAGGGGAAGACTCTGGGGCTTGCACGGAACCTGGTTGGATGTCCTGCTCTTGCTGCCTCTTTGGTCCCCCACTATGTGCTGTGATGAGAAGCCATGCTTTTGGTCAGGAAAGGGCTTGGATACCTTGAGCTGGTTCCCACCACTCCAGCCGCACAGCATCTTCCCACCAATTCCCTGCACCTTGGCTCTTGGTGCTCAGGAGCTCATGCTGATGATAGCATCTCAGCCTGGGCTTAGCCATGCTTGCCCTAACCTACAGCCTTCGAGGGGAAGTAGGGACCAGGAAAGGCACCTTTAACCATGTTTTGGTGCAGCATAGTTTGTGTGGTCACAGAGGCTCCCTTACCTATGGTGGCAGCATAAGGTGTAAGGAAACATGCAAGGTCCTTCCCTAGAGGCAGACAGTGGAATCTAAACAGAAAGCTTTGCAAAACCACCTCTGCCTTTGGTGGGTATTTGGGGAGGGGGGCAGCTGTTGCTGGAAAAATCCCCTTATCCCTTCCACACTGCTGGAAGGAATTTTCTTTCATAATTGGGAACTGTGCTACTACACCATGAGACTGTGCGTGCTTGCAAGCACCACCTTTCCTCCCTGCCTGTGCTTTGCCTAAACACTGTACCAAACATCAGCTGCCTCCAGGGCCAGCCCTGCGTCTCGCAGCAGGGGACACACTGCAATGTGCCCTGCCTGGCTGAGGGTGAGGCCAGAGAGTCCCCTGGAGTGAGTGTCTGAGACCATTGCAAACCAAATGCAAGGACAGAGGTATTGCCAGGCCTATGGGTTGCACTGTGCCTGGGAAAACCAGACAGTCTCCCTCTCAGCTGAAAGACTCCTGGGAAGGGCCTTTGTTGAAGGATGCTAGGCATGATTGAGACTGCAGAGCCGGTTAGCAAAGCCTTTTTCTTAGTTGCCTGTTTGGTGGTGTAACCCCAGAAGAACCCTGGTGGGTCTGAGCCAAGTGATACAATGGCAGGTGACCTCTAGCCTGCTGCCAGATGTTCCTGCAGCTGGGGGAACTAGAAGGGCACAAGTGCTCTGAGCATTCCGGTGAGCTTTTCCCAGCTTCCCACACACTTGAAGCACCTCTGTCTCTGTGGGGAGCCCCTTGTGCTTACTAGCTGGGTGGGAGGTTGCATACCTAAGGATGATGCAGACTGCTTCTGTGCCACCTGACTCAGCTCATGAAAAGGTGGTGGAAGCCTTGGACATACGCCACATCTTTTCCATTGCTGGGTGTTCTGGCTGGCTTACTGAAGAGGCTAGGAAAGTTTATCTCCAGTCCATCCTCTAGGCTTCTGGGAAAAAATATATCTCTGGGACCTGTCTATGTGAAATGTGTCTTAAATTACCCATAGGCTTCCAAAATTTGTCTTCAACGTATAATGGTTTGTATAAATAATGTTTACAATAGGGTTTTGGGTAATTGTGAGCATATGAGCCTTGTTTCTTTTAAGAAAGATGACAGGAAAATGGGACTATAAAACATGCAGGAATGAGGTCAATAGATTGGTGTCTGCAGAGGAAAATCATACTTCCATAATCTGTTGCAAGTCTTTCAGTACTATGGTAGAATAATAGGTAGCATCTGGCAAACTTGTGTAACTTGCTTGGATGTTCAGAAAACCTCTGAAATTTCTCACAGAAAATTGTCCACGGAAGGAGATGTAGCGTTCCGATCAAATATTGGCTGAGGTTCCACAAACAAAACCAAGGAGTGAATGAGCAATTTCAGTATGATAAGACCAGAGGGATGAGGTCCTTTGCTATTAATGACCCAGAAAAGGCAATATGCAGCAGGATACCTAAAATCTGCCAGTACCCTGGAGTCATTCAGATTTGTCAAGATGAAGCAATTCAAAAGTGACACCACGTGAAGTGGTGTGAGAAGATGAGAAGCATGCAGCCAGAAGTATTGGAAGGAATTATTTGCTCTGGGACAAAGCTGGATTCTAATTTAGAGTGGCTCCTCAGGGCAGTGGGATTGCAGACTGATTACAGAGATGCTTTTCCTCAATATGCAGAAATGCCATCAGAGAAGTAAACTGTGCTCAGCCACATGAGTCGTGTAAGGAGAGATGCTGAGAGCATCAGGATGCTATTCTGGCAGTCAAGGTCATTTCTCTACCTAGGATGTTGTATGCGGCTCTGGTCACCTTTCCACAGGGTCAGAAGAGAGGATATACTGGGGATATGTGGTGAGAATGGTTAGAGCTAGAAGATGTCTTGTGTCCTGAGAAGGAGAGGGCACTTAGTAGTAAGCTTAATAGGTCTAGAAAAAGCAAATGCTTTTCTTCTTTGCCTTTTTTCACTATGCAGGGAGAACTGAAGGCTGTGGTGTTACAGTGGGATCATAGTCTTTTACTCAACATGTGGAACTCATTGCTGCAAGATACTATTTCCAACCTAAAAGTGTACAAGATTCCCAAAAAGAGGATTGAGAGATACTTCTCTTTTCATTTAGTCTATCTAGGCTGCACTTCAAGAGGCATGTAACCATTCATTCTCCAAAGTGTATGATACTCCTTTGAGTCTCATCCCATAATTTTTCCGGTATCTCCCCTGGAGCTTCCAAGTCTCTAGTTAATTCAGCCAGGGTGAATTATCCTTCCTGTCTTCCCTATTTGTTCCCATTTGTGATCTCATGCCTTGTTTTTTTTCTCCTGCATTTCTACTCCCTTGTTCTGCTCTCGGCTGCCCTGCTCCAGCTCTGTACCTGTGAATTCTCTCTTAACAGGCTGCTTTGTGGCTTTTCCAATTTGGCTGACCCTGTTTCAATGCCAGCTGGGCTTTTGCTCCTTGGGCTGCCCTTTGTCATTGGTGTTTCAGCTGGTTTGCAGCTGTGCACCAGTACCAGCTGAGCTGGGAGGGATCACTTTGAAGTGGAGCTCTCTAGGTCACCACAGCAAATCATTGTGGTCATCATCCAGCTAGCGTTGTGCTGCGATGCTGATAAATCTCTGCAGCCAGGCAGGAGATTGCCAGGATATACCCATGAGCTGGAGGTAAGAGCCCTGCACCCGTGCTGCTACTGTCACCATCCAATGCAGAGCTTGAAGGGCAGGGCAGGTGGGACAAGAGGCTGAAGCCAGCACAGAGCAGTGGTGGTGGCAGCTTCCTCATCCTTTGGGCAATTGATGGCTCTTTTGCCCAGCCCAATGGGATGGCATTTCTGGGTTTAAAAAAAAACCCCAAGCATAGCCCATACTGGGCTATCCAGCCTCTCTGCATGGTTCATGGTAGTAGTGAAGAATTTGGGGGGTTTTGTGGATGCCGGATAAAAGGACTGGTTTAGGGATCAGCAGTCTGGGTAGCTCTTCCTGTTATCACTGTTCCTTCTGCAGTTGATGGGATTTTCTCACCGTTCTTCCCAAAAGTGGTTGTCTTTCTGCTGGTGGTGTGTCCTTTTTTTGAGATACTCAGTTTGCATTTATCCATTGCTAGCATAGTCTTCTCTGTGTTTCTTACGGAGCTGCTCTGCTCAGGAGGAGGATGTCCCCATGTCCAAGCAGTGATGCTGACCTGCATGCCACTGTGGGTATTGTAACACTTTGGGGAAGGCACTGAGATAAATAAAATATTTGACCTGCTAAATAGTGAAGCTTAAGCCTCCTCTCTACCCTGTGTGGTTGCATCTAAAAGCATCTAAGTCAGATGAAGGAAAGGAAATAAGCAGGGGGTGTGACCAGCCTCTGATGCGTGTCCTGGGAGCTGGAGACCGAGGCCCGCAATGAACAGAGGGTGATGATTCAGCCTAATAAAGCTAATGGCTTTATGCAGCCAGGCAAAGGAAATTGTGGGATCATGATGCAGCAACTGTCCCATAGTAGTTTGGTTCTATCATCCAGACGTGACTTCATACCCACACCACCCCACCCTTTTGCTTTTTCCAGTACCTAAATGCTTTTGCTGCTGAGGGTGTTCTCGGGAAGAAGAGCAGTCTGTGAGAGAGGTGCACCTAAAGGGCGTGAGAGCAGACAAACAAGGAAGAGAGCTTTAGGACTGCATGACGGGACCATGGCTACTGGAGCAAATGGGTTCTTCTAGCACTGCCAAACTCAGCAGACTTCTCCAGATGACCTTGTCCTTAGACACTGGTCCCAGGAAAATCCTGTAGCACTGAAAAGCCTGAGCTAGCGGGCAGGGTTGGCCCCTAACTCCAGTAGAGCTACATTGTCATCCAACTGGTGTGTGTCTAACCAGCTCTTTCTCTCCTTTCCCCAGAGAAGAGGATGAAGCTGTAGAGATGCTTCCCTACGTCATCGCCACCCTGGGCTCAGTAGGGGCCCCCTGCAAAACTCCCTCATGCAACAACAACAACATCACCAAGGACTATTGCTACAGTGCACGCATCCGCAGCACTGTGCTGCAGGGGCTGCCCTTCGGTGGGGTTCCCACTGTCCTAGCCCTTGACTTTATGTGCTTTCTCGTAAGTCTACCTACTGTTGCTTCAGCATCTTCTACCCTAAGTAACCATTAAAGGAGGACAGTGATGGGATGATTAGAGTTGAGGGCCCCAAATGCCATCCCTGACTTTGCTGCTGGCTGATTTTCTGGCTCTGATCATGTCTCCTAGCCACTACAGGCTTAGCCACTATTGATGTAGCTCCAATACCACCACACTGAGCCCCATGGAAGGGTGTTGCAGCTCTAAGAATGGGGGTCAGGTTAGGTCAGTCCTGCATCCCAAAGCTCCCAGTTATGTTGCCCAGTTCCTGCAGCTTCAGCCATGCAAAGGCTTGCCTGTTCCTCCTTAAAAGCTGTGGGACCACAGATCCTATAGCTATAATTTCAACTTCTAGGGACCTCAGGGCCTTTTGATCCTGTGGGGCTACCTTAACTACTTTGTGTTGCATCCTGGACCTCTGCCTCCCACAACTATGCAAGTAGTTTGATTTAACAGGGGGAACTTGTGCTGTCCTGTGCTGTTAACTGAGGACTCTGTCCCCTCCTACTTTCCTTGTTCTTGTGGCTCTGTATGCAGAGGACGAGGACAGAGCTGGACAATGCCTTTTCTCACAGCTTCTCTTTTGGTCTCTTCCAGGCACTGTTGTTTGTCTTTTCAATTTTGCGTAAAGTTGCTTGGGACTACGGACGCCTGGCCCTAGTGACGGATGCAGACAGGTAAGCATGAGAGAGTGGCAGGGGAATAAGATATGAGTGGTGCCCTTCTTTGCTGTGAGGCAGAAGGGATCCCATTTTGTGTTCCTGAGCAGCTGGAGAGGAGAGGTAAACATGCCAGTTGCATCCCCTGAACTCCAGAAACAGGAAGAAGTCCTCGCTTACTGGCTTTTTTGTTACAGCATCCTTCTCCCAGCACATGGAGTGGTCCCCGCTGGCTCCGTATCACTTATGGTCCCTACAGTGACAGAGGTGTGCAGGGGCCCTTACAAAGCAACAACAGATGGAGAGAGGAGAGAGGAACAAGAGGTCACAGGAAGGGTGAGGGCTTCCACAGTAAAGGCTTTGTTAAGCCTCTGAAGGTGTCTTTGTGGCTCTGCTGGATGCAGTTGTTGTTAAGAGCACTTGACAGTGATATGCTGCACTTCCATGTGTGGTACTGCTGTGTTGATGCAAGTTTAGTTCACATCCGAAGTGCTGATGGATCGATCTGGGTGTGGATCCTTCTTTCCCAATGCATTTGAGGGCTACAGTGTCTGTCAGCAAAAGCCAGGGCCTGTTGGGGTTGGCAGCTCCACAGCACAGGGAGATGCTTTTCCAGTCTTTGCTGTTAGCAGCAGGAAGGACAGTGATAATTTTCTTCCAGTGCAGAAACAGTGAACTTAAGGAAAGTTAATTAAGTTAGTGGGATTGTGCAGGTAGTCTCCCTCTCTCCAGAGGAGAGATTTGCTGTGCCTGTGGTGCTTTGTCATCTGCTGGAGGCAAAGTGTGGTTTCTGAAAGCTGCCTATGGTAGGTTTTTCCTTACCCTTAATCATCTCTGTAAGCTCGTTATACCCAAAGGCTCGGATGGGGCTGAGCACTAGCCTGTTTGGTTTCTTTGGCAGTACAGGTTCAAGGAGCTTCTCTTGAGTACTCCTTGCACAACAGTAGAAAGAGGAAGAGTTTTTTTCTTCGAGCACCTAACCAGGAATTCTCCTGGTTTAGATAAGCAGTCCTGGATACAGTTAGGTAAGCAGCTGTGTCCCTGTGGGCTCCTCTGCCTGTCCTTTCCTGGTCTGGCTAGGGAAATCAGCCATGCAGAGGTAGTGGGAGGGAAACAAGGAGAAAGGAATAGTTGTATGAAACCTCATTGGGGAGAGGGCAGCAGTTCCTCAGGGTTAAGCAATCTGGACCCAGGTGCTGGCTGGTAGCCACAGAGGCTGCACAGCTCTGGCCTCCAGTGGGGAGAGAGCACTGGACTTTCTCGGAGGCAATGCTGAACACCCTGGGTGCAAGGGAGTGATAGCAGTGGCTGTAGGCAGAAAGGCAGAAGGGTGCCAGCTGTTCAGAGAGGGAGAGCTGGTAAGCACAGGGAGAGGGACAGCGTGGCTATGGTAAGGGCTGTGGATCAACAGGACTGGGATTGGAGGGAGGAGCCCCTGCTGCTTGGTTCATCCATGGGGTGGGATGAGAATTTTGAGAGGAGGGATGCGTATGTGTTGATTGCCTGAATGGGAAGGAGAGATGTGGAAGAGGAGCTCAGATGCAAGCCAGGCAGTCACAATATCTCTCCTATCTGATCCTGTCACCCAGGAACTCCCCGCAATGCCCATGGTATGGGACCAGGCCACCTAACTAGTGAAGCCAGCTTCTCTTTAGCTGGCAGCAAAACACTCTGCCCTGGGCTGGTGAGGCCTCCAGATTGCTGTGACTTGAGGCTTTTCTGGGCTCTGGGAGGAAGGTCTTCTCCAGCCTGACCATTGGCAGGTTTCTTTTCTTCAGGACACTGTGGAGCCATGTTGGCTGCATAGTTCCCTGCGAAAGAGGAGAACTCAGCACCTGCTCCTGTGGTTGTAACATCTCCCTTTCTGTTTCTGTGCCCCCAGGCGCCGACGCTGGGAGACCGAAAGAGAGGAGCGGGAATAGTATGTTGTTTTTTCAGGGTCTCATTTCTTCTCTCTTTCTTGCTCACAACCTCTCTCTCCTTTTCTCTTGCAGCTTTCTGTCTTGCTTCTGAACTAATCTAAATGGCTGGAAGTTTGGGCATGGATTTGCGCCTCTTGGTGGATTCATATTCTCCTCTCTCCCTCCCCTTTGTGTCATCCACTACCACAGCTGACTGCACCCTGGTTTTCCCCCAGTAGCCCTTAAATGCTCCCTGAGGCAGCAGTGCCCAGGAGCTCCCAGTCCTGATCAGGGCAGAGGGTGCTATGTCACATACCTTGCTCTATCTGTTGTGTCCAACTATCCTGCCTTATGATGGAAGTAAATGAACGTGCTTGCCGGAGCCCACAGCATGCTCAGGTCACCCAGGTGCAGGGGAGGCTGTTTTGCCTGGTCCCTCTTGTGACAGGTTGCCACAAGGGCTGTTGCCTTGCCAGATATGAGGGTGGGCAGGTGTACAAAGAGGATCTGGCAAGACTTCTCTGTCTTTCCTTTTCACCCCATGAGGCTACTAGGACCAGGGCAAGTGTTAGCCCTTGTCCCTTGCCACCTAAACCCATGCCAGGAAAGGCAGCACCTTTTATTTTCTCTCTTTCCTTGCAGAAGAAACTTTTTGCCTCAGTGCTGCTGAAAGCATCCTTCAGCACCTTGGCCTGGTGTTGCCCATTAAGCCCTGCCATGGATTGTCTTCTGTGCTCTTACTTCTTTCTTGCTGCTTTTATGCCCAAGAAAAGGCCATTGCCCATGCCTTGCTGACTGGCTGGTGTATGCTGCAGAGGAGATGATCAGCTGGCAGTGCACAACCTGCAAGGGTCACTCCACTCACAGTGATTTGTGTCTGGGGCCAGGGCAGCAAGCTGCAGCCTCTTTTCCTCACTTGCAAGCCTCACCACTCGCAAAGCAGGGACCTGCTACTGCCTTAAGGGAGTACAAGAATGCACCTATTTTTGTAGCTGATCCTTGCCCTCTGGAGCAGAGCAGTTGAAGTTGTGAAAACAGAACTGATGGTAGCTGTGGTACATGGCACAGAGGGGACCTTTTGCTCATGCTTGAGTGCTTCACTAGTGGTTGGCCCTGCTTCAGGTGTGTCTGGCGACTTTTCACTGTTAACATCTTGTGGGTGGGAGTGAGGCAGAGGTAGCAGAGCCACTGCGCTCTGAAGTTTTGGCAGGAGGGCCCTTCGGTTATCCTCATAAGTGCTTGTCTCTCTCCAGGGGGCTGCTTCTTCCTGCTCCCATTTTTCATCTTAGCTTGCTGGAGCAATCTGCTCCACACACACCACACAAAACACCCCCAAACATACTGCTTGAGCTGGGACAGTGTTGGTACCTGCAAAAACCTGTGGAACTCAGTGAGAAAGCCTCATTCTGCCTGTGCTCCTCCAAGGCTAATGGCACATTCCCATCCCAGCTGTTCTCTGCTGGGGGATACGGTGACAGCTGGTGGGTTAGGAACACGTTCATGTCACCTGGCGCTCCCAGCCCTTGAATGTTCGACATGACTCTTTGTGCAAGAGGGAGTCCTTCTCTTCATCCTCAAAAGGATGTGTTTCCTTTTCTTGAAAACTAGCAAGTGCCCTCGTCCTGCCACTTGGCAGAGCTTGTAGTAGCCATCAGCAGTCTTAATTGGTGACTCAGTCTGCACTGGGAGGTCGTAGCAACCCATCTGCATCTCTGTGTGTGAGGGAAGTGATCACAGAGCCCTGTGGGGCTTGCTACTGGTGCAGCCACCTCTAGTGTGGAGGCCAGCAGGCCTCACACCACAGCAAGCCCTTTTCACGGCATGCCTGGCCTGCCCTCTTGGAGGCTGTGATTCCCTTGGCCTGTAAGCTAGCTGTGCCTTGGACCCTGTCCTTCTCCTTCCCTGGCAGGGCCTGCACCAAACCTGCCATCATGGAGGGTTTCACCTTAATCTTGTGTTTTGTGGCAGTCTTGTTTTCACCCACTTGCATTGTTAGTGCTTTGCTTTAAAAATTCTCCATCCAGGTGCAGGTACTGTTGGAGCTTCCTATTAAGCTTTCTATCTTTGGCAAGGTTTGGCATCCTCTGTCTTCTCAGCACTTCAGACCATCCTCAGTATTGTCACTGCACCCTCCTGCATGGAGCTGAGTTATCTTGGTCATCTCAAAACATGGTACTCCTCTGTTGTTCCCTCCAGTGCTGCTTCTGCTCTGACCTCTACTATTTCAGTACCAAGAAGCCAAAAGCACATGGTGTCAGCATGCTGGGCTCTCCTCAGGGCAAAAACTTCACCTCAGCAGAAATTCACCCTCACTCCCTGTGCCCAGCTGCAAGGCCTCTGTGATTACAAAGATCTGAAAGTCTGAGAGCTGGGTCAAAGCTGTCTCTGTCCCTCCAGCAGAGTAGGGTGTTGGGCTGTGCAGTGGCAAGGCTGCACACCACTGTCTAATCTACACTGCTGTAGTCCCCTGACCTTCAGCTAATCTGCTTTCCTTTCTCTCTCTCTGTTACTTCCAGCTAGGGACGCTCTGAAGGAGGCTACATAGCTCATCCACTTTCCTTCAGCACAATCCTGAGGGTCTCTGCTTGTTCTCCCTTCCATAGTGTCATCCACCTCCTCCCTGGTACTTGTCTCTCAGTGGCTGTTTGTCTGGGTTCTTGCCCATCTGATCCTCCTTGAGCCTGTACTGACTACAGGGAGACAATATTTTCATTTGGGTTTTTTTGTTTCTTGCCTTCATATCAGTCATATCTCTTCTTGCACTTCTGAGGACCCAGCCTTCTGTTGTCATCTTGCAAGTGCTATTTAATTTAGGTCTCTGGACTATTTTCTTGCCTCCTTTTCCAGCTGCCCTCTGCCTCCATTTGTAGTGGGGGGCTATTGTCAGTCTTAGTTGCTTCTGCTGCAGGTTCTTCATCTAGGTCCCTGCCTGTGACTTGAGTAAAGCGGTCTGGGATGTTCAACCCTTTTGCTTTCCCTTCCTTTAGCGTGGAAACGTTCACTTCTAGCTGTCTTCCCTGCTCCTGCTCAGGAGATTTCCAGGCAGGAGACTCAGCTGTGTCTGTGGAGCAGATTGCACTGAGCCTGGCTCCAGGAAGCTGCATTCTTCCTCCTGCTCTGAGGCACTAAGGGTGGAGAGGACTGGTGGAGCAGGATGCAGCCCACCAGAATTCCATCCTTCCTCTGCCTGAAGATGAGTGATGTCCTCCAGGACAGGAGCTGCTGCCAGTGCCTCTCTGGCCATGCCAGAGCCAGAGGGGCTGCAGCACCCTCCAGTTCACGCTTTTTTTCTGCTGTCTAAACGCTGTGCTAAACAGACCTCATGTCTGCTTCATGGCAGCCTCTGCCAGCCTCTCCTCACAGGGACTGCCACATAGCATGTGTGCCTTTCAGAAGGTGCTGAACAAGTAGCATCCATGGCTAAGCCCATGGGCTTTGCCAGGCTCAGCATGCCATCTGAGGAGGGGGTCTCTGTTTACTGCTACCTCTGATCTTACCTCTCTCCATCTCACATGGTGCAAACTGACCTGAATTAACCTCTCGTCTCCTGGGTGCTCTTGGTTCCTGGCCAGGCTGCCTCTTCGCATCTTCTAACTTTCTCCCTCACCTCCCACTTGTCATTTTAGCGTAGCCTCCGCCCTGCATTCTGACAACCATGACCGCTACGAGCGCCTCACCTCCGTCTCCAGCTCTGTGGACTTCGACCAGAGGGACAATGTGAGTAGCAGCAAGAGTCAAATACTTTGCCTTTGAGTGGCCAGGAGCCCATAGCTTGGCTGAACCAAGGGCTCTTCAGAAGAAACACTTTTTGCCTGTTCCTGGGCCTTAAGTTCCACACCTTGCAGTGTGTGAGTGTGGTGCAGAGCTCAAGGAAACATAACTATGCAGCTTCTAGACATGTGCTTAAATAAATAGGCTCTACATCCCTGTGTCTTAACAGGCATCTATCCAGGCTATAATCTCAGTGTTACATACAGTACTTACTTGCCAGCTCTTCCTCACACTGCAGTCTACCTCTTCTGCTGTTTTCCTTGCTAAAGGGGAGACACAGTTCAGTAGGATAACAGGGGTGTGATGGATGGGGGATGAAGCTCCCCCAGGTGTCCTTTGAGGAGTACTGCCTTGGCCCAGCCTGCCTTCCCAGTCCCTGCAGAGCTTCTCTTGTCCAGGATGATGGCTGAAGTACCTGTAAGGTGAATTTTCTGTGTCCCTAGGCTGTGGAGAGCTTCCATGTTAGCCAGGAGCCCATGGGTTACCTGTGAGGTTGAGCTGCCAGTTGGTATGGGCAGTTGCACAGCAGAGTCCAACCTGTGTTGTGCTCCATGGAATAGCACTGTCACCTCCTTTTCCGTGTCCCATCTGTGGCTCTGCACATCTGGGTGCTTGTGGTCTGCCCCCACTGAGCCAAGTATGTGGAGGTGCAAGGACACCAACCTGGCCCCTGGAGCCTTTGAAGGAGAGAGTTGTGATAAAGTAACACAGTGATGTGAAACTGTCCTATCTCTTTTCTGCACAGGGTTTCTGCTCCTGGCTGACAGCCATCTTCAGGATAAAGTAAGTGCCCTAGAACCTATGTGAGGGACCCACTAGGGAAGGAGAGGCAGTCTGGGGTTGTTGGACACCCAGTGCAGTACTGCTGTGTGCAGTCACTGCCCTTGCTGCAGCCTCCTCTCTGAAGAGCACAAGTGAAGTGTGTCCTCTGCAGAGAACAAGCAACGATAGGAATCCTAAAGCCAAAATAAGGTCACACAGTGAGTCTGTGACAGAGGAGAGAACTCAGCCCATGGCTGCCCCACTTCAGTCCCATCTCAGAAACACTGCCCACTGCTCTGCAGAGACATTCCTTTTCCTGGCACTCCTGCTAGGGGCACTGCTGTCTGAAGAAGGGCTATCAGGAGGGGACTGGAAGATGCAGGGAGACACCCTCAGCCTGATGATGCACAGGAGTAGTCTTGGCTTCAGAGTGCTGTGGGGCAGCATCAGCATCCTGTATCTTAGGGAAGGCAAGACCCACTTGAAAGGTGTGAGGTGGGGGTTCATGTGTCCAGCTGCCTGCCCTGGGGCACAGAGGGCAGGGCCATGGGGAGTGGGGCTGGGTAACCATTGCACAGGTAGTTTTCTGCCCAGGCTGGTTCAAGGTTGGGTGCTGGGCTCCCAAACCCAGAGCCTGACTACAGCTCTGTAGGGCAGAAACAAGGGTGCTGTGTGTGCTCAAATCAGGAGGGCAACTGTGACCCTGTCCTTTTCCCCAGCACTTGAGGAAATGCAGAAAATTGCCTGACAGCCTTTCTCTCCCTGACAGGGATGATGAGATCCGGGACAAATGCGGGGGTGATGCAGTGCACTACTTGTCCTTCCAGAGGCACATCATCGGGCTGCTGGTGGCCGTGGGTGTGCTCTCCGTGGGCATCGTGTTACCTGTCAACTTCTCAGGGGACCTGCTAGGTGAGAGCAGGGAGCCTTTGGCTGGGCTGGGGGATCTGCTTTCAACATCATGTTCCAGACCACTGGGTAGCAGTGGAGGGCAGGACAGGACTAACGCAGACAAAGCCTAACTGCTGCCCCACTTTGAGTGTAGTGCATCCACAGGGTCATCCTGGGCAGCTTGGGTTTTGAGGTGTTCTGCAGGTGAGATTCTTGCTGTAGCTCACCTTAGTGGTGTTCTGTACCACTCAGTATAACTGAATGTTCCTCTATCTGCTTCTTTCTCCCTAGAAAACAACGCCTATAGCTTTGGGAGGACAACTATCGCTAACCTGAAGTCTGGGTATGTGTGGGCAGGGGTGGGATGGATAATTGAGGCCCTCAAGGGTTGTTTTGTAAATGTCCACTTGCTGCGGAGCCTCATCTCCTCGGAGGCTGCATTTCTGCCCTCGCTCTGAGGCTGCTGTCCCTGCTCCAATTTCCAGGCTGAGCTCCTGGAAGTTTGTTGTAGGGCATGTGTGTGCTATGCTGATTACACTGCTCATGGCCCCACTGCAGGGCCTGACCAGCCAAACACAGACTTGTAGTGGCAACTTTGCATTGACCTTTGTGGTCTCCTTGTGACAGGAATAACCTGCTGTGGCTGCACACAACCTTTGCTTTCCTGTACCTGCTGCTGACAGTGTACAGCATGCGCCGGCACACCTCCAAGATGCGCTACAAAGAGGATGACTTGGTGAGCAGGATCTGGCCACTCTCCCAGGCACATTTCCCATGCCCTATGGTCAAGTCAGGTAGCCTTGGAGAAAGTGCTGAGCACCTCACTTTCTTCAGCAATTTAGGGCTGTCCTGTTTTGGCTGGTTTTATTCTGCCCGACCAAAGGCAGATTGCCTCCAGAGCAGCAGCCCCGACTGCATGTGGGGAAACGGGAGAGGTCTGCCCTGGGTAAACATGTGGAAGGACCCTATTCTTCCTCAGGGGTTGTTCCAGCTGCTTTTGCCTTCATCACTTCTAAAGAGTAGCCCTGTTTCTGTTCAGGCACCTGCAGTTTGAGTCCCTGGCCTGTCAATCTGCAGTGCACCAGGGTGCAGGATGACAACTAATGGAAGCATAGGAGAGGGGAGCCCTGGTTGCTAGAAGTGATGGGGCTGCCCTTTATCATCACTGACTCAAGTCTTGGGAGGGGGGCTTGCTGCAGTCTGGTCTTTTACACCACCCACACCTACCTGCCCTCTCCTTTCTCTCTTCTGTCCAGGTTAAGCGAACTCTATTCATCAATGGGATCTCAAAATATGCTGAGCCAGAGAAGATCAAGAAGCATTTTGAGTGAGTCTCACTGTGTCCCTAAAGACTGCTCTGTAACAGGGATGTTTTTATTAGAGTAGTACTAGTGTTACCTGGAGTGGCAATAATACATTGAGAGCAGAGAGCTAGGCAAAATCAGTGAACACCTTTATTTTGGGCCTCTCACTGTTAATTTTCTGCTTTTTATCTGAATGTGAAGTATCCATAGTTTTGTGCCTTGGGATATGCCCAGTTATGTCTTGCAGAACCATAGGGGGTCAGTGTGGTAAGAATGGACAGAGCATGTATTGAGATGTAGTTAAGTTCACAGATAATACAGGCAGGAGGTGCTCAAACAGTGACTCTGGGATGTTGTCCTGCTACCCTGATCACAGTCCTCATAGAAAGTATATCTTTTTAACAAAAATTAAGTTCCTCTTCTGTCAGAACCATGTTTAGAAGCACCATGGGTAGAAAAGAAATGCTTTGTACCCTTTAGGAACCCTTCTGCCTCTTTCTGACCCCAAGTCTGTGAAGGCAGAGAAGGGAGTGTGGGGTTGGAGGGGATCCTTGCTGCTATGGGGCAAAAGTCCAGAGAGACTCCTTGTGCCAAAGCCCAGAGGATGTAGCATTTTCCCTGTGTGTTGCATCCGCTATAAGGGACAGAGCCCTCAGCCTCCTGTGCAGACTCTTGTCATGCATCGTGGTCCTCAGCCCAGGATACTCTTCTCAGGGCAGGAGAGAAGTCCTGAATACTTGGAGTTTGCTTGAGGGGTACGGCCTTTGGTGCCGATTATGATGAACTGGTGCTTCTCATCCCCAGGGAGGCCTATGCCAATTGCACTGTCCTGGAGGCCCGTCCCTGCTATGATGTTGCCCGGCTGATGTTCCTTGATGCAGAGAGGTAACCTCTATTTGGGGAGAGAACGCAGAGTGGGCTGATGCTGCGGGTATCCCCTCAAGTCTGGTGCCACAGAGCTTTTATGAGTCCACCCTCTTTCTTTCCTTTCTTCCTTGTCTTCTGCTCTCCTGTTTCAGGAAGAAAGCTGAGCGTGGGCGAATCTACTTCACCAACCTGCAGAGCAAGGACAACACACCATCCATGATCAACCCCAAGCCTTGTGGTCACCTGTGCTGCTGTGTCATCAGGGGCTGTGAGGAGGTAGGGGAGAGCTGGAGGTGTTGGGCAGCAGTTGGATGTCTGGTGGCTTGGGTCACGACATCATTTCTTCTGTCCTCTCTCCTCCTGCTCAGGTGGAAGCCATTGAGTATTATACCAAACTGGAGGAGAAGCTCAAAGATGACTACAAGCGAGAGAAGGAAAAGGTGAATGAAAAGCCTCTGGGGATGGCCTTTGTCACCTTCCACAATGAGACCATCACAGCCATGTGAGTGCAAAGGGTCCTGCCCTTCCCAAGAAGTGACCTGTCCCAGCCCTCGCCTTAAATCAGAATGACAGCACTAAGGCATCCCCTCAGCTTGTGCCTGCCAGCCCTTTGTCTCAGCATGTCTCTCTTTCTCTTGTCCAGAATTCTCAAAGATTTCAACGCTTGTAAGTGCCAGGGCTGTGCATGCCGTGGGGAGCCCAGGGCCTCCTCCTGCAGCGAGTCCCTCCATGTCTCCAACTGGACTGTCAGTTATGCTCCTGACCCACAGAACATCTACTGGTGAGCAGCCTGTAGGGCTCAGCAGCCCTGCCAGTGGGAAGGGGGGGCACTCTCCCTGTCTGCCTCTCCATCTGCTCCTCTGGTTACTGAGTGAGTTATTCTTGCTGAAGCCCAGCCTAGCTGAGCTAGAGGTCTGATCTGACTGGGAGGGAAAGCCTTGGGCTGGCACTCCAAGTGCTCTTCACACAGGCCGGGCTGTTGTGTGCCTGTGAAATCCCAGACATGGTATTCTACCCTGTGCAGCCATCCAGATGCCCTCTTTCTCCCTCCTAGGGAACACCTCTCCATCCGGGGCTTCATATGGTGGATCCGCTGCCTTGTGATCAATGTGGTCCTCTTCATCCTCCTCTTCTTTCTCACCACCCCTGCTATCATCATCACCACTATGGACAAGTTCAATGTCACCAAGCCCGTGGAGTACCTCAATGTAAGGATTTTGGAGACAGGTGAAGGGCGGGTAGCGCTGGAACCACCCCAAGGTACAACATACCCTAGAGGCAGGGGATAGGGAGAGAGATTGTCGGCGTTCCCCAGGTCCTGTCAGCCTGACCATGAGGGAGGTGCTGGGCCTGGCTAGTGTGCAGTGGCAGTCACAGCACTGGGGACTTGGCATCAGTAAAGGCGGCTGTACCTGTGGCTGGCTCAAGAGCTGCTGCACTGTGTAACATGTGATTTCTTCTCTGCCTTGTTGCAGAACCCCATCATCACCCAGTTCTTCCCCACCCTGCTGCTGTGGTGCTTCTCTGCTCTTCTGCCCACCATTGTATATTACTCTGCCTTCTTCGAAGCACATTGGACCAGGTAAGGACAGCCAGCACCTGTTCTTACCTTCTCAGTGAGCTGACTGGCCACTAGACACTTCTGGCTGGATCCTTCTGCTTGAACTTCTGTCTTCCACTTCAAGCATGGTGTTATGTTGCACCTCTTGGGCACCTGGGGACTGCTGTGGACAGCCGTTCTTCCAGTCTTTAGCTGCTGTTGTGCAGCATGGTTATCTGAGCAGAGTTTGACATAGGTCTACAAGAAGAAGAAGAAGCTGGGAAGAGTTGGGGCTGGTCACTGTGAGAAATGCTAGTAGCAAGGGAGCTCTTGGCTCAGGTGAGGAGACGGGTGGTGTGCCTGTACCATGTGTAAGTCGTAGCTTTTCCAAGGGCAAGTCATTTTAGCTGCTCTGGCTTCTGGCCACAGGAAAGGCAGTTGGAGTGCAGAGCGCTAGAAATGTGCTACTTGTGAGGCACGTTACCCATAGGATTCAGATTAGACGTTGGGTAGTGCTTTCTGATGGAAAAGCCATGGGAGCACAGCTTGTGGGGCTGGTGGGGTGACAGTGAAAGGTTAACAGCCTCTTTGCCCTCAGGTCTGGAGAGAACAGGACAACCATGCACAAGTGTTACACCTTCCTCATCTTCATGGTATTGCTGCTGCCGTCGCTGGGCCTGAGCAGGTAGGAGCTGTGGGAAGGGAAGGCGAATGCAGAAACCTGGAGCACAGGGCGGGTTGAGGTGCATCCCTGGTTGTTCTCTTGTATATACTACATCCTTTCCTCACTGCACTGGTGCCCTGGCCACCATCCCCTTGGGAGACTGGTGTTTAATTCTGGTTGAGGGAGGGCAGGCCAGACCATACCTAACTGGGTCTCTAGGACCTTATTAACTTAATCTGCAGGTTGAGTCACATTAACATGTGCCATGGTGTTATAAATAATGCAGCAAAAGTTGGCGTGATTGATGAGTACATGTGAAAAGTCTGCTTGAGGTCTGCTGGTGTAGGAGGCATCCTCCACCTCTGTGCTCAGCATGCATTCTCAATTTTGCATACAACTGGTAAATTCCCCATTTAAGCCAGAACTGGAATAGGTTGCACTGCTTGGCTGGGTGGGATAGTGTTGGGTACAGCCATGCTCATCTGTTTGGATGTGAACCCCAAATCTTCCTGCAGAGTTTATAGAATTGTCTTGTGGGAAACACTGATGCATCACCAGCCAGCCATTGGTGTGGGCTCCCAGCACTGAACAGAGGCCAAGTAGGGGAACAGTGTGAGAAAAAAAATACTGGGGAGTGGGTATGGGACATGGAACTCTTACTGTGGTAGTTCATTCCTTACATATTGTGGGATTAGGGATCTTTAAGATTCCTTCAAACCCAAGCCATTCTGTCATATTACTGTCTACACCTGACCTAAATTCAGGATTTGAGATACAGTCCCTCAGTGGTGATGCCAGGCAGCTCCTGAGAATAGACAAACCCTCTGATAGAGGCAGAATAGTCCTTCATCCCACTGGTGACTACAGCAATGTTTGCAAGACAGTTAAAAATGCCTTGTTGCATGTAATCTTACATCTCAGGCAAGTGAATGCTCTCAGAAGGTTTGTATTTTGACCATAAAACAAACCACATTTCCTTCTGAGGAGTTGGTTCCCCTCTTGGTGCCTGTAGAGCTCTGGACTCCATTAGTGCCAGAGGATTGGATGGTTTTATATCAAAAACCAGAATTGAAGAAAATGGGATTTGTTTCTCTTGTTGGAGGGTACCTTGTACCTAACTAGATTCTGCTGTAGAGTCAGTCACCTGTTAGTTGCATGGCTGTTGTGCCCAAACAGAGGAGAGAGGAAAATATTGATAGGATCAGGGCAAAGGGATAAGAATGCACGAGTGGAAAGCTTTACATTGCTTTTTGAGTGCTGCACTGTTTTGTTTTGTTTTCCAATGTCCAATTTACATAATTTCTGGTGACACACTTCAAGAGGGAACAAAACAGTCTATGGTCAGAGCTTTGGGTCCTTCTAGAGCAGCTTCCACATATCTGCCATGTGCATGTCTGTCTCTCACTGCTTCTGATGGTTCATCTTTCCTTCTTGCACTCCTCCTCCACAGCTTGGATGTATTTTTCCGCTGGTTGTTTGACAAAAAATTCCTCGCTGAAGCCGCTGTGCGATTTGAGTAAGTAGAGTTGAGCAGAAGGACTTTTTCAATGGGAGGTGGTTCTTGTTGGCATCCAGAGGTATTTGGGGCTCCCAGCTGCTGCCAAGCAAGGAGGGAGCACCTCTTGCAGCCGGCTCTTGCTGCGTCTCCCCAGGTGTGTGTTCCTGCCAGACAATGGGGCTTTCTTCGTCAACTATGTCATCGCCTCTGCCTTCATTGGGAATGCCATGGACCTGCTGCGCATCCCTGGTTTGCTCATGTACATGATACGCCTCTGCCTGGCCCGCTCGGCGGCCGAGCGGAGGAACGTCAAGCGAGTATGTAGTGGGGCTGAGGGGATGGGCTGTGGTCTGCACCCAGGGAGGGGAGTGCTGCAGTGGGACCCCGACGGGGCTCGCCTGGTGCTGTGTGTAGAGCTCGGTGTGTTGCGCACACCCGCTCAGCTCTCAGAGTCCTGCTGATGGGTCTCCATTCCCTCTTGCAGCACCAGGCCTATGAGTTCCAGTTTGGGGCTGCTTACGCCTGGATGATGTGCGTCTTCACCGTAGTCATGACGTACAGCATCACCTGCCCCATCATCGTCCCTTTTGGTAAGTAATATCCCTCTGCCTCCCTGTGTCAGAGATGCAGGGCAGGCAGGAAGGCTGATGTGGGGGTGATATTCCCTCTCAGTCTAGAAAAGAGGCTGATGCCCCATTCAGCTGACTTTCTTCCTTTTCTCCCAGGGCTCATGTACATGCTGCTTAAGCACCTGGTGGACCGATACAACCTGTATTATGCTTACCTTCCTGCCAAGCTGGACAAGAAGATCCATTCAGGGGCTGTGAATCAGGTAGTGGCAGCCCCCATCCTCTGCCTTTTCTGGCTTCTCTTCTTCTCCACCATGCGCGCAGGTGAGCACTGGCTGGGATGCCAGCCCTTAGCCTCCTACTGAGCCACATCCCTGGCCAGGCTCTGATCGTGGCAGCCCCCAGCCACAAAGCACAGTCAGAAATCCTTCTGACATCGCCACTTTGGTTTTACTTTGCCCCAGGGTTCCTGGCTCCCACTTCCATGTTCACCTTTGTGGTCCTCGTGATCACCATTGTGATCTGCCTGTGTCACGTCTGCTTTGGGCACTTCAAATACCTCAGCGCTCACAACTACAAGGTGAGGCAGAATGGTGGGTGCAGGACCCTTCTCCTTGGAAGCACAGCTCAACCACAAAACAGCAGGGTTTCTGGGGGGGTCCCAGCCTGCTCATCAGCAGAGCCTGTCAACCCAAGGCTGTCCCTGCTGCCTGTATGCTGCTCCTTAAGTGAGACAGCACGTGTGTTGCCCTGGCAGTCTCAATTTCTCATATCCTCTCCAGATTGACCACACAGAAGTGAGTGTCATGGACAGCGGGCAGAACGGGAGACCTGCCACCAATCTGCCGGCTCCCAAATCAGCTGTGAGTCATTGTCCCCACCTCTGTGTCCTGGCACACTCCTTACCTGAGTTTGGAAAGGGGGAGGTAACTCCCTGTCTGAGTACCTCACTCCTCACTTCCTCATTTTTCTGAGTCAGCACCTGGATCCTCCCAGTGAGGGTGGGAGGCAACTGTTGGGCACTGTGCCCCTCACGTGCTCTGGGTGACGAAGTGTAACCCCCCACACACACCTCTTTCCCACTGCTCCTCAGATGCTGTGCATTTACTTTCCGCCTCTCTCTCGGCTGGGACAGTGAATCCAGCCGGGTCAGTCTCCTTCTTGTTCTGCATCCTTGCACGCTTGCACGCCAGCAGAGGCTGTCACCCACTGGGCTGGTCCTAGTGCCCACACGAAGGGGTCTCCCTGGGCATTGCCTTGAAGGCCATGGAAGTGCTTTGGGTACTCTTCTCTCACCTGTCTAACACTCTGAGATCCCAGAGTTGGTTTTCTGAACTTCACCTTGGCTCACTGGCTCATTCCAAATGCTTCCTTCCACAAGGTTTTTATAGTTGGGGTCTATGCAGAGCTGCAGAGATGGGGTGAAGCAGAGCCTCCTGCTTCCTCAGGAGAGCAGGGCTGGGATGTGCACATGTAATCCAGTCTCCTTCCTAGTCTCTGTATACCTAAGGGCAGCAACATCTCACTGAAAGGAGGATCCCTGCAAGAGGCAGGCAGAGCCTCAAAGGATACATCTACTAGCAAAAAAGGGAGCAAAGCCTTTCAGTCCACATAGACTCCCAGGAGCCTGAGAAGCCACATTCTTTCCCAGCCCAGGCTCCCTTGTCCCATAATATGCTGGGTTTTGGCATATCCAGTGTTGCAGGGCCAAGCCCCACTCTTACCCCTCTCCTGGTATATCCCATGGAGTCTGGACGCTTCCTCACCCTCCCAGCATATCCCCACGCTCAGCCTCATGCATGGTGCTTGGTGTGTTGTGCCCTGCTTCCTGGAGAAGCTCCCCAGACTCACGTGTGTTTCTGCTCTCTCCCCACCCCTTCCCTGGCCCTGACAGAAGTACATCGCCCAAGTGCTGCAGGACTCCTCGCCGGAGGGTGAAGCAACAGAGTCGGAGGAGCAGGGATCGCAGGATGAGGAGCTCATCAACGCAGATGGCATGAATGACACAGATTTCCAGTCGTGTGAGGACAGCCTGATAGAGAATGAGATCCACCAGTAGGGACCTCGAAGGGTGGGAGGGGAAGGAGGCCCAGGACCAGGGCAGGCTGTGCGCATGGAGACCTGGAGAGAGGCACTCGAGGGCGCTGGCCACTGCCCTTGCCTGCCTGCCCCCAGGGCTGCTGCCTTCAGTGAGGGCAGGGACCCTGCTGCAAGCTCTTCATCTCCCTGCCCCTCCATCCCTGCACCAGCCTGGCTGCTCGGCAGGCATGCTCTTTACTAGCTACCTTCTTCAATACATCCCTGGACCCCAGACTCCTAGGGGCTGGGGAGGAGGGGGACTGTAAACCCCCACGGTGCTGCTCTGGACATGCAGAGAGGAGGAAGGTTGGGTGGTTTGTGGGAAGGGGCATAAGGGGAACATTTGGGGTCTTCTGAGCAGGCCACTCTGTCCTCCTGGTGAGAAACACTAGTAATTTATTAGATTTACAGAAAGGTGATAAATGAAAAACTTCAGTCAGTCTATTGGAAACCCCACACACGGAGCGGGGCTGGCTTTTGTTGCACCTTCTCCTGGTACCTGCGTGTGCCCTTTCTCAACTCCCTGCAGCATCCACTTGGTGCAGCATCCCAGGAGGTGGTCCAGGCACACGGTGGTGACAGACTTACCCCTCACCACAGGGACGGTGACAGCCTAGCTTCATAGTCAAGAGTGGCATCACGCCGAGGAAGGGGCACAAGGTTGGCATGAGCTAGGCAGGCCCTCGCAGGGTGACGGGTGCTGAGGGCATCTCTCGTGGGCTGGAGGAGGCGCAGGCAGCCTCTCTTCCAGGTCCTGTCTGCTCCTCCCCCAGGGGCACAGGCAGGGGATTGCAGCATCATTTTAAATGGCATTTTTCTTTGCACATTTTACTCCCCTTTCAAACAAATCAACCTGACCCCCATGTGGTACTGCAGCCCCCCTTTGCTGCCCTGTGTCTGCACAGCAGGGTCAGGCTTGGGGGTGGAGAGGCTGTGTGGGGGTCTCCTGGGTGCTAGGGAGGGGGGAGAAAGGGTCTCAAGACTACAGGCCCTCAACACCCTCCAGGATCAGCACTGCCTGGTTGCAGTGGGGCCCCATGGGCTGCCTTCCCTGAGCTGCTGCAGGGTCTTCCCCCAGCTGAGGTGGTCAGAGAGGGAGGGAGCCCTGGATGAGCAGCCCCTGGGAGCCCTCTCGAACCATGACAACCATCTTCAGGAGCACAAAAGCCTCATGGGCCTATGCTGACTTTCTTCACCTGCCCTGACTGGTGTAGGGTCCCCTGCCATCACCCAGCCTGAGAGGGGGGCTGTTCATCTCCTACCTCTGCCTTTGCCCCCTTCCTGTTGATAGCTGTATCCCAGAGGCAGGCAGGGAACAGGATGGATGGGAGGTGGACTGGAGCCCCTGGCACATGGAGGGAGGACTGACCCTGTTTAAAGACGCTTTGTGAGGAGGTTTCTGGTCAGTATCAGTTGTCCTCAATTGCTTCCCCCCTCCCCTTGTGTAAAATGTAAAGGAAAATAATAAACCCCTCTGCTATTTAACTATATTTATTTCCTTCAAACTCTGCCACCATCCTGTTTGGTGCTCGTTGCGGACACTATCACCCTCCCTTTGCCTGTCATCTGTGGGTGCTGCACTGGCTCCCTGGGGCCCTGCCCTCCAGGGCCTGACAGGCCGGTGCAAGGGGACAGTCAATCACCTTTTCAATCACCCGTGCTGGCCTTGGAGCTCCAAGCACTTTAATAGAGTGAACTAGAGAACTGCCAGCCTTGCCCACCTCGGCTGCAGGGAAGGGTGGTCACATCTTACGGCTTTTCTCCCCTGTGCCCCCAGCGAGAGGAAGGGAGCCAGACACACAGCAGGTGGGAGGCTGCTCCAGGGAGGACATAGCTGACTTTCCCTTACACATCTCTGCTGTAGGAATCTCAGGCCTGGAGAAAAGCAGGGATGGAAGGGAACAGATGTGGGTCTTCAGTGCATGGGGAGGGCAGGCCACCCCAGCTCCCAGGGCTCGTCTGGGGCTGGAGCACACGTGGGTGGGAAGGGGCATGGTGGGAGTTGCCCATGCCATCTGGGTCTAGGCCAGGAACGAAATGAGCATGTGAGCTGAGAGCTCCTGGTTCACTCTCAGGCTGGGGCAGGGGGAATGTTGATC
This sequence comes from Atrichornis clamosus, assembly GCA_013400975.1. Lineage (NCBI taxonomy): Eukaryota > Metazoa > Chordata > Aves > Passeriformes > Menuridae > Atrichornis > Atrichornis clamosus. The sequence goes on along the minus strand of WBMZ01012603.1, from coordinate 22,266 downwards.
CTGCTTCCCTATTTTCGCACCCACCTACTGCCCTTGCCCCTGATCTAGCAGGTGTACTGGGATGCTCCGGTCTCTGTAGGTACGGCCATGGTCTGGGGCTGTCTGTGTGGCTGTCGGGGCCCTGCCCATGGAGAGCTGTGTGTTCTGAGTGGCACTGTCTGTGTAGAGATGTGTATAATACCCTGTATATATTTGTGTACAAAAGAAAAAGGAAAAAAAGGAGCTATTCTTTTTGCCGTCTTTTCTTTGTGGAGCGGGTTGGGGGCTGGGACCTGGGAAGAGACGACCCCAGGTGCTGCAGGAGCGTGCGTGGTGCAAAAGGAGGAGTGGGGAGTTGCGTGTGAGCCCAAGCCCTGCCCTGCTGCCAGGAATTCCACCATGGCTCACAGGCTGTCCCGGTGCAAATGCCTTTCCTTCTGACTCGCAGAGGCATCAGAGGCATTGCTGCTAAAAGCATGTTGATGGTGAGTTGTGTGCACTGAGGCTGGTATGGAGGAAGATGGTTTGGGAATGATGTGGTAGGGGAGTTTCACTGGCAGCTCGGTAGGCAGATGTCAGCTCGCCCCTGCAGTCCCAACAGCAAGTTACAGGGCCACTCCTGCCATGTCCGTTCAAAACCTGGACACCTGGTTTGGGGGGTCAGCTAAAGCCTTTGGGAAAGCGGGAGGAGTGCTAGACCCCTGGAGCACAGGGAAGCACTTTCCTGACACGTGATGCTGCTCGTAGGTCAGCCATCCCCTGAGTGCTGGGGTAGGCAGCGAGCAGCCAGCCCCAGGATGCTCCCTGCTGCTCTCTGTGCAGGCTGGTTCTGGCGTGCTTCCCAGGAGACTGCTGCATGCTCATTACATTGTGTGCAGTAGCCGTTGCTTGGACGATGGCACAATGGAGAGGCGAGGCCTGGCGTGGGCTGCTGAGAGATGGACGAGTGGCCCCAGCTCCATTGCTGCTTCACTGTGTTCAGGCCCTGTGGCTTCATGTGCCAGCAGCACGGCATCAGCAGGGGACAAAAGACTCTCTTTTGCCTGGCAGCCCCCAGCCGAAGGACAGGGAAGAGGCAATGCCTGAGAACAGAGAGAACTGAAGAACGAAAGAAGATCCGTGGCTGCTGCCAAGTCCCTGTAGCCATCGCTGCAAAGAGAAGCTTGAGGGAAGGAAAGGAGGAGATTGTATGGGTAATTGTGCAGGTGTTGCACAGAAACTGCTCCCAAGCATAGGGAGCAGGACATAGAACAGCCTTTGTGATAGGATTATGCAGAAGCTGTCTGCTGCCCCAGGAAAGTCAGCTATGAAAGCAGCTTTGGAGGCTACTGAGAGGTAAGAAGGCAGGAGTTCAACAGGAGGAGAATGGGGTCACAACAAGGATGGGCACTGAGACAAAGCTAGTGGAGCCATTCGGGCACAAACCCAAAGCAGGAACAAGCACTGGCATTACAGGCCTCTTGCTCCTTGTCTGAAAGCACAGAGCTGGATGGTGACCTCAGCAGGGAACCCCCTGTGCTTCCAGCCTGCGGGGAGCCTGGCTAAGAAGATAGAGCAGCCTCTGCAACAACCCAGAGCAGGGCACCCCACGGTCTCCTCTGCACTGGGGGGGGGCAGAACAAGCTGTCTGTGACAAGAGTTGCCTGTGTAGGGATAGGGCAGCTCTAGTGGGTGCTGGCCGAGTGGTCGCTTGTGGGTGTGGCAGCAGGACCATGCTACAGCTGGTTTTAAATGTCCAGGTTGCCCTTCCCTCAGGCAAGGGACATGGCTCCTGGCCTCTTGTGCGACCTGCTCCCTGCTTAGGAATGATTTACTCCCTGGGGCAAGGTGGGGTGAGTTAGGAAGCAGGTACCCTGTGAAGCCTGGGCTCCCGCAGGCTTGATGCCAGCTGCTGCAGTGAGACCGTACAGGCACAGTCTCCTGAGCTGCAAGCAGGTACCAGGGGAGGAGAAGGAGCTACAGGGTTGGTGACATCCATTGGGATCATCCTATTCAGCCCTGACGTCAGAAGAATGGCAGTGCAGACCTTCTTTCCTGAAACTGGGCTGAGCTGAGCTGTTTATGCCAGGCCAAGCCACGCTAGACATGCTGGGCTAAGCCACACCAGGCCAAGCTGTGCCAATCCAGGTGCTTGAGCCGTGCCATGCCAGGCAAAGTCGTGTTGAACCACACAAGACTCCATGGTACAGTGCCAAGCCGTCCTGTGGCCATGCCCGCTGGTAAGAGCACCACCCAGCATAGCTGCACCGTGAGTCAGAGAGGGCACGCAGGGCCAGCCCCGCCCCCGCCCCAGGAAGCCCCAGGGCAGTGGGACCTGCCCGGGAAGGGCCCTGCTGGCACCCAGCAGCTACGGGCAGCTGGTGGGGAGGTGCCAGCCGAGGGGTGCCAGGAGGCCCGGGCAGCTGGGTGCTGTGTTGTTGACCGTGACTGCCTGCGCTTGAAGGATTGAAGTGGTGCGGGCACAGCCCACCCAGGCATGAGAGAAGGAAGAAGGGACACCACAGTGAAGTCCGTTGGGACCACTGTACTCAGCCGTGGCACCAGGAGGTCAACAAGCCCTGGGGACAAGGTGCAGTACAGAGCTTCACCCAGCTAAGCTGGGGTGCCAGCAGTGTAGAGCAGTCACCCGCAAATGCATTCCTAGGGGAAAGTTGCTTCCTCTTTTCCTTCCAATCCCAGTTTCCGTGTTCACCCAACCCTTTACTCAGAACAATGGTGGAAGAAGCGCGCCCATCCCGGCGGTACCCCTCCATCCCTGGGAGCTGGGAGAGGGTGACAGCAGACAAAACCGCTCCAGCAGCCCCGATCAATCCCCTCCCAGTGTCTCTAAGCTGTCACTGCTCCTTTAATTCCCCCTCCCACTGCCCTCCCGGCTTTGCTCGCATATCCTGCTCGCCTAAACTCCACCTTCCGCGGGGCCGTACCGAGCCGGGCTGGGCTGGGCCGGGCCGAAGCGGCCAGGGCGGTGGCGGCAGCAGCTTCCGTAAGTCCATCCCCCCCATCCTCACCCTTATCCGACCCCCAACACGGGGTTAAGCATCGCGGGGGAGCCCGCCGCCGGGCGGGCAGGGCGTCGGAATTCCCCCCCGGCTGCTTCATCTGCTTTCTAAGCTTCTCCAGGCTTGCCTATCCCTCCCATCCCCTTTTCTATCCGCGGGGATTTATGCATTAGATAATGCATCCGCAGAGACTCGGAGGCTTCCCAGTCAGGGCGACGAGTAAACTGGATACCGCAGCCTCTCGGGATGCGCTGCCGACTCCAAAGCCAAGCCCGCATCCCGTCAAAGGGATGCGGAAATACAGAGGGGCGCTTGCGGGAAACGAGGTTCTTTGTCATCCGGAGGGCTGGAAAGAGCCTGAGAGCTGCTTGAGCAGTGTGGGACGCTATGGGCGGCTGTGGTTCCTTGCCCCGAGCTGAGCATACGGCAGGATGCCGTGTGTCGGGGCTGGTTTTGAGGAAGGGAACTCCCCACTTCCTTTGATCTGCAAGAGCAGCTGGCAAACCAGAGGTCTGCAAAGATTTTTGGCTGTACTTCAACAATGATGCTGCCCAAGGGTTTTGCGGTATGCACTAAGGTGCACAGGGTATCAGGGACCCTACAGGAATCGGTGTCTTTTTGCTCCCACCTGGGAGGGACCAGAAGTACATCCAATACTGGAAAGCATGATATTGTAGTTGAGTGTCACCTGCGGTGAAAAACTACCCTGGGGGCTTGGCTTGTCTCATCACACCCCTTCCTCCTCCGTGGAGGACCTGCAGTGTCCATCAGCATCATCCTGGGGAGGTGTCAGCAGCTGACCCCATTGCTTATGGCCCCATGTGGTTCCTCTCCCATTCTGGGGTCTGAAATGCTTTTCCTCACTCTGCGCTTGCGTGACCTCCGTCTGCCACTGAGCACAGCCTTCCCGAGTATTTTGAGCTACAGAGCTAAGAATAACTCAAACGGTGTCCGTGTCTGCACACAGCTCCCCATGTCTGCAGCCATGTCCAGTGCTGGTAGGTAGGGTGGGAGAGGGTGCAGGGAGCCTGTCAGGGGCTACGGGCAGGGAAATTCCCTGGCCATTGGCAGGCTGCGGTGTGAGTGCCGCGGAGGTGGTGAGGTGGGAGCTGGAGGCAGTGTGGGCAGCTGTACTTGGGATTCCTCCTCCCTCAGCCCCCTGAGTTCTGGGCAGTGTCTGGGACTGGAGCAGCCACCGTGCCGGCTCTGCAGGCAACGACTGCTTCACCACTGGGAGAGTCTGCCAGGGTGCTGGCTGCAGGGCAGGAGTTGGAGGAGAAGCTCCATAGATTTGGGACCATCATAGAGGAGAGAAAGGCTGGCACTGCCCTAAAGAAGGATGGTGGGTTTAGAGCATCCCAGAACAGGCGGAGTGATGGGGAAGAGTAGATTTTTCTTCTGAAAAGTTTCTGGCTAGGACAGCTGCATGGGTTAGCACCCAGGTTTATGCTCTATGCATGTGCCAAGAGCTTGCACCCGTTTCACTGTTGCCTGCCTTCCTTTAGCTATCATAGCACTTCAGGACAAGGAAAGCTGCCTCTTCAGAGCCAGGCTGCACCTTCCTCCCCTGGAATAGGGTGCTGAGGAGGCAGCAGGCCAACGCTGGCATCTGAGTTTGCTGCTCTGAGTGGGTTGCTGGCTCCTGGATTATTTACCCAAGGACTGCTCCGCACTCTCACACGGAGAAACCAGCCAAGCAGGAGCTGAGATGGCTGGGGAGTGGGGCAGGGTGAGCCACAAATGCCTGGGGGCTGATGGTGGTGCCTCCTGCCCCATGGCCCTGCTGCAGGTGACACTGCTTGCATAGAGGCTTGCACCAGATGGCCCCGAGAGGCCCCGTCCAGCCTGGGCAGTGTGGTGGGTGAGAGTGCTGGCTGCTGCCATGATCCTGGACAGGGCTGAGGGCAGCTGGATGCCGGGAGGGGAGCTGGGACTTGCTCACCGCCGACGGCGCGGTGGGGCAGAGCTGCGGGGCCAGACTTGCTTGGCAGCCGCGTTATGCTGGTTCGAAGCACCTGGCTGTGAGCTGCTGGTCAAACCCCCGGGAGGATAAGCGGCAGGGATCGGTGCGGCGTGGGGGCTCTACGGTGTCTGCCCTGCCCCCGTCTTCTGGTGCCGGGGTGTCCCGCTGCACCCCTATCCCTTCCCGGTGTCTCCTAGAAGGCTGCTCCACTGGCCGTCCACGAGCCTTGAGTCATCCTGCCTGTGTGTATGTGTGTGCCGGGAAGGGCCGTCCCGCCTCTTCCTTCCCTATCCTCCTCTGGCCCCATAGACAGAGCAAACTGCGCCCCGCTGGGCTCCTCCCTGCCCGACCCTATTGACTCAGTGCTCAGGCAGCCGGGGCGGCTTGCGGAGAAGAGGGAAAGGGAGAAGGAGAGGGAGAGGCCCCTGGGGGTGGAAGAAGCTGCGGGCGGCCGCTGACGCCCTCCCGACTGAGACGGGTGAGGAGGAGCCGGGACAAGGGAAGAACCCGGAAAGTTGCGCCGAGGGGAGAGGCTGACAGGGTTGGAAAGTGTCTGAAATTCCTCCGGGCGTAGCCTTTTGGCGCAGCGGGGACGGGATAGGACGCGTGACATAGCTACTGGTGGGCTGCCTCCTGCCAGCCAGCCCTCAGTGCTGCTCTGCTCCCTCGGTGTCCCCTAAAGACATCAGGGCTGTGATGTCCAGGCTGGAGGATGGGACTCAGAACGGGGCTACTGCTGGGGATGGGGTTTGCGAGGTTCTCCTGGCGCATGTGCCTGCCCTGGGGTGCTCTGTGTGTCACTGGGCACAATGCCCCAGGGCAGTGCTGCTGGAGGAGGTCCTTGCTGTGGGGCTGGTGGTGAATTGGGGATTCAGCCTCCAAGCCTGGCTTTGTGAGATGGCTGATATCCCCAGGAGAGTGCAAGGTAGTGCGGGCCTTGCCTCAGCGTGGCCATGCCTGCTCTGTTGCAGGGAGCAGAGCAGACGGTAGCGGTGCTGGTGCCCAGCCATGATGCCCTTTGGAGGCATGGCTGCCCGTCTGCAGAGAGACCGCCTGAGAGCTGAGGGGGTTGGCCAGCACAACAACGCCATCAAGTACCTCAACCAGGACTATGAGGCCCTCAAGCAGCAGTGCATTGAGAGCGGCAGCCTCTTCAGGGATCCTCAATTCCCAGCCGGCCCCTCTGCCCTCGGATTTAAGGAGCTGGGGCCACACTCCAGCAAGACGCGGGGGGTGGAGTGGAAGCGTCCATCGGTAAGTGCTGCGCTTGCTGCTCGGGCTGGGCTGGCATCCCTGCCGTGCACTGATGCAGGATGCTGAGCTGTGGACTGGCCCTGGCTGGCGCCCCTCAGTGCTCAAAGTCCCTGGAGTGCTGCATAGTCACTTTCCAAGGGGCCAGAGCCATTCCCCATGAGTGTCTGTTCAGAAAAGCGTTGTGTTTAACAGGCCTTGCTTCCTCTGGGCAGCAGACTGTGGGCTTTAAAACAGGTGGGCTGTGTCGTTGCTTCTAGGTCATGTCATGGATGTCTCACCCTCAATGACTGGGGCTTTTGAGGGCGTATATCCCCTGGTGCCATGAGTGCAAGGGGAACGTCATTAGTCTGTCCAGCCTTGTCCTCCCACGGCTACAGCAGAAGATCTTGCCTTGCCTCACCATGATGGCCTTGGGGTTGCAGTCAAGCAGCCTTCCCTAGCAGAGGGCAGGTGGGGTGCAACTTGCGGGGACCATATACCATTTCTCTCGAGTCAGAGAGCCAGTGGGTGCCAGCCCTGCTAAAGCCCAGGCCCTGCCGAGATCCAGCACCAGCATCTGATTCTGCCCTTCTGCAGGAATTAGTGGATGACCCTCAGTTCATCATTGGCGGTGCAACCCGGACAGACATCTGCCAGGGGGCTCTGGGTGAGTGTTGAAACTCTGTCCCCGGACTTTGGTCCGGAGAGTAGTGACTGCGGAGGGTTGGGTGGCTGGCCCTTTCCATTTGGTGAGGTGGAAATTGGAAGTCAGGGGACATCCTGTGCCTCCTGGTGGCTCTAGGTTAAGGCTCCGTGAAAACGGATTGCTGTGTGCACAGCCTGACCATGCTGAGATCAGGGGAGATTCTGGGTGAATCCATGCCTGACACATGTCAACAACAATGCCAGGAGCTGCTCCAAAGGGCTCCCTGCTTTGGTAAATGGGGAGGGGTGGCAGCTGGATGACAGCAACAAACTGAGGTGATGTTGTGCTGGTTGTGACAAAGCACTTGCGAAGCAATGCAGTGTGGCAGAAGGGAATCCAGAGGTGAACAAGTGATTATTTGTCATTTCTCCAGGGGTGTCTCCCAAGGCAAAGGCACTGAGACAAGGAGAGAAGTGTTAATGGGCTGGGTAGGCTGGCAGAGTTGAACTGCAAGTGGGATTTTGTGGTCATCAGAAACAGATCTTGGTACCACGGAGAGTGTTGTCCTGATTGAAAGCAAGTAGGGCACTTGATTGGCAGTATCATATACCTTAGCACACACTGTGTGCCGGTTTCAGGGCTGACCACTTTAATATATCCAGTAATTAGGACAAACTTGAGGTGGCAACTGCAGTGCATAATAGCCCAAGCACTGTGGTGGTGTTCAATTGGTCATTAAAAACTCTGAAACACCATTTTGTCAAACCACAGCCCAGTTACAGTTATCCAGGCTCAAGGCTAAGGTGTGAAAGGCTTCAAAGGCAAAAGAGAAAACGGAATCAAGGCAAAGAATTTAAATCACAGTGCTGGCCTGGAGCAGCAATTGTGGTTAAGATCACTCAGAAGGAAAAGTGTGGTGGTGTTGCTTGCAATTTGAGAAGCTGAGGCAGCAGCATTAAACCCGTTGCTTGATAAAATGGTTTTTTACATGCAAAGTGTAATTTTGCTGCAGAACTTGCTGTCTGACATACGGAGAGCAGTCATATGAATGAGTTCCAGGAGGGTCTAGATAAATGGCTACAGGAGGGGGCTGTTGGTGCTGAGTGTGTGTGTTGGTCTGGACACAGACTCCAGGTGAAGGAGGATCATTCCTTCTGTTGGCTTGAGCTAATACTTCTATCTGCAGGCAGGCTGAGCAAGCCTGGCTCCTTAAGCCCTGTTTGCTGGACCTTCTCTGGTTTTTCCATGGACTTTTTGAGCTGGGGAACCCTGAACATTTGCAAGGAGAGCACACCATGGGCTCCTAAACATCCATTGCCCGCCCTCCCAGCTAGGGAGGTGATGGGTGCTCACACCGACTGCCTCTCCTTCCCCAGGTGACTGCTGGCTTCTGGCTGCCATCGGCTCCCTCACGCTCAACGAGGAGCTCCTGCACCGCGTGGTGCCCCACGGACAGAGCTTCCAGGAGGACTATGCTGGCATCTTTCACTTCCAGGTGGGCTGGGAGCTCCTGGCCCTCCACAGCTGGTGGGCTGCAGTGGAAGGGAGGGTGGTGGGTTGAGGCCATCCTTCTGGGATAGGGATGAGCAAGCCATGTGATGCTCCAAGCTCACCCCACTCTCTCCTCACGCCTCAGATCTGGCAGTTCGGCGAGTGGGTGGACGTGGTGGTGGACGACCAGCTGCCCACCAAGGATGGGGAACTCCTGTTTGTCCACTCTGCGGAGTGCACTGAGTTCTGGAGTGCTCTGCTGGAGAAGGCCTATGCCAAGTGGGTACCCCCGTGGTGGGCATGTGGGCGGGTGGGGGACAGGGCACCTCACGGTGCAGGATGGAGGGAAGGGAGTCTCTCCTGTCGCTGGCCCTGCTTGTGCTGGGTGCCTGGGCAGCAGCACTGTGCTACCTCCTCATCTCCTCACGTGCCCCTCAGGCTGAACGGCTGCTACGAGTCGCTCTCGGGGGGCAGCACCACCGAGGGCTTCGAGGACTTCACCGGTGGCGTGGCAGAGATGTACGACCTGAAGCGGCCGCCACGCAACATGGCCCACATCATCCGCAAGGCGCTGGAGAGGGGCTCCCTGCTGGGCTGCTCCATCGACGTGAGTGGTGTGCCGGGAGGAGCCAGGGCTCTGCCACATCGCTGGCCCAAGGCCGTCCCCTCACTGGGACACCCAGCAGGAGATTATTTCTTCCCCCTCTTAGCACAGCAACCTTTCCAGCGCCAGTGTGGCAGCTCTGGGGCATAACGTGGTGCTGCAGCGAGATTGTCCATCTCAAGTGCAGGACAAGAGTCTGCCCATAACTCTAGCCGTGTTTTGTATCAGCAAATTACCTGGAGCAGGGTTTTTAAATTCTGAAGTTTGGGTGGTTCCCTGATGAATCTTCTCAGATTCAGGGTCCTCTGTTAGGGACTCTGTCTTTAAATTGTCTGCAGCTTCAGCCTTTGAGCACAGGGAGCTGCTACCTGCTACTTCTCTTGGCTGGAGCAGTGCAAAGCAAGGAGAATTCTCCCCACAGTGGAGGGGAGGGGTAGGAATAGAACTACATTAATTTAGTCCTACTGACTTGGGCTTTACACATTCTCCTCAGATCACGAGCGCCTTTGATATGGAAGCAGTGACCTTCAAGAAGCTGGTAAAAGGCCATGCCTATTCTGTCACAGCCTTCAGAGATGTGAGTTACCCAGATTAGATTTTAATAGCAGTAACAGCCTGGCCAGTGGCATGGGCTCAACCTCCTGGGTCTGCTGTCTGGCAGGTGAACTACCGGGGTCAGCAGGAGCAACTCATCCGCATCAGGAACCCCTGGGGTCAGGTGGAGTGGACTGGAGCCTGGAGTGATGGGTAAGCAGGACAGCAGGGATACCAGTCTTGCTCTGGCAGGCCAGCGAGCCCTGCACACACAGCAGTCCAGCACAGGGCGATGCTGAGGGGAAGTTCTCAGTGTGCACTGCCCTTCGCATCGGAAGAGGGGGACGTTGAGGGTCAGCTCTCAAGTGCTCTCAGTTCACCTTCAGGAGTCCTTATCTAATTGTCTCTCTCCTGTTACTCCAGCTCCTCCGAGTGGAACAATATTGACCCTGACGAGAGGGAAGAGCTGCAGCTGAAGATGGAGGATGGAGAGTTCTGGTGAGTGCCTGAACAGTGCTGGTCTATTTCAGCAGCCAGCCTGAGAAGGAGCAGAGGAGCTGGGGAGAGATCCTGCGGTCATGCTTCACCTGAAGCACATGACCTGCCTTTATCAGCTGACTTTCCAACACTGGAGAGCTTGCCAGTGTTTTCTCATCTGATCTAGTTAATAATTTTCCTCCTTTCAAGGAAATTCAGTCCAACTAAGTGCAAAATAAACATCTAGGAAGTGTAAACATCTCTTCTTTCCCAAACCCAGCACTGGGTTTTAAATAAGCTATAACTGTTTTAAGGTAAAAGTTTTTACTGTCACTTAATTCTCCTAATGTTAGCTGGGTCCAGAGTTGCTTGTGCTCTCCTCGTTGCCCAGAGCAGTGCCCTGGCCTCAGCCCCTGCCTCCCACAGGATGTCTTTCCGGGACTTCATGAGGGAGTTCTCCAGGCTGGAGATTTGCAACCTGACCCCCGATGCCCTCACCAAGGACGAGCTCAGCAGATGGCACACACAGGTGTTCGAGGGCACTTGGCGCCGGGGAAGCACTGCTGGGGGCTGCAGGAATCACCCAGGTACCTCTGGCCTCCACATCTGTGCCCTTGGCAGTGTGATGAAGCCGGATGTCTCACCTGCGCATCCTCTTCCTCCCAGCCACATTCTGGATCAACCCCCAGTTTAAGATCAAGTTGCTGGAAGAAGATGATGACCCTGGGGACGATGAGGTGGCCTGCAGCTTCCTGGTGGCTCTGATGCAGAAGCACCGGCGGCGGGAGCGGCGGGTGGGAGGTGACATGCACACCATCGGCTTTGCTGTCTATGAGGTAACCCCGAGGCTTCTTCCTTGGGGCAGGCTCAGTCTTCAAGGAAACCTTTTCCACCTGCTTTGGCCAGTCTGTGGGTTGATGTCCCCCATCCTGTGCTCCCTGCAGCTGTAGTGGATGGGGCAGATACTGGGATTCTGATTTTTTCCCCCTTTTCCCTTCCATCTGCAGGTTCCTGAGGAGGTACGTCCTGAGCTGCTGGAGCCTACCCCACCTTGGAGGGGAGCGCAAGACTGGGCAGGAACGCACCCAGTGGCATGGGAGCTCCCACAGCACTGGCTGTGGCTAGGGTGCTAGTGGGTGCTAGGCACCTCCATGTGGGAGGGAGGGATGGCTCCTACTGGGATGGGCACAGCAGGGCTGTCCTACCTTATGGCGCTGGCATTGGTCCCGCCAGTCCCTCTGGGTGCTTCCCATTGTGGTGCTGTGGTCCAGAAGCACGTTCCTTCCCCCAGGCCCAGGGCACCCAGAATGTGCACCTGAAGAAGGACTTCTTCCTGCGAAACCAGTCACGGGCACGGTCTGAGACCTTCATCAACTTGCGGGAGGTGAGCAACCAGATCCGGCTGCCCCCCGGCGAGTACATCGTTGTGCCCTCCACCTTCGAACCGCACAAGGAGGCCGACTTCGTCCTGCGCGTCTTCACCGAGAAGCAGTCGGACACGGCGTGAGTCCCTGCCGGGGAGGGGACACGCTGTGCCTGTGAGCGGTGGGATGTTCCCCATCGCAGGCAGCCCGCTGGCTGGAGACCCTGCTCATCGCTTTGTTTTCCCCCTTCTGCCCCCACAGGGAGCTGGATGAGGAAATCTCGGCAGATCTGGCAGATGAGGTAGGAGCTGCCACTTTGGTTTGGCAGGTGCTGAGGCTCCAGGGCTCGGGAGGGGGAGCTACAGGCAAGAGGTGGTAGTCTGAGTCTGGGATGTCACTGTGCCTGGAGAGGGCCTGGCAGGGTCGGAGTGATGGGGATGTGGGAATTAACAAAGATGAGAAGAACAAAGAATAGTTTCCTTTCCAGTTGAGATTTACTGAGCCTGGGAGGCAGGGCAGAGCCTGGGTTTGACCACTAACCTCTTCTTTCTGGTCTGCATCACCCCAGGAGGAAATAACTGAGGATGACATAGAGGACAGCTTCAAGAGCATGTTCCAGCAGCTGGCAGGAGAGGTGGGTATGGCTGCCCCAAGCTCTGGAAGGCCCTGGCCTGGGGAGGGTATGGGACAGGATCTCTGGCCATGGGAGTTCCAACCCACCCCAGTCCCATCCTGCAGACAAGTCCATCTCTGCTGTGGCTCAGCCCAGCTGCCCCCAGGGGTGGTGTGACGGGTGGTTTGGGGAAGAGCATCCAGCTGTGACCAAAACTCTCCTGCGCATGCAAGAAATGTAATGGCATCCTCATGTTTTGTGACTAAGGCAGAGATGTTTAGGCAGGAGGGGGACAATGGCCACAAATGAGGTGGAGAGCAGGCAAGGGGTGATGCTAACTCTGTTTCTGCTACAGGACATGGAAATCAGTGTCTTTGAGCTTCGGACTATTCTGAATAGAGTCATCTCTAGACGTAAGCACCACCCCTTGCTCCCTGCAGCCCGGACCTGCTCAATGGGTTGGGTTTTGATGCGTGTGCTCAACCTCCTCCTTTCTCCTCAGACAAAGATCTGAAGACGGATGGGTTCAGCCTGGACTCCTGCCGTAACATGGTCAACCTGATGGATGTATCCTCTTGGTGCTGCGGACTGGGGCCAGCTTTCCTGGTGCTCAGCCTGGCAGAAACAAGAATTATCCATGGGAGCTGGAGTTTGGCTCTCCAGCAGTACCGAAACTGTTCAACTGGGGCAAGAAAGCAAGGGGTCCTTATAGCTTCAGGGCCACCTGCACTACATCCTTTGGCTTTAGCAGCAGATTTTTGGAAAGGGCCATCACTTGCCCTGCTTGCTTGGGCCCTGGCTCTCCCACCAGAAGCCCAGCCCAGTTCCACTCATGCCTTCTACTTTCACGTCCAGGAGGAAGGTCCCTGTGCTTCACTTCCCACAGGCTCCCCAGCCTGACATGCTGTCATGTCACCCAGCCTTTGAGGCACTTCTTGAGGAGAATGAGGACTGTTGGGCTTCTCTCCCCCAAACCATCCTGTCCAGCTGTTGAGGATCAGAGGTCCTCAACCCCAGCCAGAGGCGACAGGAGCCATGGCCTGTGTCCTGCTTGCACAAGGACATGCAGCTGAGGGGTCAGACAAGGAGCACCTCTGAGCCCTTCTCCAGTCTGGCCCTACTTTTTGCTGCGGGCCAGCCCAGTTTTGCTCCAAGGACAGCACAGCAGTGTGCTTCCTGCAGCAGCAGCACGGCTGCTCCCAGGGGGTGGCATGGCAGCTAGTCCAGGCATCCCCCTTTCCCTGCTAGGTTGCAGGCTCTGATCTTACTGATGCTGCAGGACAGAGAGGGGAAGTTGGGGGGAAAATTGAGCAGGCCAGGTGTGGCCAGGCTTTTCTTGCCTCAGGTGGGTGGGATCTGGTAGCTTTGCCTTTGCACCACCCCCTTTGCTGGCTGCTTTGACCTCCTTGACCTTCTGCTCCCCAGAAAGATGGCAGTGCCCGCCTCGGGCTGGTGGAGTTCCAGATCCTGTGGAATAAGATCCGGAGCTGGCTGGTGAGGAGGACATGGGACATGGTGCACTGCACAGGGGTAGCACCCTCCTGGGGCAGCAAGGGGAGGGGACAGCCAGGCTGAAGGCCACAGGAGAGCCTGCCCTTCATGTCCTCTGTGATGTTTTTGCAGACGATCTTCCGCCAGCACGACCTGGATAAGTCAGGCACCATGAGCTCCTATGAGATGCGCATGGCTCTAGAGTCGGCCGGTAGGTCTGGAGAAGGATGGGACTGGGCTGGAGGCTGTGGAGGGGGCTCCTGCTGTCAGAGTCCTGTCCCTAGTAGCAGGAGAAGAGTGTAACCAGCCTATACTGCGTGCTTGGAGGCAACCTGTTGTAACGAGATGTGGCCCATGTATGCACCAGGCTCTCTTTGTCCCAGCTGTGCCAAGTGCTGGAGCCTCAGTTAGGGATGCATGCAAGGTGGTCCCAGCCTCTGTCCTCCTCTGACCTGCGGAATCCCACACTGGCAAAGCAGAGGCCTGGAGTGGATCAGTGAGCTAACTAGTCATATGGCTGCAGGGAGAACATCCCCTCTTCCTTCTGAGGTTGGACACAGTGCCCTTCCTCGGGTGGATTGGTGGACCCTTTGTGTGGGTGCATGGACTTTCACAATTACACCCTGCTTTCCTGCCTCCCTGGGGGGCTGACTGCTCTCTGCCTTGCAGGTTTCAAGCTGAACAACAAGCTGCATCAGGTGGTGGTGGCCCGCTATGCAGATGATGACATGGGTGTGGACTTTGACAACTTTGTCTGCTGCCTGGTGAAGCTGGAGGCCATGTTCAGTGAGTGATGGCCTTGGGGCAGGGAGGGCAGGATCTGAGAGATGTGTTGCTCACCTTGCTCTTGTGTCCCTGCAGGGTTCTTCCGTAGCATGGACCCTGACGGCACTGGCACTGCTGTCATGAACCTCGCTGAGGTGAGAGCTCAGCCCGGTGGAAGGTGTGGTGGGAAACAAGGGGACAAAGGCATGAGGGTGAATGGGGCACCTGGGGTGGGAGGCAGAAAGCCCTACAGCCCCCTGGGTAGGGAAGGAACCCATAACAGATCAAGATGAGAAAATGGGATTGCTTCAGGCTCTGCATTTCTTAGAAGGCTGTTAAAGTTGACACGAGGACATGCCAAAAATGCACCAGCCCCTGCTCATCCCTTCTCCCTTTCCTTCCCAGTGGCTGCTGCTGACGATGTGCGGCTAGGAGCCACGACAGATCCACTGCAGCTGGGACACCCCAGTGGGCCAGGCCCCCTCCAAGTGCCTCCCCTTGGATCCGTGGTCACGGGATACTCTTCCCCCCTTGCTCCATCCCATGCTGAGCCACCAGCCCTGCCTCCCAGCAAGCCTCTCACCACCTTCTCCAGTGGACCAGGGGTCAAGGCAGGCAGGGGATTCCCTCCTCCTCCTCTGGGCTGGGCTTCTTTCCACTCCCCCTTCCTCTCTCTCACCCCAGAACAGCAGGAGGGCAAGCAGCATGGGGTACCTGTGAATCCCTGCACAGTGGCAGGCTGGGGGTCAGCTGCAGAGAAGGGAGAGGCAGCTGCTGGGGCACGAGGGAGAGGACACTCACATCGCTTGCTCTAGTGCTGTCCCATTCCCTCTGGCACACCTTGCCTATCTCTGCACCCACACCTGGGAGCATCAGCAAATATTGCCTTGCTCAGGCAGCAGGTTCCCGAGGGAGCCAGAGTGGCCTTTTGGGAGGAGGAATGGCCATACTTGATTTCTTGAAGCTCTTGCACTGTACTCATCACCACTAAGCGCGACCAAAGCGTGGAGCCCGCTGGCTCTTCTTGCGTGGCCTTCAACACATCCCTCCCACCTCCATGCCCCTGCCTATGCCCACCACTGGGTTAAACCCTACAATCAAGCACTGAATGTTTCGGGGCTCCCCTGTCATGTGAACACATGCCACCCTGCAGTGCAGCAGCTGAAGCTCCTCTTTTCCATGTGGGCACAGCAATGCCATCACTGTCACAGCAGCCCGGCCTCCCCTCCCATCCCTGGGAGCTCCTGGGACATCTGCTGCCCTTGGTCATGGCCCACAGCAGGGCTGAGGGGTACAGCACCCAAGAGGCAATGCCTTTCTCCAGGGAGCAGGCGGGGTGGTTTAGCGGGGGGTCTTCGGCACACAGTTCATTTTTTTTCTCCCGATCCCTCATCCTCCCACACTGTCACACTCTCCTCTTCCCTTGGGCTCCTTCGCCCAGTGTGGATGGACTCCAGTGCCAACATACTTGCACTTCTCTCTACTCCCCCACTCCTCTCACCTTCTTCTGGGGTAATGGGGTGGCTCCAGCCTGGCAGAGGCAGGCGGGCAGTTAACTTCCTGCTAACCCTGTTGTCGCTGGAGGATGCATCTGCAGCAGCAACCACTGCTGCCTGCCCGGCAGCTCCGCTTCCTCACCCCGCTCTCTGTGCACTCCAGGAATAAACAGATCTGTTAGATGAGTGGTCTGGGCAGTGACTTGGGGGCTGCGTCCTCCCTCTGCTCACCGTGGTCTGGGTGAAGGGGGGTGATATGCAGAGCCAAGCCCAGGTTGCGCTGCTTGCCCAGCCTGGGGCACAGGTGGAGCAGCACCACCAGGTGCAAGTCTTGCTGTGGGGCTGGAGAGATCCATATCCTCTAGGACTTCATAAAACGCGCCTCTTCCTTTGCATGGGTATCTTAATGCTAGCACATGGAGCAGCATTATGTGAGATGGAAGGGAGCACTGCTCGTAAAGAAAGGTGTCTTGGGGAGGCTGGGAGGGGAAAGAGGATCTACTTGGATAGGATGGAGTTAACTATAGAGCTGGAAGTGGAGAGCAACCTGGAACTCTGTACCCTGGAAGAGGACCAAACAAGGTGTGTGACCCAGGGTAAGGCCTGTGGGAAGTGGATGTTTTCCCCTGCTTCCTTTGAGGTCATGCCAGTTCTAGCTAGAAGCAAAAGCCTTCCACAAAAATGACAGTGGAGTGCCGGATGGTGGGGGTTTTCACAGCGTGGCTCAGAGCAGGACTTGCTGCATCCTGCCCCTTGCTCACAGCCCAGAAGAGCATCACAGCCCAAATGGCCCCGGGGGTGCTCAGCATTTGGAAGAGAAGTGACCTTGCAACCTTATGCATCCCAGCATCTCAATATTCCTTATATATCCAATATCCCTGGGATCAGCCCAGCTCTCTGGGAGCACTCTCCATACCGTGGGACAGCACCAGTTTTGGGTCAAGCCAGCCTGGCTCAGAGCACAGATGGGAGCTGAGATGTGCCGGCAGGAGGAAACAACCCCCCAGCCGCCTCCCAAGGCTGCCCTCTCCTCCAGAGGCTCCACAGGGCTGGATGGAGGTGGGATACTTGTGATTGTCTCTTAATTACCTGTGAGCTGAGCTGCCTCTCTGTGGGGTGGGCGTACTTTAGGGCTTGCCAGCCCAGCTTTCCTGCTCCTCCATGCAATCCCAAATCCCCTGCGAAACAGGGGCTCAGGTAGGGATAGAACAGTGGTGCAGGCATGCAGAGCTGTCCCAGCTGCAGGGCCTTGTCACGCACACACGGGTCCAATTGTAGGGCATGGTGACACCCTGGCTTTGGGATGACAGGTGCCCCTGGCGTAGCCTTACCAGAAGCCCCCTCCCTCCCTCCGGCTGCCAGCTGGCAGATCCCTTCCCTCGCCGGCCCTGGCAGCTGGCAGGCCAGTATCAGCAGGGGTCGGCAGGCGGGGGCTTCCCCAGCTGCCAGCTAATGCCACAAAAAGTAGCCTGGATCATCCCCCTCGTTGCAAAGGGGACAAGGAGGACGCCCAGCAGAGTCCTTCAATGGTGCTGTGAGGTGAGGTAAGTAGCAAGGGGGCCAGATGTGACCAAAACTGCTCTTGGCTTTGGGTTTGTCTTGGGACAGGCACTAGCTGGCAAAAGCCAGCCCAGCCCACTTCTGCCTTTCCCTCACCTATCCCATAGGCCTGCGCTGGGGGGGCCAGCAGCACCCATGGACGCAGAGCACCACTGGCCCTGCTCCCCAATATCCCGGCACTTCCTGCACCTCATGTGCCTCTGCCTCTTGCAACATAGAGCTGCTTGCCCATCCTGGGGGTTTCCCCTCTCCCACCAGCTGCTCATGTCCATCCCCCAGGCACAGGAGGGGCGCCAGGACTGCAGCCCATCCCCACCTGGCCCCACCAGCTGCCCCGGCAGCTGGGCTCTGGCCCCATCTCCCTCTTGGCTACACTTCACTCTGCCCCAGGCCCACGGCTGCAGGAATGTCATTCCCGTGGGCACAAGGGGCCTTTGTGTGAGCAGAGACAGGGTGGGGGGGGCCCAGCCCAGCATCCCAAGCCAGGGCTGGGGAGAGCCACAGCTGAGCTCACGTGGGTGGGCAGCAGCTGACTTGGGCATGGGCCCACAGCTCCCCTCCAGGCACAGCAATCTCCCCACTACGGCAAGGGCTGTCAGGGAGGAAAGCCCTCTCCTCATTCTCCTTGTCCCTCTGACACCAGCAGCATTCTGCAAGAATCACAGGAATCAGCATCAACACCAGCACAGAGCTGGCATCACCCTGGCAAGCCTCAGCACCTGTGCTAAAGGATGCTAAGGGTTCAGCCACCCCACGAGGGGAGTAGGAGGGCTGGGACTTGGGGCAGGGGTCAGGAGCACCAGGCAGCAGCTGCTGGATTCGGCCTTTTTCAACAGCTGCCATCCCAGCGCCAGCAGCAGGGAATGTGCATGGGCTGGGGCTTTCCAGGGCCTGGCCACAGTGCGTTAAACAAACTATTTATAGCGCTTGCGTCTCTTCTCGGCAGGAACGGCCCATGCTCCTCCTGCACCGGGCTGGGTGCTTCAGTGCCATCAGTGTCCCCACCGCCAGCACCCTCTGGGGTCCCTGCCAGGAGGGTGAGGTCTCCTCAAAGAAAAGACTCTTGGCGACCTCTCATCTTCCTCCCCTGCCATTTCTTAGAGCTCCCAGTGCTGTGCCCAGAGCAAGATAAGCAGCAAATCTCACACATCTTGTGAAAAGGTGCCCGAGGACCATGCCCTTCTTCCCAGCATCCCTGCTAAATCCTTTGGAGCCTTTATCATGCAACAGCCTGCTTAAGCATCAGTGGGTGCCCGTGGTTGCTCTGTCCTGTACCTGCCACTGAGATGGCATGAGGGTCTTGCCCTCTGACGAAGCAGAGATGCTATTCTGGGAGCAGGCTGAGTGCTGGCAGGTCGCTCACCGGGTCACCTGTGCCAGCTTCGCCTGTTGCATGACGGGGCACAGGATTGCTCAGAAGACATTCCCTCCACTGACAGGCAGCAGGACAACGAGGAGTTGTACCAGGAGGTAGCACAGCTGTCCCCTGCCCAGAGGCTGGCACGTCCCACACCCATGATCCTCTAGCTGTGCCTCCTCCGAGGTGGCCTCCCAACAGATCCTCCTCTTCCAGAGGAGATGGAGAGACAGCTGGCTCCAACCCCAGCATCTACCCAGAGGATGTGTGGGCTGCCAGTTCACTCCTGCTCAGCAGCAAGAAGGAAGGGGCTGGGCTTTGAACAAGCTGAATCCCCAGGGCTTTGGGATGGCAGGGAGGAGAAGACAAGAGGACAGTCCTACCACAACCCCGAGGACAAGCCCCTCTGTGGGCTGCTTCCAGCCCTGCTATCTCACCATGAGAATTGCTCCAACCACAGGCTTACCAGAAGCCCGCACCATCCTCGTGCTGCCCAGGGGCACCTTCTGCTCCTTGTCTGCTGATATTCAGCTGCTAACTGATCATCTGAGAGGAATAAGTGCTATGGAGGGGTATACAGTCCCTGTTTAGGCTTGGGAAGTGGATCTCAGACCTTCCCATCAATTAATAGGGAATACTTGATTGTGTAATTGGTTTGATAAAGAAAACAGATGCCTGAAAGGAAGCAGTCTTGACATGTACCCGGCAAAACATAAGTCAACCATCTGGTGAGGAATTTTGAGTCCCCCAGTGGAGAGGGATGAAAGTGAGACAAGAAAAAGTGTTGAGAGACAGAGCAGTGACTGCAGGACCAGGAAGTTCTCCATGGATCAGAGAAGTTACAGCAAGGCTGTACATGCCTTGGCCCCGGAAACACAGGGGCAGGACTTGCTGCCCTAAATCTTGTGTTTGGAAGTAGACACTGGTGCAATTTCATTTTCTTTCAAGGTTGCATTCTCTTCCCAGTTCTGTGCCTGACTCAATAGAGGAGCAAGTTTACATCCCTTCACCTCGTTGGGCTGTACTTTTGCCCAATTGTGAACAGAGACTAAAGACCCTGACCTTCCAGATGGGGAAGGCAGCTCGGCAAGATCTCTGCATTTTTGGCAAGAGACAAAAATCTGCCTTTTTCTGAGTCCCAAGAGCTTGGCAATTAAGCCCTGCCCCACCTCCTGCCCAGTGCTGGGATGTTGCAAGCATCTGGCTCTCAAAGCAGGGTGAGAGCCTCCTGCGCTTGCTCCCTGGGAAGGAACAGGTTTCTGCAGAGGCCACACACTAGAGCCCCTTTGTTTCCAAAGAATTTTCCATCCCCTCCCTTGTGTATCCCGGCAACATTACACTCAGATACAACATAACAGGCAATGCATCCAGGAATGTGCTGCAACATCTCTGCACCTGGCCAACACCTCCCTTTCCCTGTGGGACTGGAGGACAGGATTCCTCCAGCAGGGGTGGTAGGATGATCAGTTCCCCCAGCTCAGGCAGGGTTCTTCCTAGGAAAAAACTCCCTGGGGAATAAGATGTCCACTCTCCTTCATCACTGTGGTCACTAATATTGACCTGGGATGCTGCACTTTTCATGCCAGTGGTCACCAGCCTGCTCAGACGTATGACACTGCAAGGGCCCTCTGCACAGGGAGAGGATATTCCCGCTGGGGCTGTACTGCTGGGGAAATCGAGGCACCAAGCATGGCAGTGACCTACCCAGGATCCGCTGCAGCACAGTGAACCCAGGAGTCTCAAAAGCAGGCCAAGCACTGCACCCACTGCCTCCCTGGTCAAAGGGGAGAAGCTCCCCCCTGGGGAAATGCAAACCCTGACACAGCTGCAGCAAAGCTTTGGCTCCCGCTTCCTTCGTCTGAGCTCTTCCCGCTCCCCGTAACGCGGCCAGCACGGAGCTGGTGGCAGCGCACAGCAGAGCCGTACGCCTGCGCCGGGGCCTCTGACCACAGCAGACCCGGAGCCCGGGAGCCCCCGGGAGGCCAGTCCCAAGAGGCTGACGTCAGCCCTGGTCCTTGAAGCTCTGGGGCCATCGGGTAGCTGTTTCTGGTTTCAGCACATGGTGTCCCTGTGCTAAGGCACAGCCAGCCTGCTTTCCTCATCCATGGCTGGCTCCCTGAGAGGAATCCATGGGGCTGGGAAAGGTCACGCTGGCTGAACTAACCACCCTTGGATGGGACTTACTGTGTAAGGGACAGCTTACAGCAGGCAGGCAGGGAAATGGAGCAGTAGCTTTTGGTCCCTCGTGTCTGTTCATTCTCCTAAATTCTTTTTGAGTGAGAGCCAAGAGTAGGGCCTTGGCAGGGTTTTTGAAGGACAACAAGGGGAGGAAATGAAGACAGACAGCCACCAGGAACAAAACAAAGGTTAGGTGCAGAAGGGAAGTGGAAGGGCACAGATGTGACCACTGACCTTCCTGCCTGCACCCTCACCCTGGCTAGCTTGTGCTTCCCTGGCTGCTTGCCCCAAGCTAACTCAGCTTGGGAATACAGCTGGAAAGTGCAGGATACTGCTTACCATTCTGCTCTGGAGCCATGCATGGAGCCAGATCACAGCTCTTTCTCAGGGGAGTACCCAACTGCTCCTCAGCACATTATGGCTTGGGCCATCCCTTGCCCAATCTCCTTGTTGGCTCACCAGGTCTGCATTCAGGTCCTCGTGGGAGCAGGGTGACAATAGCTGGCACTGGCAGGTAATTGCAGGCAAGCATACTGTGGACTCAGATGCCTGTTCAGGGGCTTTGGCAAAGCCTTGTAGTGAAACAGAATTCCATCCTGCCAGCCCACATTTCTGTGGTGGGCAGATGTTGATCCTCCCTTGCCCCACTTCTCTCCCCTACACTGCCACCCCGACAAATGGGGCCTCGGCTGAGAAGCAGGATCACTTACAGGGAGCATGTGTCTGGCCTGGGAGGAGGGGGCATTTAAATGAACAGCTGGGTTTTTTGTTGTCGCTTGGTCTGAAGTTGTTCCTGCCATTTGGGCTGGTGGCAGGTCCACGTTGGGGAACCTAAGCAGTACACGCTACTCTAGGAGAAAGGGCCGAGTGGTGCCCCGGAGCAGGAAGGATCCCAAGGAGGGTAAGAGGAAACAGGGTAAGAGGGGGGAAGGAGTCCCGTTCAGTGCTTCTCCCTCGAGCCTGCCCCAAGCAGCATCCCGCTCTCAGGGGTTTGCGGATCCCCCAATATCCCGCTCAGCTCAGACGTTCCTAAACGTCTCCCGCTCCTCCAGGTCGGCTGGGGGTGTGAAGCTGTGCCCGCAGGCTCGGGGGGCAGCATGCCCGCCCCGCCGCTGGCCGCCCCGCTGCTGCGCGCCCTGCTCGCCCGCCTGCTGCCGCTCGCCCGCCGGCGCCTGCTGCCGCCGCTCCGCCGCCTGGGGCGCCGGCTGCGCTCCCGGGAGAGCCGCCAGGCCCTGCTCACCTGCCTGCTCTGCCTCCTCAACCTGCGCAGGAAGGCGGACGACTGAAGCCGACCGGCCACGGGCAGGGACGGGACGGAGCCGCCAGGGCAGGGCACGGCGCGGCGGCACCTCCCGCCTTCCCGGCCCGACGCGGGAGGAGGGACCCGGCAGGGGAGGGGACGCGCCCCGACGGAGGCGAAGGGTCCGCCCAGGCAGCCGAGGCCGGACGGTCGCCCGCGCCTCGCCGCTCGGGCCATGGTTGCTGGGCCGCCCCCCGCCCCGCTGCCCCCCCTCCT
>WBMZ01012602.1:0-273474 GCA_013400975.1 Atrichornis clamosus | reverse complement strand
GGCACGCGCCCCGGGCACGCGCACCGCCGCCGCGGTGTCGGGCGCTCTCTCGGGTGCTGGGGCTGAGAGCTGGGCCTGAAGGCCCGGAGGCGTTTGCTGGAGGGTTACTGGGGAGCACACACTTCAGGGACCAAGGTGGGGGTCCCCGCTGGGAGCATTCCTGAGAGGGAAAAGAGCTAAGCCCGCATCCCGCACACTGCGATGTCACTGAAGAATCATGGAATGGTTCGGTTGAAAGGGACCTTAAAGATCATGTAGTTCCAACCACATATCGAGGGTAGGAAAACCTACCACTAGACCAGGTATTTTAAAGTCTCATCCAGCCTGGCCTTGAACACTTCCGAGGATGGCATAGCCACAACTTTTCTGGGCAACCTGTTCCAGTGTCTCACCACCCTCACAGTAAAGAATTTCTTCCTACTATCAAATCCAAACCTATTCTCTTTCCATTTGAAGCCGTTAGCCCTTGTTCTGTCACTGCACACCCCTGTAAAAGGTCACTCTCCAGCTGTCTTGTAGCCTCCATTCGGTACCAGGATGCACAGCTACACTCTTTTGTTATATCCAAAGGAAATTATACAACACCACCTTAAAAAAAATCAAACAGAAAAACCGATATGTTCACCTCTTTATCCATCCCTAAGCCCTTGGCTCCATTTCTGGCAACCTGTGCAGTGACAGGATCATGGACTGCAGAGGTCAGTGAGTGCCTGCAGCCCACCCACCTCATCCATGTGAACTCCTCAACAATTCCCAGCACACTCCTACTGCCTAAAAATGCTGTGCTGCTCCCTGTAGTGTCTAGTGTCCACAGCAAGAGCTGAGGTTTTACTTGGGATCTTCTACACTCCAGAAAAATTGAGATGAACATTTAACACATTTTGTGTTCCATTCAGAATTAAAAAATGACAGAGAGTAATTGCTAGTTGAGACAAATAACAATTTTGTAATCTATCCAAGTTGTTGGAGGAGGGAAAGCAATACCACACTGCTCAACATTTTTACAGCTGAAAGAAAAATTAGAAAGGTACTTTAAGCCGATAGGTAGAGTACTGTGCACAGCACATTTTTACATTTCAGTTGTCTGGCTTATACCCCCATACACCAAAATTGCTTTCACAAACAATACTGCTTAGGAACTGACTGTAACACATCTCACCTCATCAAAATCACTAGCACTTCTATTGGTACTTCTCAGAACAAGTATCAAAGCTCAAGGACCGTACATTATGCTAAGCAGTTTCATATTGGATATAAAACAGTGGCACTGGTGCTGGGGGAAAAAAGTGCAGCTTATTTGAAGAGTTATACCAGCTGAGGGAAGTGGTGGGCAGTCGAGTAGGGGAGAATTTAATATTTAACTTTCTCTCTCATCTGCAGTATTTAATCACTTGATGTAATACAAAAGTCCTTGATCTTTTATATTTGGAGTACCACATAAATTGCCAGGTTTTCTGAAGCATCCTTTTCAATCCAAAGGAATGTTAGGTAGAAAGAATCAGTCAGTAAATCTTTGGCTGAATGAAATGCTAGAGAAAAACTCAAATAAAATAATGTAACTACACTACACAATGCAGCTACTGTCTAATATTTGGACTCCAGGCACTTACATGTGCTTATACAACTACTCATAGTCCATTGAAGGTGAATCTGCAGAATGAAGCCACAGTATTCAAAATCAGCATCTTCTGTGCATTTGCTATGAATGCTAAAATTGATAGTGATCTTCAGTGCCACTGTCTAACTTAAGCCCTGCAAGACTTGTGTTTTCATCAATTTGTTGGCTTAGCATGAGATGTGTTTTCATGGCAGATACAGATTTATTTAGAGGAAATGGACACCCGAATTGTCAAGTTATTTATATAACCTGCTGTTTTCCAAGTGCTATTCAGCTTGTATTTTTTTCCCCAGAGCATTTCTTACACTAAACAAACCTCTCTATACCTCACTTCTGCCGAGATCTGAGATACAGACAGATCACAAACCCTCACTCTCTGCAGTTACACACATCCATGAACCAAAGGGAGTTAAAAACACACGAGGGTATTTGGGAGACCCGAGTCTTATTCTCCAGGCTGTGCCAGGACATATGGCAGAGAGGAATGAGTGACAACAGTGAAAAACTGGAGTAGGTGACACAAATCCAGTTCTCATTCCACAATACAACGCAGCCAACGCCAGGAGCTGGAGGCTGTTATTCCTGTCTTTCCTGAGACAGGGAGTGTCTGCCCCTGAGAAGGAGGTTATGGATATTCTGTAGCCTAAGGATTGGGAAAGAAGAGCTACTTCTCATTCAACCCAAAGCCTAAGAGGATCAGATAGATGTTGGAAAGAAGCCTTTCACAACCCAATGCTTGGTCTGGATCAACAGAGTGACACAGAAGCTCATTAGCATTGCCACTCCTGGGGGCTGCCAGCAGTGGGTTGGGAGAGGAGAGGCTCTCTGGTTGGAGTTGTAAAGAACAAATGGTCACAGTGTCAATCTGTCTCCAGTTTAAAATCTCTGAACATGGTGCAGGCCAGAGGGTTAAAAATACCATAAGCATCAGCAGGACAGGCAGAATAAGCCGAGCTGAGCTCAGGCCTTCCTGCTACCTTGAAATAATCACAGAGCCTAATTAATCCTGTTGCGATTGTTTTAGGCATGAAGGAACCCTCCATCCCCTTAATATTTTTCTGACTCTTTCTTTCCTGTGCACTTTGTGGTTCTCTGGTGGTCTTTGACTCAGCAGCTTCTTTAAACTCTGTAGATAGCTTTGCCACAATCACTCGTTCAGACTCTTTGCTCAGCATTGCATTAGCAGAGGACATATAAAAGTTACTGCTTATCTTCTGGATCTTCCTGATAGAGAGCTGACCCTGCCCAAGGGTAGTTTGTGGTACTTTGTGTCCCATATGTCTTTGCAGCAGTCAGACAACTACATTTCTTTCAGATGGAGAACATTAAGCCATTCCTACAGAAACATGTAATACAAAACTGTAGGTCATAGGGATGCTGGGTGTCTGGTCAAAGAGTTGCAGAAACAGAACCCATCATGTTTCAGGTGAAGGAGAAATCCTTAAAACCAACTGAGGAATTGCGAGAAATCCTTCTCTCAATACCACAGTGTTTTTCAGCCTTTCCAGCTAAGACTTGATCTCTTTCAGCTTAGTCAAACATGGGGTACATACATCTGAACACCTTTTCCAGGAGATAACAAAATCTGCAAACTCATGACTGCAATAATAAGAATGCCTAGCTCAACTATCATGCAGATAAGAAAGCAGGTATCAGTGAAAATTCATTTCATTCTGATAATTAGATCCTGCTGACATTTTCTGTGGGAGTTAGCTGAGGAGAGCCAGTGATTCTAGCTGTTGTTCAGATACCAAAGGAGGAGTATGAAGTAATTGCAGCTTACTATAAAGAAAGCCGGCATGGAGCAATGCCTATTTTAGTCATGACTTGATTTCCAAAAGACTGTGAAGATTAACTTTAGCACTGGGAAAAATCACTCTTCTTTAGGTTACCCTAATGACTTTCGGGGGTCCATGTTGTTGCACTAGCTTATCCAGGTACATGATACACCACAGCCAGGTCCTAACAAATTTTGGTAAGCCAGAGGGGAAGGAGAGCTCTGGTGGGCCATCTCAGTAGTTTTAAGTGGCAGGGAGTTTTTCAAGTGTTTTAGGGAAGCTGCAAGAGCGGTGGGTAGTGCTGGGTATGTTTGCCAGTGGGCCGTGTCTTCACGAGACATAGATAGCCCCTGCAAAATTTGCAAAGACCTGACTGCAACAGGAGTTTTGCTGCAGCTTTCAGTCAGTGCAGCCCACAGTGATGTACTTCCAGGGACAAAATGACAGTGGGACAATTACTCTTACAGCATTAGTTTTCTGTACAATCAGCCTATTGTCTGGTGGTTGCTGCATACAACTGATTGCCAGGACTCCTGGCCCCCTGGCTTGTCCTTCACTCACTAGCTTGCCACACTGCTTTCTCACCTCTCTGCTTCCTTTCTACAAGAAAAAGTTCTACAAAAATTTGTGAAAACTGTTATTTGTAAGATTCTTGAGATACATATGCAACAACCCTTCACAGAGGAAAGGTTTTTGTTGTTCAAAACCTCAGAGATATTGTGCAGGGCATTTTTTTTGTATGTGAAGCCATCAAAACACACCCTGTAAACACTACACTATTCCTTTCAAGCCCTTAGTCAGATAGTGTAAAACTGGCTCATGTTTAGTGTGTGTGGAGTAGGAGCTTTCAGCAAAAGGAATCTGCTGGGAGTCTTTGCAAATCTGTGTAAGTACAGTGCACAGATAGTGGCTGGTAAATTAGGAAATAGCTGTATTTTCTTCATGTAGTTGCTAACAAAAGTGTGCCTTGTCTCTCCCAGATGCAACGCCATTTGTTTCTGGAACTGTATTCCAACAGCAGAATTGTGGCACAAATCTTTTTCTCATTTCTCTCTACAGATTAGGGAGATGGTGAGAAAAAAAGGCCTTGAGATGGTGATATGTAGCTTCACATAAAGAATCAGGAAACATATCAGGAGAGAGGAAGAAGACACCATCAAGGATACTCTTGGACTTTTCCATGCCAGAGCAGCAGAGATGCTACTGGCCAAACTCACACCCAGCCATGGCTGTGCTGGAAGGCCTCCAGAGTTCAGGAACAGACCCTGGTCACCCCAGAAAGATCCTGGACTCTCACAAAATAACTAAACTTCAGCACAAAGACTTCTTCTTATCATTTCTATATTTTATTCATTGTGCTGCTCAGTGAAGAACAACTGTGATTTTAAAAACTCCATTCCATCCCAGTAAGAATAAACCAAAAGTAATCTAGCATAATTTGAAAACAAGTTTAAAATGTGCCAATGCTTTTTTATGTCCCAAGTTCCAGGTGCTGAGTCTGACACACTTTCCAGCTCTCTTAAATGAAGCACATGCAAATGGAAGAATTTCTTGAAAATTTAACTTGGTATTCTTGCTGGTTAATTCCTACGAGAGATCACTTCATTATAGTGCTGGTCCTTTTCTATGAGAGCACTGACTGTGCTTGCAGAAGATCTTTAACTGGTTTTATTTGCAATGTTAAATCACTGAAGGGAAAGTTAAATACAGAAAGAAAAACTTGTGTGCACAGCATTCTAAGGCATGTCTGCAACAGACAACCTCTGCTTTTCTTTTCATCTGCTTATAGATTTTTGAAGGTGGAGTATTAGTCTCTTGGGCCTCTGAAAACCTGTATTTCACCGATGCTAAAAGTAGTCTCTAGAAGATCTGCATCACCTACACATTAACTCATCACCTTGAATAATAAAGTTCATAAACATATTTTTCATGCTTTTCATGCTAAGTTTCCCAAATAAAATAAGAGTACATCACATTCCTCTGATTTGTAGCTTGTGCATTTTGTAAACAACTTTGCCACAAGAAATCTGACAACGCTAAGGTAACAGGACGTTCCTTTCAAAGTCCCTAGGCTTACAGTCTTTGCTATTATTTACACATATCAGCTCTGAAATACTGCAATTAGTAGGATGAATTTTGGAGGAATGCATCCAGAGGAACAATCAAGGCTGATTGTCTTGAAAGATGCAAAAGCTATTAGTGATCCCATGAAGTATTAGGAATGTTGATCCTGCCTCGCTAAACAGCTTGGCATTTCCAGCTCTTGCGTTTTACTGACAAGGCTATCAGAAATGGCACATTTGTCCCATATAATTGAAAAATAGCTATCTTCCTTCTCAGAACTTCCTCTCATTTAGGTTTGGTGTGAGATATGCAAAGCATATTTATGCCTGGCATATTGGAATGTTAAATTCAATTTTCTAACGTCTGCCACTAGCTTGGGGGAAAATAACACACAGGTTCTTTCATGTACCCTGGGGACCATCAGGGAAAAACAACAGTCCCAGAAATCACTTGTGCTGCTGTGTTTTCAGAGCATTGAGGTTAAGAAGTATCTGTGCCCCAAAAAAACCAATTACAAACACACTTTGAGACAGTCAGCTCCTGTAAGTGCTTCAAAAGACAGTTGCATGAATTTTCAAAGGTAGATTTATGCAGATACTTTGCATGCCTATCCTGTATTTACCTCAGGTGTGAGTCATGGCCACACTGTTCAGCTTTTTGGCGAAGCTTCTGATGTGCTGCATCAGATCAGTACATGCAAATGCAGGCATCTGCAAGGTTTGTTAAAATGGTGAGACTCTGACTCCCTGTAATCAGAATGGCCCCAAGCCCCCATCTCAAGCTGGCACAAGACACTTGAGGGAAGGAACAGTTTTATTTCTATCACTCACCACTTGGCCCTACCAGTGAGACTGGTTGCAAATTCAGGACAGAAAGAAAAGAGGACCGGGACCCCATGGAAGTAAGTGATCCAAGTGCCAAGCTGATTCGTCAGCTCAAACAGATGCTCAATTTGGGGTTATTTTTATCAACATGCTTTTGAAGGTAACTGACCTGTTTGTGGCAGAGCCCTGTGGCACTGAGGCATAGATCCCAGGCACTGCTCTTCATCATCCCTTTAGAAGGGCTTTTGCATCTCTCCAGGTGGAGATGAGCTTTCTGTCTCCAAGCACAGCATCTTCCTTAAACAATCAGGCAGAGGAGTCAGCATCCGTTGTTGTGTTTGAGAGGTGGTGATTCACTGCAGGGGGAACCAGGAGATGTTGCCAGTTCAGCACGGCAGGCTTGTGGCAGGACAGGGGAAAAAAGAGAAAACTTGGATGAGAAAGGGAAAAATAAAACAATTTTCCTGTATGTGGAGATGAATTCATCCCCTCTGTCTAAATCTACCATCACAGTGTAAACCCATCTGAGAGTCATTGCCATCCTTTCCACCACAGAGCAGTGTGAGGCAGGACATGAAGACCCCAGAATGGTTTCAGCAGTGTCTGTGAGGAGGCAGCTGCAACTGTCCCTGTGTTCTGAGGGGCCTTGGGGACACATGGCTGCCCTTGCCTTTGGTCCTTGCGTCCTGGCCCTTGTCTCTCCCCTCCTGGCCCATGCCCTGGTGGTACTTAGCAGCTACAAAATAGTACTGGAGGGTGATAGAAGTTGGTCGCTGTGACAGACCCCTTTAAAATGAGGATATTTAGAAAAAAAGATTCTGTTGTTTTTTTGAAACCTTTTTCCAGCTGCCAGGACATTTTTTCAATGTACTTGGCAGTCTTTGAGGATGAGAAATTTATGAAATCAGCTGCTTCCTACTGGTATAAATGACAGCAAATCTCTATGGATGAAAACAGCACAATAGTTAGGCTCACTAGTGGGGCCAACTTATCAAGTACTAGGTGTTTGGAGACAGTTTTTTTCTCTGAGCTCTTCTACTTTAGTGAATGTCATGACACCACCTCAGACATACCTGTCTCCTTTTCTCCTTTTTTACCCCATTTCTTGCTGTGCACCCTCACCGCTCCGTGCATTCAGAGTCACTCATACACATCGACTCCATAGGAGCTGTGCACCCAGCCCATTAGGCACCCAGGTGGCCTGAAAATCTGACCCAGCTGTGCACGAGGCTCTATGGAGCCTGGAAGGATGTGTTTTCAGGTCAGACCCATTACCTCAAGTACCACCGCAGACAGCCATGTCACTGGTTCCTAGGAGCAAGATACCACTGTGCACATACAGACAGTATGGTTCTGGGGCAGAAGTGGTAAGGCCTCTCAAATGCAGCCTCAACCTAGTCCTTGGCCTTCCCACCCTCTTTTCCCATATTGCATGGTACATACTGCAGGAGGAGCAATTGAGGTATGAAAATGTAGCTAAGTGGAGGGCAGATCTGGTGATCTGCAACATCAGATGCTGAGATACACTTTTTTTTTTTTAATCTTGCTTTTAAGGTACTTCAGAACTCACAGTAGTCTTTTTCTGGCTATTATGCTGATGCAAAAATGATGTGAAATAGGTTGTTTCTTCACTGTGATGTTAAATAGGATCCTGTCTGTACCCCAGATCATCCTGAGTGGAGACAGAAAAAATAGCAGCACAAAGGGAAATGTGACTTTCTGAGCTAGCAGTTGGGATATTCAGATGAGCAGGGAGAGGACTGCCTGCTTGGTTTTGCTCCTAACACGGTGTCTGTAGTTTACACAAGTACTGAATAAATGAAAAAGCTATTTCTGGAGACTGGATCACACAGTTTATCAAGAGGGTTGGACCCACACAGGTTCTTCCAGCACTGTCTTGATAGCTACCACTTGAAAGGCAGTGAGTGAATCCCATGTCATCCCAGCTGCCTGTGGCTTGACAGCCCCAAACTCACATGCTGACCTTTTATACAGACTTACTTGTTTTACTTTAACAGTCTGATTTTTTCAAGGAAGAGGTTCGAGGGGAAGATCTAGTCTACCAAGCTTGGTTACCCCTGCAGTCACACCACCCACTCAAGGCAGAAGCCAAATTGGGTTGCCCCAAGCAACAGTGATAAAAGGGAATTCAGTATAAAAGGAGCAATGATGGTCAGGAGCGCTTCCTAGGATAGGGTACAATCTACCTAAGGGTATATTAAAATATAGCTAGAAAGAATATAGATTTCTCCTTTCTCCTCTCCTTGAAAGCTTTCAGGTAGTTAAAGTAATGTGTTTGAGGGAGCCAGAGATTGTGTAATAGGTTAGTGTTTAGGGAATATAACAGGAGAACAGAAGTAATGAATTGGAGAAAGGGATCCTTAAACAGTGAAGAGGTTTGAAATTATTAACAAGGAGCATAGCAACACACAGGACTAGTTTGGGGGTGGGAAGGAGCAATCTGATTGCAGTCACTGTTCTGCACTTGAGCTTGTCTCTGCTGTTTCAAAAATGTGCCACATGGGAGCACTAACACTGGGTTCCCAAGTCTAGAAATTTTCTCTCTGCCTTTAAGTGGCCAGTCTACCTGTCAAACTGAAATCTCCAGCTCATACAGCTCATTGCACACCACCATCTTCTTTCTAGGAAATACGAAACTGCTTACAGATGGTGCTTTTCATCTGAAAAGCAATTAAGACTCTTTTTTCACCTTACACATTGCTAAAAACTGAGCTAACTTAATTCTATGATAATGTCACCACCTGATAGTCTTCTACATCATTAAAAATATATACTTGGTCTCTTCCGAATGTGCACAATGGCATCTTAAAAAAGTATAAAATATCTTGCTTATTTTTTCTTCCTGTGATCTCAAGTCCTGTTTATAGGTTTATCTTCTATATTCCTGCACACTCCTCTTCAAATCCAGAAATGAGGCAGAATAGCACGTGCTTCCCTTCCTTCAGCACAGAGATCTGCTTGCCAAGCCTAATGCTACACAAGACATGGAGATGTATCTTCCCTCAAGAGATCCAGCCTCCTATTTAGTGAAGGACAGCTCTCCCTTTTGCAGGGAAGGAGGGGGAAAGTGTCATTTAACAACATGGGAGGAAAACATAGCCTTAGCAGTAACCTTCAGTAATTTTATCAGCCACCTGACACTGACTTCTCACACCAGTACAGGAAAGGTGTTGCAGGATATAAAGAAAATTGCTTGCCTATACTAATGGCTTTTGCTGTATCAAGATAACCCACTAGACTTCTGCAAGCCTTGATGCCATCACAAAAGTCTCGTCTGTGTGCAGAACTGACTTAATGGCTTCAGCTGGTTTAATGATCCCCCAGAAAAGGAAGGCCTCTAGCTAATAAAGGTGGGAGAAAAAAGGACTTTGAAGGCATTGAAGAGGGAGGAAGTAGAGGGGGTTGCTCTTTACCGGTCCTGTCTCCATTGAGAGAAATATGCTCTTTATCAAAAATATTCAGTAAAGGATTTCTTCCAGAAATTATGAGAACACAATAGTTTCTACTTGACATTTTACACCCAGAAATATAAGTATTTGCTTGAAAGATGTGACGTGACATATGAGCTATCCCAATAGTGGAAAAGTATTGTTCAGCTTAATGAAAAGCAAGCATTAAAAAAATAATGTAAAAGAATAAACAACTGCTCACTTGCATTTCCCTGCCCTGGAGGGGTCATGGCTGCAGACTCTTCCCCTGCTGTCTATTGTATATTTTAAAAGGGGCAATTTGCAACCTAGAAACAGATGTTCTGAGTGAAGAGACAAGACACTGAAAACTGAGGCTAGAGTTTTGTTTCTTTGGTCGTGAGACTTATGAAATGGGCCCTTTCTGCTTTACAGAATTTTGCCCATTTTTCAGATGAAAAGTTGAAGAGGTTTTGTGCCAGGCTATGAAAGAGTAAAAGATTTCTTACTAAAAAGCGAGAAAGAATATGAGGTATCTTGTTTGAATCATACAAATGAAGTATATTGTATGAATTAGCAGTACCACGGTCAAACCAAGGCCACAGAGACAGCACAGATCACAGCTATTTACCTATGCGTCAGGACATGTCCCTCCTAAATCCATGCTGGCTGGGTCTGATCCCTCGTCCGTCCTGTAGGTGCCATGTGATCGCACTCAAAACAAAACTGTTCCATAACCTTTCCCAGCACCGAGGTCAGGCTGACAGGCCTGGAGTTTCCTGGATCCTCCTTCTGGCCCTTCTTATGCATGAGCGTCACATTGGCACCTCCAGCCATCCGGGACCTCCCCAGTGAGCCAGGGCTGATGGTAAATAATGGAGAGTGGCTTTGCGAGCTCATCTGCCATCTTCCACAACACCCTAGGGTGCATCCCATCCGGTCCCATAGACTTGTGAGCATCTAAGTGGCTCAGCAGGTCTCTGACTGCTTCCTCTTGGTTTACAGGGAGCTTATTCTGCTCCCTGTCCCCACCTACCAGCCCAGGAGGACAGTTTTCCTGAGGACAACCTGTCTTACTGTTTAAAATTGAGGCAAAGAAGGAGTTAAGCACCTCAGCCTTTTCGTCTTCTTTGGTAACTACATTCTCCCCTGCATCCAATAAAGAATGGAGGTGGTCCTTGGCCCTTCTTTTGCCACTAACATATTTATAAAAACATTTTTTATTATCCTTTACAGAAGTGGACAGGTTAAATTCTAATTGAGCTTTCACCTCTCTAATTTTCTTTCTGCATGACCTAACGATATCCTTAAATATTTCCTGAGCTTCCTGGCCCTTCTTCCAAAGGTGATACACCCTCTTTCTTTCCCTGAGTTCCTTCAAAGCTCCCTGCCTATCCAGGCTGGTCGTTTTCCTCACAGACTCATCTTTCAGCACATAGCTTCTGTGTCTTCAAGATTTCTTTCTTGAAGTATGTCCATCCTTCCTGGACCCCTCTGTTTTTCAAGGCTGTTTCCCAAGGTACTCTCCGAATCAGCCTCTTGAATAGGCCAAAGTCTGCCCTCCAGAAATCCAGTGTGGAAGCTTTGTTGATGCCCCTCCTTGTTTCACCAAATGTTGAGAACCCTACAATTTCATGGTCACCGTGCCCCAGACAGCCTCCAACCACATCTCCCACCAGCCCTTCTCTGCTTGCAAACAGCAGGTCCAGCAGAGCCCCACCCCTGTTAGGCTCGCTCACCAGCTGTGATAAGAAGCTCTCCTCCATATACTCCAAGAACCTCCTAGACTGCCTTTTCTCTGCTGTGTTGAGTTCCCAGCAGATATCTGGCAGGTTGAAGTCTCCTACAAGAACAAGGGCTGGTGATCTTGAAACATACTCCAGTTGCTTGTAGAATAAGTTATCCACCTCTTCATCCTGGTTGGGTGGTCTATAACAGACTCCCACCGGGATGTTGGCCTTGTTGGCCCTCCCCCTGATTCTTACCCATAGGCACTCGACTTTACCATCATCATTCTCAAGTTCTACAGTGTCAAGAGCCTCCCTAACATACAGAGCCACCTGTCCACCTCTTCTCCCTCACCTGTCTCTTCTCAAGAGCACGTAGCCATCCATTGCAGCACTCCATTCGTGTGAGTCCTCCCACCACATTTCCATGATGGTGACTATGTCATAGCTTTTCTTCTGTACCATGGCTTCCAGCTCCTCTTGTTTGTTGCCCATGCTGCGTGCATTAGTGTACATGCACTTCAGCTGGGCTTATTTCACTACTAAGTCTGGCTTTCCACCCTTTGGCTCATCTCTGGAGAGCCTGGTTGTATCCCCTTCCCCCTTCAAACCTAGTTTCAAGCCCTCTCGATCAGCCCTGCCAACTCATGGGCTAGAATCCTTTTGCCCTTGTTAGACAGACAGAACCTGTCGCTAGTGAGCAGATATCCAACAATACGGACGGTTTTATGTAGATGATAAAACAGACACTTTATTAATTTACAAAGGTGCTTATATACCTTAGCATGCTGGACTGACATAAGGTCATTGGTTCACTGGCCAGCCACCCCCCAGAGGGATTGGCTAGACCCAGTAACTCTTACCTCATATATTTTCTTCTTTGGTCTCATAACAAGACCATAGTTTACAGTACTTCTGAATTGTTTTCCTGCAGCGTCCTTGAGAAAGCCTTGCTTTCACACAGACACTTGTCAGGAAACTGAAATCTCTCTGCTCCCAGGCCTGTAACATCCACAAGAACCCATCCGACTCTAACAGGCCTGGTGCCGTCAAAATTGCCCCATGATCAAAAAACCCCAAAACTGTGCTGATGGCACCAGTCCTTAAGCCACTGATTGAGAACATGGATTTTCCTGTTCCTTTCATCATTCATGCCTGCTACTGAAGGAATTGAGCAGAACAGCATCTCTTTAGAAGACAAGGAATTTGGAAGATAAATTGGGGGGTTTTATATAAAGGATTTTGCATACAGACCATCAATCTTCTAAAAAAGCTTTTAAATTTTGGGCTGAGGTTTTCCCTGTCATTTATTTCAGTCTGCCTTTGCTAACAGTGGTTTGATGTGCTCAGTCTCTGTCATGTTTCTGGGCAGGCTGATACAGCTTCCTCAGTGGAAATAAGCCATTTAAGGAGGGAGGGAAGGAAGACCACCCTCTCTGTCTCCATCTGTGCATCTGAAGATCCAGAACAGACTCTGCAATTTCTTGCTGATGGCAGTTTCTGATGCTACAGTGCATTTTTCCAGTGGGCTGATTATAAATTCTGTAGCCAGGTTCCATTTCTTAGAAGTCATATCCCATTTCTTAGAACTAGAAGTCATATCCTCTCACCAGAAGATTATATGACTCTCAGGCTTTACTCTCACTTTTAGCTAGTGTTGACCACCATCACAACAGGATGCAAGATGAAAAGGATTGTCATTTAAATCCAGAAGACTATACTCATCCATTTGTCTTTGGCAGCTTCAGTGTCGTTTGGGTTCCTGGGTCCATGTTTCCAATTTATCTTAGTTTCCAGAGGAGACAAGTCTCATTCTTAGTGCTTCTTGTCAGCTGATTTGGTTATGCCTCTGCTTTCTACATATGCTGTTCCT
The DNA here is from genome assembly GCA_013400975.1 of Atrichornis clamosus. Classification (NCBI taxonomy): domain Eukaryota; kingdom Metazoa; phylum Chordata; class Aves; order Passeriformes; family Menuridae; genus Atrichornis; species Atrichornis clamosus. The sequence continues at coordinate 260,162 of WBMZ01012602.1, read as the reverse complement.
GAGTTCTTTTTATTTTTTCCTTTTTTTTTTTAATAAATATTACCTTTTGGCTTTTCTTCAGTCAGTGTTTGCCACAGTTAGTGCTGTTTTCAATGACTAGAGCCTCATTTTTCCCTTCAGATCTCCTCTTTGATAGAGTCCCTCTGATCTTACTGCACTCTTCAGTGGAACAACCTCTTTACTGTTATTTGGGGATCATATCAATAAAAAGATACCATTATCGGATGTGGCATTGCACACATCTTTTCATTTCCTGACACCAACATTTCTGTTGCTGCCATTTTCCTTCCTTGTGCATGTAAAAACTTCATAGGATTTTTTTCAAATGTTAATTTTATGGCTCTCCAGTCCTCCCACTCCCTCCCTGTGAGGCCGATCGCACCTGGGTAGGAAACTGCTGCCTTGCTCCGTGTACACACTTGTCCCTCCCTTCCTCTGCACTAGTTTCTTTGTGCATTTTGCACTATAGTCAAAGCCATCAGACACCCAAAATTATCCACAGAACATGAGGATCCCAGGAGTGATATGGTGTATTCAGGCCACATGGTATGCAATTCATCCAGGATTAGGGACTCTGCTTGAGAAAAATACAAGATCAGCTTGCACAGACGTGATTCAGCACAATTTTGTGCTCACCCTCTTCCTGCTTGTACACTCATTTTCTGAAAGCTCAGACCGTGGACCCTAAACTAGATTTGAACTCCAAACTCTTTTTAATGCTTAAGATGTTCAGCTTTCAGTGACCATACAGATCAATTGTAAAATGGCCAAAGAGTCTGTAGAAATCTGCAGTTATAAAAAATGAGCATAAAGCCAGAGTGCTTCAGAACAATTTTTCTTCAGCCGTACAGTAAAGATGCAGTAAAGTCTGTCAACAAAAAAAAAAACAACAAAAAACCAAAAAACCCAACAATGTTCATTTTATTTGTTTTTACACTTTATTCATTCTCGGTAAACAGCTAAAGTTCTTAAGAGTATTTCACTGGAGTCTACAGCTCTCCCCTCTCCTTTCCTTCCCATGCTTTAAGAAATACCTGCACCTTTAAAAATCAAATAGAAAATGTAGGGACCCCAGGGAGAGCACTTGTCCACTTTGCTGCTGCCCCCCTTCCAGCTCCCACTGAGGCAGGTAGCCCTCCCTCATATTTCTCTAAGGTTTTTTTCTCCCACATTTGCTCTATGCCAGGCAACAGATGTCTGCATATCTTCTCTTTCATTTTCTTTTCAATGTAGTCATTCCATACAATAACAACCTCATGTTATAGGCAGGGGAAAATTAACACAGGATAATTAGATGAGTTGCACAGGATCATGTGGTTTAGCTGGCAAAGCACTGTCACCCCAAACTCAGTGCTGCTCAGCATCTCACATATCCCACATACCATCCTGACCATGCATGAATCATCTCATTGCTGTTCAACACCTTCAGCCCATCACGTAACAGCTTCCCGTTTCCTTTCTGGATCACTCCAGTCTTCCTGGCTTTGACATTTATTTATTTTTCAACAGCTCCAACACGCCCACCCCCCAATCCTTCCAGGCACTCACTGTGACCCTGACCAGCAAAACTTTTCTGCATGCTGGAGGGAGTTCATTTTGAGTCAAGGGTCCCAGAAGGCAGGAGGACTGGCAAGTTCAGTCACTGCCCTGGGATGATGCACCCCATGGCCATTCCTCCTCCTCATTTCCAGGCAGGTCTCAGGAAGCCCCTTGCCTGGAAAGAGATGGTTTGATGTCAGATGAGTAGTGGGCAAATTCTGCTTTGCTTTGGGAGGGAAGTGATAAATTCCTTGTGAATAAACAGCACATGTCCCTGCCCAGGCCACTGAGGGGATGTTTGTAGCGAAGGGGCAAACACGTACCAAGGGATGCCCCTTTAGCAAAGCCAGGCTGTACAAAGCACTAAGGCTTTGTGCAAAAGCAGCAAAGTCTGCAAGGGTGGGCTGATTTAATAGAGCAGCCCAAACCATCTGAGAAGTAGGATGAAACACCTTTAAAATTCAGGGTGAGTAATTTGTGAACAACTTGAAGATGGCTAGAAAGATGAGTAGAAAAGAGACAAGGAGCTCAAATTTCTTAAAGATCAAACAATTTTTTCTAGAAGTGTGGTGCAAAACTTTTCCTGTCAAGGTCATGCAGAAATACAAGGAAAGAGTGATGAGCAATCTGGTGAGCAATCTGGAGAAACTAAATTTTTGCTTCTGGAGTGCTTCATAAGGAAAAACACGTTGACTAGGCACATCACTTTTTAAAAAAGTCAAATTCAGCTAGAAAAGCAAAGCTGTCTCACAGTTTGTACTCTGTTAGATTCCAAGAAAATCCCTGGCACAATTGGTTCTTGATGTGTCTTGCAACAGCAACAGTGCTGGTCCCAGTGTGAGCTTTCTGTGCCACCTGAGGGGGCTTTCAGAATATGGGCAAACACAATCAGAGTTGTATTAGCAAAGGCAAAGGTGAATGAAGCAGTGAATTAAGTTCTGAACATCTGTTATCCAATGTAAAAATATGTTTCCATGCATAATCAGAATGAAATGAAGATGTCAGCAGATTTTTAATTTACTTTTCCTGACTTTGTTTTTTTTTTCTTGACAGATGAGCTTAATTATCCCCTTTACAAGCTCTTTGCAAAGTTACACAATTTCCTAATAATAATAAGTCATTAATATCGATGCTACCTGTTCCCAACAAGTTGTTAAATCTGGAAAACTTTTCTCTTTTCCCAAATGTGGTAGATTTCTGCTATAGAAACATCAGCTCGCTAAGGACATCACATTACGCTCAGTAGCAGGCTGGATGCCTCACCCATAGAGGGAAGCAGCACCCCGCATCCGTTATCCGTCTTTGCTGCCGCTCGTTGTCAGCTGATCCCATTCCCCAGGGCCCCGCCTGAGGACGCGGAGCCCCGGCTCTGTCGCCGCTGCTGCTGGCGGCTGCAGTTCGGCTCAGGCGCTGGGGGAGCTTTCCCGGCGCGGTGCCGGGCGCTGGCGGGCGGACAGCGGGGCCAAGAGCGCTCCAGAAATGCCCGCCGGGGGCCGGGGCCGGGTCAGCGGGGCCAGCGGAGCCTCCGCCGCCGCTGCCGACCCCCGGGCCCGCGCTCCGCCCGGTCCGCCTGCGGCTGGAGCATCCCCACCTCGGTGTGAGGAGAGCACAGCCAGAGCCTGCCAGGGACGGGAGGGGCGGAGGGAGACGAGTCTTGGAACACCGGCAGGAAGGAGGGGGATGTCTTTCTCTTTTATTTTGCACCTACTTCTCTGTAGGCAACTTGCCTCAGCCTCCTTGTTCTCTCTATTACTGTGCGGTTATTCAGGCTTTCTGGAGCTGTGCTTGAAAAAGGAAGGCGCTGTTGGAAGTGTTTATAATTCCAGGAGTCTTGGGCTGTTGTGTCCCCACCACGTATGGGAAAGCCCTTCTGCACATGCATAATTTTAAGACTGTAAGTAGTACCGTTCCCTTCCAAAGGCAGAAAAATCAGCCTTTAACTGAAATATCCATCCTCGGGTTGTTTGCTTGTAAAATCAGCTGGGCAGTACAGATTGCATTAATAAGTCTTCATGTGTTCATTATAGAGCAGATTTTTTAATTAAATTACTCTAATACACCTTCCACGAAAGTATAGCCTATCTCTCTATTAGTGAGACTTTTATTCTCATTCTGTAAATTACTTGACGGAATGTTGTCTTCTCTTTTTCCTAGCTACCTGTTTGTGGTTCAGTTTGAAAAGCCTCTAGCATCTTTTTCCAGCAACACTTTTCTGCAAGAAATTGTCTTTCTATTTTTTTTTACCTTTGAAACACCTCTGGAGGGAAGCTGGGAAGGGAAACAGAACAAAGAAAGTTGTTTTGCCCAAGGCAAGGCAGAATCTTGCTCTTTTTGGGGAGTTGTAAACTGGAATTTCACAGACATGTCTCATTTTCTCATGCATCTTCCTTTAGGAAATTAATATGCAGAGAATTTTAGGATAAGTTTAGGGAAATAAGGGCAAGAGGGAGGACACTACTCTGGCCCTTTCCAGACTTCGGTATTGATAGAGACAATAATTCCCCATTAATTAGACGTTTACAAGTTGTTGAGTTCAAGGATGTGGAAATTATCATATACATCTCTTGTTATTGTACTTACTTTCTGACTGGATAACTGAAGAAGGAAATTCAGCTGTGCTGAATGGGGTGTTTTACTGGTGACACAGAAAAAGGACAAACTTCACCGAAAAACCCTAAATAATTATATGCCTATGTTGCTTAAAGGTACTGGTTATTGCTTGTAGATGTGTTGTTTCAGCAGTGATAAAAGTCTGAGGATACAAAATAGGCAAGGTTGGTAAGGAGAAGTGATATGCTTTATGAGATTAACTCTTACAACAGGACAGCTTTTGAAGCTCACAGCTATTTTGACTCCACAAAGAGTCTATAAGCATATCTTTGCTTTTACTATGGGAGCTGTCATATGGACAGCTGTATGCACTGTTATACGGACCACATCCTTTGGAAAGGAGTTTGCTTTCCGTGCCATTACTGCTGCAACATCACAGCTGCTGGTGGTTAACTTGTGTGGAGCCCCTCTGCAGTGGAAAGGGGGAGCTCTCAGGTTGCTGCAGCTCACTGGAGGCCTTTGTGCAGCTGTGTTTAGCGAGCTGCATGCTTTGCCCGCCTCAGCCTGGACACGTACATCTCCTAATGCTGGCAACCAGACACCAGGCTCTTCCCCGTCAGCCAGTATTGCTCTCAGCAAGGCCTGAAGGCAATTCACAGTCCAATGCCTGCATCCATCTGGCTTGGGTTCCCCTGATGAAGGATTGAGAGCAGAAATTATACCTTCCTGTTTTGGAGCTTTTATAAATATTCTTAGTTAAATTTTTACAGCCACAACTTTGTCATACATTTGGATTTGGATTTATGTTACCAGGAAGTTGGTTTTGCCTTCTGCACACCAATGCACAAACCTATTTTTGGCAGATTTATTAAAATGACTGAGGAGAGAAAAAGGAGGAAAAACACTTAGATATCATCCAATACTCAAAGAGGACAACTGGAATTTTTTGTTTGAATAATCTATATAATTCTACTTTTATGGTCCCTGTTCAATGGTCTTCAAAGACGACAGTGTTCTTTGAATCAAACTCCATGACTGTATAGGCTTTTAAAAAGCAACTACACACATTACTGTAGTCTGGGATAGCAACTCCTTTTTTCCTGTCTAACTTGCTGAATGCATCTCCTCTTTGCATTAATAAAGACATATGGGTAGACAGGAAGGCAACCTCCCTGTTTCATGCTAGGAGTTGCGACATTTGGAGGCTGCACATGCAAAGAGCTAGCTCCTCTAGGAAGCCTGCCACTGCTTTTCCTAGCTATGGGAAAAAATTGGAGGCCATAAGTTGATTCTATTTTTGTTCAAACGGCCTGTGGAAAGCAAAATAGAGTTTCCTGTGAAAACATGGTGCTTCCAAAGCCGCCTGAGTCTGCCAGTGACTATGGTGCAGTGTCACACAGCCAGGCTCCCTCACTTTTGCTTGTGAGATCTTACATAGGGGAACAGCAATGTTGTTCCTCAGGCACAAGTTTATCACACAGACTGGTAAGGACAACTCCACAGGGATGACATTTACAGCTTTGTGTTTCAGCAGTGGGGAGAAGGTTGTGGTCCTGGTGCCGATGCCTACTGTTACATCCCTTCTGCTGATAAGTCAGCAAGTGTTTCCTGAACAAAACACTGTGACAATTTGCATTACAGAGATTTTCACACACAGCTTTGCACAAACTGAACTGGAGGTTTTGAGATGATTCTTTCATGGTGATGTTGTAGTATTACATCATGAGGCTAGATCTGTAAAGTTTTCCTCTTCTGTTGTGTAGAAGCACCTCTTATAACTTTTTTATATCTGTCTCCAAAGCCATTTACTGCTGCAATGGGAGAGGCCTTAGCTACCCTTCCAGTCTGCTGTTCTGCTTGCATCCCTGCCTTAATAATGACAGTAATGCAAACTGTCACTCTCCTTTTAGTCCAAAGGCAGCTGACTTTTACAACCTGACACTGGATTTGCTTCTTAGAATATAGCTACAATCAGTCAAATAAATGATAAGAAATGCAGCAGCACATCATTTCAGCACCAGAAATATAGGTATTTACTCTTGGCACTTCAATGATAATGAGATGCACCACCTTATCAGCGTGTTGTGTGAGCATTGCATCATCCTTAAGACATTGATCCCACTTCATCTAACTTCAGGTCCCACTGCAGCTAACTGCCAGGAGTATGCTTTACTTAGAGGATGTGGTAGCAGTTTCAAGGTCAAATTGTGCATATTGCTAACAATCGCTGTGCTTGATATATTCTGAAGAGATTGATGTAAAAGGTTGGGCTTTGTTCTCCTTCTTATGGAGCAGAAACTCACAAAACCTTACAAGATGTTGCTTATCACGAATGTGCTCAGCAACGTGAGCACTGCAGCACTGCAGGCAGCCATGCATATTTAGCACAGGCTGGTACCCCCCTGTGCTTTCTTCTCCTGCTGCCCTCACTACACTCACACTCCCTGCCCTCCACTGTGGGCTGACGGCTGCTTTAAACTCCCACGAGCTCCTGCCCCTCCGCACATCCTCTGCTTTCACCTCTGGGCTGCTGGGGACAGGGGCAGGGTCTCTAGGGGGTCCAGAGCAATGAGTCCCTCCCAGCACCTGCCAACATCCCAGCTGCAGACTGCATCCCTGGCTCTCCACCTGCGCCTGCAGGAATGCTCAGCTTGTAGGGAGTGGCAGGAAGGCCTCCTTAGAGCTGCAGCACAGCCTGTGTTCTTCCCAATGACGGTACTCTGTTGCTTGTCCTTTCTGTGGAAAGCCCCACAACCAGTGAATGAGCTTCCCCATCATTTAGTCTAGCCTGAAATACTCTGCTGGAAAGGCAGACCCATTTTTCCACTGCACCATTCCCTCCCTTTGCCAGTGACTCATCCTTGCTGTGATTCCTTTGAGAAGCAAGCTAATACCATCAATTAAAAAAAAAAAAGAAAAAAAAAAGAAAACAAAACACTCAGTCATTCCAGCTTCTCAGCTACTTCCTTTGTATTTCAAACTGCAGGCTCTCTGAGGCATCTCATTTTGTGTGCTGAACTGCATCAAGCACTGGTGCCTCTTTCCCAATGATCTATAGAGAAATTAATTTGGGTCAGTGTGGTATTCTGTGAATGGCTACAACTTAAATTTCAAAGACATGTATGGCAGTAAGGATAGACTTGTGTTTTAAGCACTCTAGAGATGCAGATTTATTTCTTTATAGCATCCTGGGTATCTCAGAGTGTGCTGCTTAGTGATGCAGCTCTTCAACTCCTAAGATAAAGATGCTCTTTCACAGATATATGTTTGAATATTGTGGTGATTTAACATTTTGGGAGTTTTGAAAATGCGTCCCTTGGATTTAATTCTCTATATTGATATCAAACCACAGACTTAGATAAGAAAGAGATTTGAAGTAAGAAATATAAGGTGGAGCATATCAGAAGTTGAGGCCAGTTCACACAAGCCTCATAAGGCAAAAATACCAATCCCATATTTCCTCGAATTTTGTGATGAAGCTGTAAAGATTTTTAAGCCATAAAGGACTAGCTGTCAAACTTCTGACACTTTGAAGATCTGTTTTCATGAAATGGCAAACTTTATATACAGTCTGCTTACAGTGTCACAGTGAGGACGTACCCAAGTAAAGGGAAATAGAAAAGTTGCTACTTCAACTTTGGAGTCTTTCTAAAGTTTCTGAGCATTCAAAGCAGACAATCAAGCAGTTCCCTCTGCCAAAGTAGCCTTGGCCACCTGGAATTTATCCCATAACAGTGTGACATTGCTCTGGATTACTTTGGTAATCCAATAAATGTGAATTCAACCCTGGGGAAATAGAGCTGTGCAGAACTGTAATTATAGGCTTATAAAAATCATACTTTTCTAATATTGCATTGCTTTCTCAAGAGAAATATATTACCCTGGGGATTGAAATGGGCGTGTATTTGCTACATCCATTGTTACAATACATGTCATTGACTGCCACTTTTACTTACAAGTACAAGACAGGAGACTCTGAGGTCCTCTTACTGTAACAACTCCAGTGAAACTAGAGTACTTATGTCAAACAAACTCTGCATGGTTTTAGATGAGTATCAGAGCTATTAAAACAATTTTATTTTAGTATTACTTCCACTCTGCCTCACACACACTTCCTCTTTTCATAGAGATGTGTTGGCTGCAGTGGACCTACACCAATGTGCACTAGCTAAGGGCCAGAGTATGTGTGTATAAACTGTCCAAAAGCCCTTGAGAGACGTGTGTCAGCAGGAATATGCCTTCATGGGGTAAGGGCTATTCTTCACCATTCCAATAACAAAATGCAAATCAAAATCATTCAATCACCCTGAAAAACCTTAATGAAATTACTGCCATCATCCCTATTACTTGTAGGCAGACCTTAAGATTGAAGAGGCATTCTTGTTTCATGATGGCATTCACTGCCCTATTCCTCAGCATTGGAGGTAGATCAGCAACCCTCTCCTATGGGAATTGCTATGGTGATTCCTCCAAAAACATGCTTGGTTGGAAAATGGATCAGGATTTTTCAACAAAGATGTTTTCCTTTGGAAAATGGCTGATACATTAGCATTGGTGACCCACAGTCAAAAGAAGAAAATCATTCCTGTCTCCACCACCTTTTTCCACCCCAACAACCCAAGCTTAGGCAGCTTGCAGGTTAAGGTACTATTTGAGAATTGAGACACGCAGGTGAGCATCTCTGCTCTGGGACAGTAGCCAACCTGTCCTTGGCTGTTTGAGCATGAGTGAGTCTCACTTCCTGATGTTCTGTGTACCAAAACACTAAAATTGACTTCATTCAGTATGGAATGGAAAATGGTTGAAATCTCCTCTCTTGGGTGTGTCTGGCAAGCTGTGGGCAGCAGGGTGCTTGCGGGGCAGCCCCTATGAGGAGTGACAAGGTCTGACTGCAGTACCAGCACAGGGCACAGCTGAGCCCTGAGGGTGGCTCCTCTGAACTCACCAAGGGCACTTCTGAGAAAACATGTTTAATGAAGGTGATAAAAACTGAGAAAGAGGGCAGAACAAGGTCAGAGGAGTATCAAGCACTGCATGACAGAGCTGGTAATACCCCCCAAAAATGCCTAGCCCATGCCAGAGCAGGTACTGCAGCCCATGAAGGACCCATGTTGGAGGACAAAAATAGCATAAGGAGTGAGAAACAATGATTGGCAGAAAGAAACTCTTATGCCTGGACCCCGCGCTCTTGTATTGCCTCATGAAAGGGAGTGAGTGCAACCTACAGCAATAACAAGGGGAGTAGAGATGAAGAAAGAAAGAGGAGAGGTGTCTGGAGTGAAGGTGAGACTGGGAAGAGGAAAAGCCTTTCCTGTAAGTGTTGCAATGTTCGCCTTCTTTGTTTCCCAGTATCTGGATAAGCAATTAAATGTTTATGTTAATTGGCAATAAATTAATTTCCCAAGCCCTGCTTCTTTTGCCTGTAATAGTAACTGCAGGCAACAATAAGTGATCTACTTGTCTTTACCTCAACCCACACATTTTATCACTCTCATTCTTCCTGTTCTCTCCCCTTCCCACTGGAGAGGGTGAGCAAGTGCCTGGCGATTTGTTTGGCTGGAGTCAACCCACCACATCTCCCAAATATTTGTGGCATGAGAAAAGCATTTCCTGTCCTCTCTGACTGGTGGAGTAACTGGTGCGGATTATGAAGAATGAGAAGAGGCTGCTTGAAACAGCTTTGAAATCTCAAAATCTGGTTTTTAAGGATCCATGAGTGAACTATCTGCTAGAAATGACATTGTAACCTGGGTGAGGTAGGGGAATAAATGAGGTGATCCTATTTCCTATGATCATATGACCTGTGGGGTTTTAATGCTCTGGCTGACAGGGATCTGATCACTCAAAAATGACAAATGAAAGTGTTCTACCTTCATGTTTATGAACACACACAAATGGATAATTTTGCTTTTATCATTAATAAACTCCTTCAAAAATTAGTTTATTTCATTGTGCCTCATATAAGAAGAATTCAAGGGTGATTAAGCAGCAGTGGAACAAAGTTATTTCTAATCTCTTGGGAATATTGGTGCTTATTTTATCTCACCACCCCATCAGCAGCAAAGCAGACACAGCACATGGGCAAGTGCTTCCTGGAGTGCCAGTGGGAGTTATCCAGACTGCGAGGATTCAGGCAGAAGTATACTGAGGAAAGGGAGACTCCAGTTTTTTTGTTATTTTTTTTGGTTTTTTGGTCATTCATAAAGGTGGCAAATTGGCCATCCAAGAGAAGATTGTTAATTATTTTTCTTCCCATGTTGTCCAGCCATAATGTTAAGTACTTTTCCTCCAAGCTAGTGTGGATGAGGAAATTCCACTTCTGAAAAAACTCATACCACATGTGGCCTCCCAGCAAAGTCTGTTGCTCTTTGTAGGTTGGACCACACCACTGGAGTGAGGTCACTGCAGACCTAATGGGCCACAGTCTTGATGTGCAAGTGTAACTGTGTGGTGCTAAAAACCACTAGTAACAATCTTTAAAGAAGAAAAACTTGTTGCCTTTTTTCAAACAAGCTGTGAAAAGAGTCATTACAAAGTGAAAATTACCGTGTTTGTATTTTTCCTGCAGTCAACAGCAAATTCCCAAAAATATCCACTGAAGGACGTAGAATAGGAAATGTTCAGTAATTTATTTGGTCTACAGTAGTTTTTATCACAATATTTCACACAAGTCTATCACTGGTGCACCCTTGCACAGAGAGCATCAGCTCTGGTAACGCATGGTCACTGGTAACCCATGCTGCTCCTCAGAGACCTAAACACATGGATTTGCAGCTGGGGAATGGAGAACAGCTCTGTCACAGATGAACCCCTCTGTCAGCTTACTATTGAGAGCATCTCTCCATACCGTGCAAGGTCTTAAGCCACAAAAAGATTTTTTTTGCTTGGGTTTTTCCCTCCACAGAAATCATTACCTTTAAATGTTCCTGCCTCATTTAACAACAATTACTGCTAATGTACTTCAATGGTATAATATTGTAATGTAAATTTAGCTTGACTGCATGATGATGCAGGGATTTGCAAGTGTTGTCAAAAGTGTTGCCGTGGGAATACACATTAAGCTGTGAAAGTAAGATCCTACACTTAGTCTATATTAAAGCTAAAGGGCCCCTGAGACCTTCCACCTTATCCTCCATCCATGCCCAGCCTTATAAAACCCGGGTAAACCACAGCATTTAACTGAACCAGTCAAAAATGGGATTTCTGCTGGAAAGAAGTCACAGGATCACTGGAGGCAGCACCTGCACTTGTGTCAAAGTGATCCCATGTATAAAGCAGAGAGGAAGTACTGGAGTCCAGCAAGTGCCGTGCTGAGCTCTTGTTGCTTTAAATTATTTGCAGATTAACAGAGCCCAGGACATCTCTGAAAAAAAATGTATCTTTAGTGCTATTACAGCTCACAACTCAACATTTTCTTTCTCCCATCCTGATGGTTTCCCCATGTCCTGTCATGGGACTGTAAGAGCCCCAAGGGATATGGGATGTGAACAATTGCACTCCGGCCAGGTCTGTGGCTCTGCAGTGCGGTGTGTGACAGCAATGGATGTGGGCTGGTGACAAGCACAAGCACAAGGGTTGTCTGAGCCCCACGGCTCAGCAGAGGTACCAGAAAAACCCAAATCCTGCCCTGTGCTGGATTTGGGGCTCGATGTGCTCCAAGCAGAGAGGTACCCTGGCTTTGCCATTGGCTTCAAACACACCATCAAGGAGGAAAACGCCCTTCATGTTTTCTTTTTCAAAGGAGATTTGCTGCAAAAAGCATCACTTGAGAGATGAAGGCAGTTAGGAGATGGGAGAGTGTTGTATCACAATTTTCACTCATGAGATTAGGGAATTGCTGGTTTACGTTTTTCTCCCAGAAGAACATATCACCATTGCCCAGGTGCAAGCCAAGGTATCAGTTCCAGACATAGTGCCAGGTATGGTAAACCCCGTTTAAGTGAAGGGAGGCCTCTTGCCATGTCACTGAGACCTATAATGCCCAGATATTATGTCACCCTGGGCGCTCTCCAACAAAAGCATGTGTTTCAGGAAAGCAGATTGTCTTGGCTGTCAGTCCCTGAATTAGTCCCTATTAAGTATTTTCTATCTGAATTTGTCTACCCCAGCCAAACCCTGCTTGGATGATTGACATTTTTATAAAAGACTAGCAAATAGTAGATGACAAATGATTTACATCTCCTGTAGATTTATGAGGCTTTGCATTTATAAACATTTTCATGACTATGCCACAGCTATCTAAATGTTTCCAAACAAAGAGGAACAGAAGCTCCCAAGCAGAGAAGACCTAAGTATTAGTTCATTATTCCAGAAACTGGAGTTTTATTATGGAACCAGCTCCAACACTTAACCTGTCTTTTACCCTTTGCTCCATTCTTTCACTCTTTTGCTTTCATTGCCTACTTCTCATTGTTTATCTTCTTGCTTGCTCATGTGCTTTCACCTTTATGAGTTTTAATTCAAGTGTGAAGAGATTTTTCATGTTATGTCAATTTCTCAGCTATTCAGAAACCCTACTGTTTTTTAAACACCTTGAATATGAAAGCAACCAATGCATTTACAGGTTGTGATTTGCAATGAAATGCAAGTATTTCACTTTCCATGGGACAGCCTATGGTTTGCATTCTCTCCTCCCAGTGCTTTACTAATAACCATGTACTCATACAGAAAAAAAAATGAAGTTATAATCTATTTACTCAGACACTGAGGTGCAACCAGCATGAACTATTGCTCAGTATCCACAGACCAGAAAATACCTTCCCACCGCCACCTCTTCTTGAACACTCTTTGACTTCCCAAAGCCACCACCTCCACCCAAGCCTCCCCATTCACATAGCTCAATATTCCCCTTGCCAACTCTGCTATAAAGTGCCCTTGGCTGGCCAGTTCCAAGTTTTGGACAAATGGGTAGGCTCGGTGTGGTGGCTGAGATGGTGCCAGCTGAGGTAAAGCCTTGAATGCAAAGCCTTAAGCGTGGTCCTGCAGCAGGAGTTATGGCCTTTTTCCATTCAAACACCAACCTCCCCTAACCTTCCTTTTTTAAGTTCCTTGTTCACTTAATTACAGTTGTAAGCCTCTCTCTACCTTGTCCCTCTGCTAATCTAATTCACTGCAACCTCCTTGAAATGAGGTGGTTACCTACATCACTGAAATTCATAAGTGAACTTTTAATCTCATTTAGCTGTCAGAATGGGAGAGCAAAGGGGCCAGCATGGAAATTCTCAGGTCCTGATATAACGTTATTGCAGCTCATTGCTCAGCTGCAGAAAGCACCAGGGTATTTTATAAGGTGCCCTTAAGGTATACCAGCCTTTTCTGCCCTGGGATTGTGCCCTCACTAAGCAGAGAGACTCTGCTCCCAGTACAGCCAGGACTGGGTTTTTCATGGGCTTCACTGGACCCCGTAATGTCATAGTCACTAGTACCTGAGTAAGAGCCCAGATTAACATCTGGCAGGAAGATCTTTAGCCCTACTGACTTCTTGGGAATACCTTTCAACCCAAAGAAAAACATGTCCCCTTTCAGACAGCTGCAAGGCTCTGTTTGAATGCCCGTCTTGGAAGCAGGCTGTGGGACAAAGAATGGGTTGAAATCATGGGATATAGCTTTTCTCTGGGTGTGCAATTCAGTAATGCTTTCTCACATGCTGTGCTGGCTGCTGCTGGAAACCACCTTCTCACTCAGACATATGAGACAAAGCCTAAAGAGGGTTGCTGCAGGAAAGGTAAAGTGTTTATTCTACAAGTGGAAGAAATCACCAGGGACCCTGCTTCTGGAGCCTGGTCTGCCCACCACTGTATTTTAGACTTGCCCTGTTCAACTGCAAGCAAGCATCATGGTGCTACATCCTGGCACATCCGTGAGTGACACATTAGCAGCAATTGCTGCTCAGAGCTCCCCACCGTCTCCACAATTAAAAAGTTGAGATCAGTACCATCTAAAATAAGCTTTTCAACAGGTCTTTTCTGAAGAGAGGAATGCCTATCTTTTGGAACTATTCCATACATACACACTAGAAGCAAGCAAAGAGTTACTGAAGTGCATGTGTGTATGTGCACACACACATGCATTGTAAAGAGGTTTTTGTTTAGTAACTGCAGTAAGGCACATTTGCCAACACATAAATTAAAGGCAAGGAGCTATATTAGGCAGGAGAGCCACAACAGAGACCTGCAGGGAAACATCACTCTGTCATTTGAGTAAGAACGAGAGTCTGCTGATTGCTGAAAGGAGCTTTCTCGCTCCTCTAACACAAAATTTTCTGTCTTTAAAGGCAATCCACAAGGATTTACTGAAAGGGAAAAAATGTGAGGGAAGCATTCCTCCTGCAGTAATGTTGCTGGAGCCTGATAACCTTAACCGACCTTAGGTGTCTCCATGCTCCAGGTCTGTATCTCCTCTTAGCTCATTCCGCAAGAGCTACTTAACCTAATTACAGAGGAGAAGACACCTCAGGACTGGCGGGCGAGGAAGTGGGGGAGGGTGGACAACGAATGCTTTTGTCATGTGTCCTCAGGCATTCTTTGTGCAGGACGAAAAAAATTCTCTCCTGCTTTAAAAAAGGATAAGCTCCACCTATGCGAGCACGGGGGAGACAAGCCGGGAAAGCCGCGTCCCGCCGAGCAGCTGGGCTGCGCTTCCCGGCAGGCTGCGCTCCCGCACCGCCCAGGGCTCCGGCACCGCCGTGTCCTACGCTGGGCACACATTCTGTGGCAGTGGAGATCTGCCTCTGCACGGACTGCACCGTCCCCTGCTCTTCCTACGCGTGAAGTCTGAAGGGAAACCGTGAGAATGAGTAGAGGATCGCTGTGAATTTCCTACACGGAGGTTTTGGCAATAGGACCGCTGAGCTGGAGGCAATGTGACAGCTGTGGAAAACAGTAAATGATTAAGAGAAGAGTGAGCAGTTTTGTCTTTAATTCTTGCAAGAGGAAAATGAGAGAGCATCTGTGAAATGAGACTGGCAAAGCTTTCTTTCCTGTTTTTTCTTGATTTGCCAATGGGACACCGTGAGAGCTGGAGATAGGATGAAATGAATTATTTCAGTAGTGCTTTAGGAAACTTTTGCTACCTAAGAAAATAAAAAATATACATAAAAAGAGCAAATCCCTTCTTAAGTCATATACATTCCTGTAACTTTCAGTCGTTGAAAAGAAAGTACTTCAAATGGCAACTTAAGCAAAAATTCTCCACGACAGATTTTTTACACCTTTTTCTGAAAAGCTTGTCTTAGTCATTCAGGGAAAAATGTAATAAATAGAGGGGCAGTAAGTCAGTAGGATAATAGCACTATTCCAGATATTTCTGAAAGCAGATCGTCGGTAAATGGTACAAAACATGATCGCTGTGGTCTAAGCCAGGCTGAGGGGCTGTTTTCTGACAAGGCATGTACATGCAATTTGCATTCCTGCCTTTTGCAGGAGAACTGTGGTGAACTACTTGGCCCATTGCTGCCCGTAGTTTTGAGGGTTAGAGGAAGGCAGAAGAATATTAATTCTGTTGGAAGATGAAGGGCATCCTCCCAGTCCTTCCCTGTTCTTGTGTAAGGAGAGCTGCAAATAACACACAGGGCAGATCAGCAGCAGAAATCCTGCCACTTTGCGAGGTAGAGAGGAGCTGTGTAGTGCTCAGTGGGAATAGCAGTGCTGCTCTCCCACCCTTTTTGTGCTGCCTCGGGTCTCCAGCACGGCAGAGAAGACAGGCTTGCCCTTCCTCTGTGCCGTGCCTGGTGTAACAGGCTCCAGAGAGCCATGGGGACAGAACAAGGACATGACAACTCTCCAGATTCACGCACATTCTCGCTTGTATCCAGACCAAGTTTCCCAAGCGTTTCTTTGTGAAACGGACATTTTTCAGCAGGTTGTTTTCAGAACACCTCTGCTTTTCGGCTGAAGTGCTGGATGCCATCTCTCATGCATCATCCTCTTGCCCCAGGCAGTCCTGCCCAGGTTGCTCCACATTTAATATACCCCTTCCTGCTGAAACCTGGATGACACCACTGACAAAAGACTGGCTTCAATAAACCTGCAAACTGTGACACATTTGCATTTCACCAAAAAAGTCCTATCTAGCTGAAACCCCGAAATGAGATGTGGCCTTCAGGCCCAGTACAGGATAAATAATAAGAACAACAGCATGTCTGAATGTTATATAGTAAAGAGTGGAAAGGACAGCAAGAGTGTAGGAGTTAATAACATGAGTCCTGACCACACCACAGAGTACTTAACAAGGAGACTTGACTGCATTCCTAAAAAAGTTGCAAAGCAATGCCTACAGGAAGCTTTATAGCAATTCCCCTGGGATAACATCTCTTCCACAACATCTGCCTGTCAGATCTGGCTCATCCCCGACCTCTGGATGAAGTGTGTAAACCACCAAATATGCAGAATGGGATTTTTGAAGCAAGCAGTAAGCAACGGGCTTGTGCAGGGGTGAATTTCATCCTAGCTTAACTCTTCTGAACTGATTTGATCTGCAAAACCCTACAGGGGTGAAAGCAGGTCTGGGAGTACCCCCAGGTCTTAACACAGCACTTTTGTCACTGCTATCAGCAACCCCAAGGATGCAAGGACATCTCCGCAGGGTGCGAGTTCAAGAGGAGATGTGAACTCTGAAATGGCATATAAGTAGGAGAAAGAATCAAATAAAGGGGAAAATCTATCTCATCTTTATTTTGGTAGTTTAAATGATACAGAATCGCTACAACCACAAAAGAGAAATAGCATCTATCATGTAAGATTTGCTGCCTGTAAGTATAATCCACCATCGGCAATCCTTCTCCTTCAGAGAGGCAGAAATTCTGGAGATTTGTTCACACAGCCCAAATTTCAAAGCCTGACTCCTGCAGCTGTGGCAGTGCCCTACACGTAACCCCCCCAGTCCCACCCCGCTCTTCTTGTCCGAGGGTTTTACTGAAATTCCCGGCTGTTGTTTAAGCACGCCCCCCTTCCGAGCGGGATTTGAGAAAGCCGCGGTCACGTTTGTGGCTCGGAGCTGGATCTGAATCCCCGCGGGAATTTTGTGGCTGGATCTGCCGAAAGGCACGGTCCCGGCCAGCCCAGCGCCGCGCCCGCTCTGCCCTCTGGTGGCCGCCGCGGGGACCTGCAGGGCTTTGCCGGCGGTCCGTGTTCCCAGACTGGGGCCGGGAAGCGCCGCTGCCGGGATGAGCGTGCACAGGTGAGCGCAGGGAAAAAAACTTCTAACCGGCGAGTGAATGTATAGCTGTCTGAATAACTATTTCTTTTACATGTACAGCAAAGCAAAAAAAAAATCAGGAAAATATTTTTTTTCCGTGAAGTCAAAAATAAAGTCTTTTGTACCCTTTTGCTTTCAAAACAACATAAATTTATCAAATAAAAAGAAAACAACCAACCAAAATAAAACACGAATTCACCCTTTTGAAGCCTTTTTTATTTTTTGGTTGGTTTGGTGGGTTTTTTTAAATGTAGAATTATTTGAAATTTTTTTCTAATTTTGTTGAGGAAATATTGTCCCATCTTGCCTGGAAATGCCCCAAGTGATTCTGTTAGATATACTTGCAAAAATTCGCTTTTGGCCAACAACTTTTACAGAATCACAGAGCTTTAGTGTTGGAAGGGACCTCTGGAGGTCATCCAGTTCACTCCCCCTGCCAAGGCAGGGTCACCTGGAGCAGGTGACACAAGAACTCGTCCAGGTGAGTTTTGAATTCACCAGAGAGGGAGACTCCCCAGCCTCCCTGGGCAGCCTGTTCCAGTGCTCTGCTGCCCTCAACATAAAGAAGCTCTTCCTCGTGTTAAAGTGAAACTTGTTGTGTTTTAGTTTATGGCCATTGCTCCTCATCCTGTCACTGGGCACCACTGAAAAGAGTTTGCACCATCCTCTTGGCACCCACCTTTGTGATATTTATATGCATTAATGAGATCCCCTCTCAGACTTCTCTTCTCTGGACTAAATAGGCCCAGCTCCATAAGCCTTTCCTCATAAGAGAGATGCTCCAGACCCCAAATCATCTTTGAGGCCTCCTCTGGACCCTCTCCAGTAGCTCCTTGTCTCTCTTGTCCCAAGGAGCCCAGCACTTGACACAGCACTCCAGATGTGCTTCACTAGGGCTGAGTAAAGGGGCAGGATCACCTCTCTCAACGTGCTGGCTTTCACCAACTTTCAGAATGCAGCAAATAAACAAAGTGTTGGTTGTACAGGCAGAGCTTCATAGGGCTGTTTCTTAAAGTTGTTCTGTAGAAAAAGTGTCCCCAGAGGAAGTAAACTCCACCTGGCTATCATGCTCCCTCTCTGATTGCACTATTATATTTGGCGTGAAATTACTAAGCATAGGGGACTACAGATTAATTAAAAAAAAAAAAAAAGGTATAAGACCAAAGGATAAGGGGACTATGCTTGAAATTTCCCGAGAAACTTAGTTGCTTCACAAACATGGCACAGGAAAGAGAGAGGACCTCTGTGGGGAGAAGTGCACTTGTCTCCTTACTAAAGGAAAAGAGCTTTTTCCATGATCCAGAGAAACACACAGTAAATGGTGTTAAAATATCCTGAGCTCTGGACTCAACAGTATCCACATGCCAGGTTGCTCTACGGGTTGTTGATGTTAATGTTAATGTTGATGTTAATATGATTTCACCTGGCTGAATGAGCTGTCTCTTAATTTGATGGAGCAGACCAACCTTGTTGCACTGAAACAGATACGCATAGCAGACTGATTAGATACAGCTAAAATTTCAATAATGTGTCTAGTGGACCTAAATTTAGGTTTCTGTGAGAGTTTCCAGAGAACTTCAAGCAATTTAATTGATGACACTTTATTAACATTACTAGCTAACATTTTCTGCTTATAAAAGCTGCAAGGTAAAAATGAGATGCTTTCTCAATTTTGAAATCTAGCTAGAAGGATAAGGATTTTTGTGCACTGTTACAAAATACTGGAAAAGTGAAATGCAGTAACTTCTTTTTGTGAAAAGTCCTACAGTTATAAAGCAGAGTCATTTTTCACTGAAAAGCATCAATTGCTTCTAAATAAATAGATGTAAGTAATAACAGGGGATGCCAGGCATGCACTAAAACCTAATAGATGTAAGTAATAACAGGGGATGCCAGGCATGCACTAAAACCTCTCTGCCACCCTTCTCTGCAACTGGACAGGGGAGAGAAAATATAATGAAGGGTTCATGGATTGAGATAAGGAGAGAGAGAGACATCACTCACCAAATACTGTCATGGGCAAAACAGACTTAAATTACAGATATTAATTGAATTTATTACGAACAAAATCAGAGCAGGATAATAAGCAGTAAAATAAATCCTAAAAACACCTTCCCTGCCAACTCCTCCCCCTTTCCCAGCACTACCTCCTCCCCAGTGATGCAGGGGGACAGGGAATGGGGGTTACAGTCAGTTCATCACAAGTTGTTTCTGCTACTGCTCAGTGAGAGGAGTCATTCTGCTGCTCTAGTGTGGGGTCCCTTCCACAGGGGACAGTTCTTCATAAACTTCTCCAACGTGAGTCCATCCCAAGGCAACAGGTCTCCATGAACTGCTGCAGTGTGGGTCACTCTTCCACAGGGCACAGTCCTCAGGCACAGCCTGCTCTGATGAGGGTCCCCTATGG
The DNA here is from genome assembly GCA_013400975.1 of Atrichornis clamosus. Lineage (NCBI taxonomy): Eukaryota > Metazoa > Chordata > Aves > Passeriformes > Menuridae > Atrichornis > Atrichornis clamosus. The sequence continues at coordinate 240,472 of WBMZ01012602.1, read as the reverse complement.
GGTCACAAGTCCTACCAGGAAACCTGCTCTAGTGTGGGCTGCCATCTCCAAGGGTCTGTAGGTCCCTGCCAGGAGCCTGTTCCAGCCTGGGCCTGCCACAGGGTCACAGCCTCCTCTCAGGCATCCACCTGCTCCGGCATGGGGCTCTTCCATGGGCTGCAGGTGGATCTCTGCATTCTCATGGTCCTCCCTGGGCTGCAGGGGCACAGCTGCCACACCATGGTCTGCATCACAGGCTGCAGGGGAATCTCAGCTCCAGCACTTGGAACACCTCCTCCCCCTACTTCCCCACTGACCTTGGTGCCTACAGAATTGTTCCTCTCACATATTCTCACTCTGCTCTTCCCTGGCCACAATTACTCCTGCATGATAACTTTTTTTTCTTCCTCTTAAATCTGTTATCACGGAGGCGTAATTGCCATTTCTAATTGGCCCAGCCTTGGCCAGTGCCACATCTGTCTTGGAGCTGCCAGGGATTGGCTGTGCCAGACATGGAGGAAGCTTCTGGCAGCTTCTCTTAGAAGTCACACCTGTAGCCCCCCTGCTACCAAAACCATGCAAAACCAATGCAAACAGAAATCCAGAAATGACTGGGATGCTTTGGAGCATCCCAAGAGCTTTGGAGCAAAGCTCTTGCTTACTTGCGGAAGTGTCCTCTGATTTTTCTGAATTGCTTGAAATTCCAGCAGGTCTGTTCCAGGCCAAATGACCATAGAAATATTTAATAAATAAACAAATGGCCCTGCATTTTGTCAGATTCAGGGCTAGAGGAATTAGCCTTGGCTTTCAAGAAGCCTGTTAGATCATGCTTAGCTGTGAAAAGGAAACTGAGCAAAGAGTCCTATTCTGTGCAGTTTCCTTTGATTCCTTGTGCTTGAATAAATGAATTATTATTTTTGTTCTGAAGGAGAAACAAAAACTGGGTAAGAGGCAAGTGGAGGTGCTTCCTGGATAATCAAGCCCTCCTTTTGTCCTTTCCAGCAGCGTTTTATTTGCAAATGCCCGTTCTGCACAAGCTGTAAAAGGCCTTGTCTTCTAACAATGCCATGTCCTCATCGAGGCTGACCTGGAGCGGACCTCTATTTACAAAATATAAAGATGCTAATTATTTTGTGTATAGGCCTTAACATGATTACAGAGAGCATGGACACTGGTTGTTGTTATAGCAATCTGAATTAAATTATGCTTGTGCCAGCATAATTAGGATTCCCCCCATCAGTTCATTGGGCTGCTTTTTAACATGGAATCTCAGCAGTCTGGTAAAAACAATGACAATTTCACTTTTGCACCGACTAAAGCAGGCAGATGGAGAGACTGAGAAAAACAATGAGATTTCTTGATCAAACCCTGAGAAGAGACGTATTCAGTGTTTTATGCAAAGCCCAGAGTTGGCTTTCCTGCCCCTTTGATCATTTCAATAAAAACTCATTTAAAAAAAAAGAAATTTAAAAAAGGAACGGGAGTTTTAAAAACTAAACTTAGGCCAGGCATTCCCTGTTAAATTCCTTGTTTTCCACCCTGCCTTTGCAGGAACAATTGCAGCATTCAAGCCCTGCAGCACAGTGAGGAAATGGAGTTACGAGGCTGGGCCACGGGTTCATGTTGTGGGGCACGGGCTGCCCAGGCTCCATCGGCACCCCGAGCCCCAGGGTGAGTCAGCTGAGGTGGGTGCCGGGCAGCGGGTGGCATGGCCTTTTGGGAAGCAAGGCAGGAAGATGAATACGGCAGTGGGCCCAGGCTGGTACCCTTGGCCAGTCCTGCGATGGTCAGAGGGCCACAGGCCCTTCACCTGAGGCAGGACATCTGTGAAAGCACAGCAAGGCTCAGAACCCCTGCCCACACCCCTCAGCAGCTCCTGTCCTGCAGCTGCTGGCAGGACAGGTCGCGTCTGCTGTTGTCACCATGTCTGGGGCCACAGCTCCCTCTGCCTCCATCCTGGGAAGTCACACTGCACTGGCTGCAGCTTTATCACACAGCTTTGTGACCAGCTGAAGGTGAAAAAGCATCTTCTGCCTCCTTTCTGCTGTTCTGGGACACTGTCAAAGCTTGCTGTGGGCCAGGCCATTGATGTTTTCAGTGGAGAATGACTGGCTCTGCTCCCAGTGAGCTCTCCCTGGGACAAGAGAAAGGAGGCCATCACTGGCCCACATAAGCCCTGTACCCACCTGCTGCTCACTGATGGGAAGACCCAGTCTGAGAGCACCCCCTGAGAGGGGAGGGATGCTCAGAGCTAGAATAAGTGACATGTGCCTGTCTGAAATGAAAACACTGCCGAAGCAGTCAGGAGGGAAAAAAATGCTCTCACAGGAGCTACAGCTCCAGCATGAGTAACTCGGACATGCGGTTTGCCTTCTAAAAGAGATGTAATTCATCAGAGTGTAAATCTTGTGGTGGCAGCAGAGATGCAAGTGATGTGTTTAAAGTCTGTGTGGTCAGTTCTATAGGGATCTCACTGCAGTAGAAGATCACTGCCTTAGATACTTGGTGGGCTGGGATGCTCAGCTTCCAGAAACACAAATGCCCTGAAATCTAGGCAAAAGCAGTGTAGCCTCTGGGATGACACATATATATTTGGTATTACACAAGTGCTTAAGGAATTTGTGAAACCAGGGATTGTAGTTTGCTTTCATTTCCAGCACTTTGCATAATTGATTTCCTGAATATATTGTGAAGTCAGAAACAAGCAATAAGGTCAAGGCTAATATACAGGCAAGTATCACATATTTACTACATACTTTCCAGGAATTCACTTGGAAATTTTCTGAATGTATGACCTTGTTAGACAGGGCTTATGTCTGCTAGGATCACAGTGAGCCACGAATGTGAAAGAGGCCGTGAGGGAACCAGTTCACAGGGGAATTCCCATGCAGAAGAGCTCACTGATCTAAATGGTCTAAGACACTGTCTCCAAAACTGTGAAAGACTGTGATAACAGCAGAGCATCAAATACAGCTTCCCTGGTTCTCACTATGTTCCATCCCCCTCATAAACAGTAAAATGAATAAGGAAATATTAACTTAAAGGCTGGTACTTTGAAGCATATGCTTACACCATACAATTGCCATATAACTGCCAGCATTAATTGCCATAAGAATAAAGTACTGTGGGAGGAAAACTTTGCTATCAATAAGTAATTCCCTTTGTGGGGGTTGGTAGGCTTAATCAAGTCTTGTCATAACTGATCACCTGATGTCTCATGGTAGATTTTGCTCCCACCCCAAAGCACTGGTGGGACAATGCCAGTGGGGAAATGCTAAAGGACCTTATTCAAATCCTGTGTGGCTTAAGTGTTCAATTGAAAGCAAGAGCTGGGGAAGACTTTCTTAGAAATGGGATCATCACCCAATCCATTTGTGCTGTCAGTAAACATCCTCATCTGTCCAGCTCTATCATTTTCTCCAAGGCGACCTGTCTTGCTACAGATTGCATCCCTTGCAGACCAGTGTTAGACCTGCTTGCAGGAGGCTGCCCCATCTCATGGGAAGGCCACACACTCTACCAGAGTCTCAGCAGCACCACCAAAAATTATTTTACCCTTCCAGAGATGACAACATTGTTTCTGCTATCTCTCATCATCCTGTGTGCATGGCTTTATTCTCCTAGCTGTGTGCATGGCTTTATTCTCCTAGCAGTCCAAGAAAAGCTTTCTTATGACCCCAACAGGCCCAGCATCCAGACTGATGGGTCCTCTCCAGCTCCAGACAACAGGATCTTTTGGTCTCCTGGCTTCTGTTCTTGAAGGAGCCAGTCCAGAGGTGCTGCCCAGCCTCTTACCCAGGAGCAGGGAGGAAGACGAGTGATGGAAAGGGAGGAATGCGCATTGTGGGACTAGATTTCCTCTGGCAGCAAAGCCACGGCTGCCCCTCTCTAAGACAGATTGTGGCCAAAATCAGCCCTGTATTCCAGCAGCAGGACTCAGCCATGAAATCTGATGAAACATCTTAATGCTCACGGCAACTGGAGGAGAAAGAACAATTATTCATGCAAATAAATTTGGGTAGATTTTTTTTCTATGTGGCACCCAAAACAGAAGTGTCTTCCTTCCTTTCTTCCCAGCAGCACTATTTCTTCCATACAACTGCATTCAAGACAATGCAGCTGGGATGAAGATTCACCTGCAATGGGTGTCTCAGCACAGCAAGGCAGGGGAGATCTTCTTGCTATCAGCAGTTACAGTGACTGCATTTTATCTAGATTCAATCTATGGATCTTAATATAGATCTTTGTTACACGAGACTGAGTACTGTTCCTATGAAAGCACTGCCTTTTGGAACAAGTTTCAATGAGTTTATTATAGGAGCACTCATCAAATGGAGGGATAGAGAGGGCTGGGTAGGGACAAGCTATTTTAGAAATTGAAAATGAACTCATTTAGCATAGAGCAGTCTTATAGGCACCTTAAGACTTAAAAATAATAAGAAATAAAAGTAAAGACTCAGGCTTTGGTAAAAAACAAATGCATATCTTTATGTGATATATGTCAGTTCCCTCTGCCCCATAAAGACAACTCAGCATAAACCCACCATGCAGATTTATGAAAGAGGTCTTGTAAGATAAGCTGACACCATAGGTCCCATACTAAATGCAAGTGAATAGTTTACCAAAGTGATGTGACACAGAGGTATTGAGAGGGAGCACATAACACTCTGGCTTCATCTTCACATCAGCACAGTACTTCATCTGAAGCAAAGGAACAAAACCAGTTCATGATTTCTGGAAAGGTCTCCTGATACTAGTGCAGTCTGAATGCCGTTAGTGTTAGTATCGCTGGTTGTTTTGCACTGACTTGACTTTTGCTGTCCCTTCCTGAAACAAAGGAGAAGTATTTACCTGTAAGTTTTGTGTTGGTGTATGCAGAGGCTGTACCAGGGAGGCAGCGAGCTGGGGAACTGAAATGGGAGATACTCTCAGCTATGAATTTCTCTCCCCACTAGATGGCCCATATCCCTACGCATGAGCCAGGGAAAGGAAGATTTCTTCCCTGCACGTAAAGCTGCTCTATAGAGCGATCCCACGCCAGCAGGCAGGCTCTGCAGGCTGACAGAAACCTCCTGCCTGCTGCCCTGCTCGTGGATGAGGGCTCCGTTTCGGAAGTCCCATCCTCTGTCTCTAGCTAGAGAGCAACGGCTCCCAAGCCCTACTACACGTTCCATGTCGCGTAGAACTCTCCACTGGAGAACCAGTGCCAAATCTGATGGTGTTTTTCCAGAAGACTGTATCTGGAAACTCAGATCCTGTATTTAAAGGCGACTTCCCTGTTTTTACCGCATGCAGATTATTTCACCCACACGGTGATATTTTTCTAGACATTACACAGAGACATTTACCCAGTGTTGAGCAGGTCTGACACAGAAAGCAACAGAAAGCAGGGTGCATCCCCTTTTTTATCTATGTACACACACTCTTCGATACCTAACTCCCTCCTTGCATTGAAGAGGAAAAAAATACCTGCCCCCAAAAAATCTCCAGCTACATTTTTCTCTGAAGATAAAAATAATACTTGTAAATTTCTCTTTATCCCAGTGAGGCCAGGAAAAAACCCAGCCCATTGTAAATATATTTACTCACAGAGCAGGAAGGACTGGCATATTTCAGACAAAAAATGTAATCTGTTCAGCAGTGAGGACCTTTGATATAAAGATGGGAACAAATTAGCATGGCAGCAAAATCAACATTTGTTTTAGCTCAAGAAATTTGGATCCAGGTAAATAAGAAAACTTCACATTCCCACCCCAAAAACAGATACTTCATGCTAAGAAAGGAATCAGATGCATAGTGAAGGAAATCTCTTCTGTTACAAATTTTATGATATGACCACCTCATTGCATTACATCTGCACCACTTTCAACTATTTGTCAAAATCATATAGCCTAAGGAACCTATGTCCTTATGATGAAGGCATAAAATATACATACATGTTATTAAAGTTGCATTAGCTTTGTTCAATTTGCAACACAAGACCTTGGAGGCATTTTTGCCTTGAAGAGCAAACAAGAGTTTTGGTTGTTAGGAGCATAAATACTAATCCCTTCTCTGATATTCACCTAGCTTGAAACTATAGCTATGTCACTTGTGTTGCAGTTTCCTTCCTTGTGAAGTATGGAGGAAATAGTGTTGTGTTTGCCTTGCAGGGTGCCTTGAACGGTTGAAAGTTGAACTCTGCTTTGAATGCGTAGGGTACTGCTGCTTAATAGCTCAGTATTTTTAAAATCCAATTCTTTTTCAAGAAGTCAGGGGTCTCTTGAGTGATTCATCTGATTTTCCCTTGGTCACTCTTGTGACAGGCTGTGGAGATGTTCCCGGAGGAGAAGGAAGGGACCCTGAATGGCAGAGCACACGACATGCTGCCTTTCAGAGGGACACCACGGCTGCCCATGTAGAACAGCCCAGTGATGCATCCAGCCCAGCTCGTATCTCCCACAGTGGCCTCTGCCATGTGCTCTGGAGGAAACAGCGGACATTCCCCCACAACTCAACTCATCAGGTGGTCAATATCAAACTACAGAACCAGCTCTGCATTCGTGACTGCCTCTGTCACTCATGCCAGGAAAGAGGACAAGTGAGCCCTGTAAGGACCAGAATATAAACAGTACGAGCAAATATCAGTCTTCCTCCTTTCTGTATTATCCAGACTTGTACATTAGCACAGACCAAGCCTGCTTCTGAAACTTCCCCGAAGTCCTAACCAAAAGCACCAAAATCCTCATGCAAAGATTGCATTATCAATGCAATGTGCTCCTATCTCCCCTCGGTGCTCTGGAAAGCTGTTTGCCCCTCTTCTTGGGGTGGTTAATATGCCATTGTCTTGTCTCCCTCAGACATCCTGTCAGACCCTGTACTCATGACCCCCAAGGAAGAAGTACAGCCATCTTCAGACACCACACATCCACAGCAATTTACCCTGACCATTGTTATAGAGTCTCTGTATCTCAAGATTCTGAGCACGTGAACATCTCAGGTCCATCCAAGACAGGCAGCCATATAGTGGATGTGTCCAACCATGGTTAGTCCATGGAACAGCTTGAGATTCTTGGGTTTTAGGAATAAAGGGCTGCACTAATCTGATAGACAACAAAAATACAGTGTGTAGCATGTAAGCAGTCTGCTGCTGACCAGAGCACAGCGAGCCTGAACAACAGGTAAAACCTCATCAGAGGTGACACAGGACTGCAGCCTTTCTCCCTTCCCAACATATGTGGAGATCTCTTTCTTCAGTAATCAGAAGTGAAGACTTATATAAAGAAATCAAGAGCACATTGCATATGAATAATAGCAGGTCTCTGTGAAATCATATAACCAGTCAGTTGATGGATTAACAATTTTAGCAGCTGTTCCCACCAAACTGACTCTCCTGAGGGAAAGCAGAGAAGAAAAGCTTCCCTCCCTCTCCCCAGGAGAGAGACCCTCTGCAACAGAGTCCTTAGTATCAAATAATGTGTTGAACTAGAACTTTATCTTCAAGATAAAGAACACAGTGTTGATTTTTGTGATGTCTCCCACACAACAAGCATTCCTTTGAGCCACCAGAGTTTGGTCACTGGAGAAGTCCAGTGTAAGATAATACAGATGTATTCATCAGGATGAATGACTGACACAATTGATTTCCACTTCTCCATGATGCTAGGCTGTTGAAATTTGATAGAATCATACATTAGGAATGGAGCTGCATACAAGCACTTTGAAGCAAATTTCATTTTTGATCTTTCCGAGACCACCAGAAGATCAGTATTTTTTTCTTAAATCTGGTATTCTGAATGTCTGACACTGACATTCCCTTTAAGCTGAGATTTTGAAATTCATTCTGATCTTCTGACTATGGAAAAAGACCGACTTCAAAATTTAGTATTTCTGTCACAGAAAGGTTATCACTCTAGTGTTTTATCATTCTATTTCATTTTCCATCTATGGGGCATGTAGGACATGAAACTTCTGATTTGGAGAAAGTAAGGTCATTTGAGGTCACTAGTTCAATTTTTTAAGCTTTAGGCAAGACACCTCTCAAAGGGGAGCAAGTGCATTGTAGGCATTGATGCTGGTTGCCACTGTGAGCTAACAGGTCAGCTGTGGTCCATCAATAAAGCCTTGAGGTCTGTACAAAGAGCATCCAGATTTTGGATGAATCTGAGCACACATCCACAGGAGCTTCCACAGTAAATAACAGTTTGACAGGTATGTCAGTGTTTCGCATTGTGTTTCTCCTTAGTAACACTACTCAAGCAATGTGCTAGGATCCAGAGCCTGAAATGTATTTAGCTGTCTAATGAAGAGTAAAATCATTGGGACAAAAATATCTTAAAGCTCCGTGGAATGTGCTTTAGGTGTCACATTTCCACAGAAATTTCAACTTGCCAAGTATCACATTACTGACACCTCTTTCTCTCTGAAAAGCACACCATGACCATTTCCAATCCTTCTTAGAAGAATAGTTTCCATGTTCAGAAGCAAGAATTTCAGACTTTGTGAGAAAGTTTGGTATTGCTAATAACTTACCAGAACAGGTGCTCAGATCCTGTGGCAGGCAGTCTGCACTTGGGCACAAGTACTTGAGTCTGTACTGTAGTTAAATCTCTTCCTAAGTAAACCTGTGATATGTCAATCAGAGGACAAGTCAGAGCTCATGGAACATCTCTGCAATGCTGAGGAACAGCACAGTGATTGTGAAAGGCAGTTTAGGTCAATGATTATGAAATTCTGCACCCAAAAGAACATACAGATAAATCTATATAAATCCTTAGAGCCCTCACAGGATTAAATTTAAAATGATCAACTATCAGGCTAATGCTTTCCTCTCAAAGAAGAGAACACACTGCTTTGGAGCAGGAGCAGTAGCCAAGTCTCAAACCATCATTTTCCAACCAAAGTCACAAAAAAAGGGGGTCATTAATCAAATCTTTGCTTCCCCTTCCTCAAGTGTCCACCTAACATAAGTCGATTTGCAGGACAGAGAAATTGAAAGACCAGAGGAATACAGGATTCAACATAACCCATATTTTACAAGTTCTTGGACAGAATAAAAAAAAAAATCAGGGACATGTCTAAATCCTTTTAAGAAACCAGTATTTAATTCAAAAGCTTGAGACACTTTGAAATGTAACTATGGTGAACTATCCTCAGCACATCTTGACAGAAAGTTGTTGCTTCTCTCCTACCCACCACATTAATTCTGAGCAGGAGCTGGATTGGCATAGGTTGGAAAAACAACAGGTGTTCAAGAAAAAGATGGGAGGCCAAACATACTCCTTAACAGAAACTATGAAGCACTTTTCTAATCCTGGTGGACATTCTCTATAGGTTCTCTAAACTATCCTCCCAAAAAGATTAAAATATTATTTGCTCTTGCAGCAGCTTCTTCACAAAGGGTAACAGAATGCCTGGCTTTCCTCTAAATTCTCTCGATGTGTCTCTCCTTTGACTAGGAGCTCCTCTGATCAGAGCATTCTTGGCACGGTTCTAATATGTACTTGTGATTTATTAATTGCAATCAAAGAGAGACCTGTAGGCACAGACAGATTGCTGTCCTCCTAGGAGAAAACATTGCCCATGTCCCATATCTGCAAATGAAACAAGAGCCCCAAACATCACCCAGAGTAATCAGTCTGTCGGAAAATTCACATTCAGAGGCTAAATGATGGGAAAGGCAGTAACATATCCTACTCAAGAGCTCCAAGTAAACTTCCATCCCCACGCATACACGAGGCATTCAGATGTTGAGAAGACATCTGTGTCTCAGCTGTTGGAAATAAAACCTGGTGAGTTCACTGCTGCCTGCGGGCAGCACAAACCCAGTGCTTCCACGGAGTAACCAAGAGCCCTACAACAGCAATTTCTGCCTCCCGAGCAACCCTTTGCAATCAAAACACTCTTCCCTAAAAACCTCTCAACATGAAAAGCAAAAGCCAAACTCCAGAGGAAAGGAACAAAAGGAAGGTGGCTGAGGGGATGAGCCTAGAGGAGATTCCTCCATCCACCCATTTCCACACCTACATCAGCACAGCCTGCATCACAGGAGAAGCTTACTCTGGGGATGAAACAAATCAAATACTGCTGCCCTTGGAAGGTTTCTGGTGCAAAGGTGCACTCTGACAAAATCACAGAATCACAGAATAACAGAACAGCCAAGGTTGGAAGGGACCTTGAAAGCTCATCTGGTCCAACCTTTTGAGGGAAAGGGAGCATAAATAGGATTATCTAGCACTCTGTGCTGTCACATCTTGAAAATCTCCAGGGATGGGGTCTCTATCACATTCTTGAAGAGATCATCCTTCTTAAATGTTTATGTTCCTTAGAAGCCCCCTGGTCCTGAGACAAATCAACACAAAAAAGAGCCATCCTCCTGCCTGTTGAGGCAAAGATTTTGACAAGACTGCAGGTATAAGTAGCTACTCATGGGAAAACAATAACAACTGTTCTATGACCATTACAGTCTGCATGACTTGGACATGCAGGACAGTGAAGCATGTTAATATGACACACTCAGATGTGTGCCTTTTCTGCCCTTTGTGAGTGCTGAGCATAACTAGAGGATATTTTCATCCCCTCAAAAATCTGGTTTCTTCCAGAAGAAACAGTATTAACATGCTGAAAGGGTGATGACTAATGCTGGACAAATTAATTTTGTTGCAACATTTGTTTTATGAAAAGCCTTAAATGAACCTGTTTATTTTATTTCCAGAAAGCGGTGCTCTTTACTGATGACCGACTATTACTGATGGCATCCTTAGAAACCCACAAATGATTGGTTTGGGGGTTGTCAGTGTGGCTATTTGCAGGTGATGAAGAAAGGAAGTAAATAAAAATATGATTTGACATTTCATTAGTAATGCTAGAGATGGCTGTGCACAGAAGAGAGGCAATGAATATTGCACCTGCTAGAATGCAAGCAATAAAGGCAAATGCATAGGCTGCTCTGACCTCTAGCCTTCATTACCCAGAACAATATGCCATTCCCTGTATCCAAAATCATACTATGCTTGTGATAGCAGCAACCAGTGGCTGGATTTACATCCACCCAGCTGGATTTAAATTGCTATGATTCAGCTACCTCCTTCCTTTCTCTCTTGAACGTAACCTGTCTTCTTGCTAGACTGCTGCCTTTCCAGTTGGGAATAAGCCACTGTTTTAAAGAAAAAGAACTGTGTGGGTGGAATGAAATGCTTGGAGGATACAATGCTCTGCCATTTAGATTTTTTTACCTAATAAAGAAAGGGTGCAAAAAGGTGCCGGAATCCAAAGCACAAATCCAAGTACGCAACTGCATCTTTGAGCTTCTTTCTTGATCATTTAGATAACCAGATAATAAAAGGTTGAAATTTGCCAACTAACTGCAAGTAATCAGTGGTGACTAGTCCAAATATTTTAATGATAACAGAGATTAACAGCAAAGTGATATTTCTCTATAGACATCGTGGCAATTCATACAGTTTACAGTGGTATAAATAAGATGAGACTTTGACCCTGTATGAACACATAATCAATCAGTGAGCTACCCTGTGAACAAAAAGCCATTTCCTTGCACTTGATACTTGAAGAGATTATGAGAAAATGATACGTTTTGTATAAAACGTAGTGCAAAGGCTTGTGCCTGGAAGGAAAGGTTACATGCGCAACCCATTATTAAGAAGAACGTTATTTTTCTGCAGGTCATCTAGTTCTTAACCTAAAATAAGAGCATCTGTTAAACACTGTTAGTTTTCTGTCTGGCGGAGGTGATAAAAATTGTTTCCCAGCTCCAATCTTGCACAAGGTGTCAACAATTGCCTTTAAGAGGACCAGTGGCCAGTCTCAGTGAGAAGTGCACTAGGACAAGCCAGCATGTGGAGTTCACCAACAGTGAACCTTCCTCATTTCTTTTGGCAGAAGGAGCTGAGCTCAGCCAGGTAACACAACCTCCTTGCCCCACAAAATATCACAACTGGGTGGGTACATCATCATGAAAAGTCTAAAGGTAATCATGAAATGCCTGAGGCTTTGTAATAGATCTGAGTTTATCATGACTAAGGAAATTAGCTTTATATTTGTGCACATCTAGAGAGAGAGATACATAGTGAAAGATATAAACTTATATATGCATTCATAAGGATAGATATAAAGATATAAAATCCATAAACATGATTTATCCTTCTTTGCAGGTGGGCTACAAAATATTTATTTTGTGCCCAGCAATTCCCATCTCCCTTTGGAGAGCTGTCCAATCTCTGATAACATCTGCTTTCTGGGTTAGTTGTCTCTCTTCCTCTTTTGGCCATCTCCCTCCAAAGAATCAATTACTTAATGTGGCTTATTCCTGAATGAAATAATGTCTCATTCTAGTGTGGGTGGAAACCAGTTCTCTCATTGACTCGGTTGTTTTACACATGCACACAAACACCTTTACTGGACACAATTCAGTGGCACAAGGCATGACCTGATAGTGACGATGAGAAAACTGAACAGTCCCTCACTGGAAGCTGGTGAGGAGTAACTATGCTGGTGGAAACACTGCCTGGGTGCTGCACAAATTGCAGAGCCCTTCCTAGAGGCTCAGGCGATACTCAAAGCATTAGGCACAAGGTTTTCTACCTGGCTATGCATTCAGACCCAAAGTTATTCCACCTGTACCTTGCTTTCAGCTTAACCTTGCTCTCTAATTCGAAGGATTGTTGCAGGCAGCGAGGAACAGAGCTACCAGCAGTTATCAGTAAGGCTGCACCTAGGGTACCTGGCAGTACAGCATTTATGGCACTCACCAGATGGGTGGGGCACACAAACAAATTCACTCAGGTAGAAAGCAGATTTGAACCACTGTCCCTGGAGGTGGATACAGGTTGTAACCACAGAGCTCTAAGATGTACCAGCAATAGCCCCACCTCCCTTCCAGACTTTCTCCTGCATGACAAATGGCCAGTGAGACACGTTCAGTTGATATAAACAATGATTTTGACAGTAAATAAAACATACCTGTGGAAAAATAGTGCTCAGCTGTACTCCCATGTCACTTAGCTGTTTATGAACGTATTGGCCTAACCCAAAAGCAGCCCTCATCAGGTTTCAGTATAAAACAGAAAGATAAACAAAGAAAATGAAACCTTTCTGAAAACATAATGATTTATTGCTATTAAAGCATTAAGGGGGCAAGGGGCAGGTGTGCATCTGAACAGAAAGGAGAAAGTGTCACAATCACCTGGAAAAGTGAACTGAACTGAAATTAGTGTAGAAATTAGTCTGAGAAGGACAGTTTCTGATCCCTTTTGAATCGCGCCTTCACTCTACAAGGCAGAAACAGAGACAGCGCCTAGTCTTACATATCACTTCAAATCTGCAGCACTTGAAGTACAGGACTCATCCTTTGAATGACCTATCCAAATATGGAGTCAGGAGTTTGCAATTTGTTTGCAAAAGAGGGAAAGGGAAGTAGCAACCATGTTCTAGTTTTTTCCAGTTAAAATCAAAACTTTCTATTGACTGAATAAGCCGAGAACCACAGGTTTAGGCTGCAGTGTCAATCAAAACATGGTCAAGATGGCAAGCACAGAGTCTGGGAACTGCACATAAGCACATGTTTAAAACCAAGAATGCAGCCTTTGCTGCTGCACTCACCAAAGGCTAATGTCCAGCGCCTTTGAAGCGCTTCTTCAAACCATAGTCACTGGATCTGGGCCCAGGGAGAAAGGAATTCCTGGCTCCAGTGAGCTTTGCAACCTGCTTACAGGTGTATAAATCTCAAGGCACCTCGTCTAATTACTGTTTCAAAAGCAAAATATCAGGGGAAGTAGTTTTAAAAAACCGTTGCCATCACTTCTGCCACATAGATATTTATGGTCTCATCTCTGTCTGCAGGGTCAACACTTCCACCTAGAGGTGATTTTCCATAAGAATGTCAAATTTATGTTGACGCTTTTGTAGAGCCATTCTGCAGAAATGAATGGGCTGGAGACTGGGGAAAGCTCATGCCTGCAGCCAATTATTCCTGTTTGGCAGGACTCCTTCCTTCTGTTTTTAAGTTGTGGCCTATCATTTCCCTGTGATTCACTCACACTTCAGTGCTAACCCAATGTACAGATCCAGTGCAAAGCTTAGGCAGTCAGGATGCTCCAGTGGGTGAAGCCAGCTGGCAGTTCAGAGGAGCTAAAACATGAACTGTTTACTCTTAAACCGTTTCTTCCCTCACTTGCTGAAGGACTAGGTACAATGAAAAGGGATTTTTCTCACCCTTTCATTGGTGATTATTCCTGAAGTCTCTTCTTGGAGAGGATGAAATCTTCCTTCCTGCTCATCTGCAAAACTTCGTCCTTAAACCACACTTCAGAAGTGTTGCATAGGGCCCTCTACACACAGGTGAATTTTACAGAGCAGTGGAACACCGATTCCTTTAGCACCTGCATGTTGTCTCTGAAAATGCAGTAATTATGTTCTTACTTCAGAAATGATCAGTTAGCATAACATTTTTGCATTCCATGATTTCATGAGCATATCTTGTACCCTGGTATAACTTTAAGCATATTCAGATACAGTTGCTGTAGTTGTTGACAGCAGAAGAATGGTTCACATTTATTTCATCTTTGTGACTTAATACAAAGGCAAGGGGTGAGTGTATTTGTTTTAAAAATAGCAAATTATTTTCAGCTTTAAACATTTTTAAACAATTGGCATTATATTATTCTGAATTGTGAAAACCCTCAACAACAACGCTGTTCTTGGAATTCCAGGAAAGTTATGTGTGTCAAAACCAATGCTGTTCAGACCATGAGTCAAATCACTGAAATCACTTGTACAGTTTAACTTGATTTCAGAGAAGTGGAAAATTTATTACCAACCATAATTACTCAGAAACTGGATGCACTATCTTCACAAGGGCTTCCTACAGAAAGGCCTTTGCAGAATTTAACTGAACATAAGGTTTCTGAACAATCTTGATGGGAAAAAGCCTGCTTTGACAGCCTCCATGTTTACATCGTCATTCTTTTTTAACTGAATGTATTTTACTAAACAAGTTGGATACCTAAAATTCATAAATATTAGAAACTTATAAATAAATGTCTTGCTGGGTCTCTAGGTATGGTTTGTTGGTTTGTTTTGGTTTGGGTTTTTTTTCCAGAAATGCTGTTGAGCCAGCAGCTTTGTGCTGAGGGAGTTAGAGAGCTGCAGAATGCCAAACAGTACCCGCCAAGCTTCCTGCTTGTGCCGGGCACAGCACAGATGCCTTTCCTACACCAGGACCTAGAGCCAGGGCACCAGCCAGGTCACACTCCAGACATGTGCTCCCTCCAGGCAGAATCCTGCTCCTGACCATGGTGCACTGCCCCTGGGGCTCACAGAAGCTCCCACTCAGTCTTGCCGTGCCATGTTTCAAAGATGGTCCTGCTTTTTCTTCCGGTTTTTCTGCAGGAAGAGGCACAAAGAACACAACCACTCAGCATCCTGATATCTTAGCTGTAAAACAGGAATAGCTGTTGCTTCTACCTTTCAGAAACCTCAGGAAGATGCACCAGGGCTGTTAAAGTCTGGCTGAGGTCTAAAACTCGCTGACGTGCAACATCCAGAGGGCACAATACAGAAACAAATGAGACCTGTACCACAGAAACTAAGCCTTTGTGTTGCTCTCTGAGTCCATGACGCCTGTACCCTGACAGCTGTGCCACCCTGGATGGAACCACCATCCAGGACTTAGACTTCCACAGGAGTGGAGAGGGGAACCTCCTTCCTCTAGCTGGGTAATCCTTTTTGGGAAGAAAAGCATGATGGCATGGGGAAAAAAGTTGCTACTATGTTTTGGTTTTTTAATATTCTGTTATGGACAAAGTTAATTGTTAACCACATAGGTCCACATGGTATGTTTGATAGTAGGGAGGGTGTGAATGAAGAAGATTAAGGGTTGTAGAAACACAGTTGTGCAACTATTCAGCTGATTTATATGAGTGTCCTGGTGGTTTTACCCATGTTTCTTCCTTTTTGTCTTTTTTTTTAGAAAATATGTTGGATGCAATCCTGGTCTCTCTGAGATGAATGGAAAAGAACATTGACTCACTTTGTGTGGGCACTGTGGAAGAAAGTGGTGGGATTTTTTTCAGGGAGAACTTAAATAACAGACTGGATGGACCAGGGTAGTGAAAGACGACCGAGACTGCTGTGCAAAAGTGGTTGGCGGTGTTGTGATTTTTTTTTTTCTTTTAAAGAAACTAGGGCAGAAAAAATATCGTAGGTGGCTTGTTACTTCATTGGGAGCTGGGGCTGGTGTGGTGAGTACAGCCATTTTGGAAAGCTGAGGAAATAGGACAGTGTCATTGAGTAGTAATGTGCTGAGCTGGGAATATGAGGAGTTATATTTTATTTCCACTTTTAGTGGTAAATAAAGGTTCATGCCAGGCAAAGCATTTTACCTGTGCTACCTTCTCCAAGTCCCTTTTCCACAGCTGTCCCTCAGGATTGCCCTGCAGGTCAAAGCAACATTTCTGACTCTGTATTTCTCCAAGTATAGTTTAGCTAGAAAACCCTAAATTGTTTTAGACCCACTCTTCCTCCACTTTTCCAGCAGCCACCCTGATGCCAGGGCTTTCACCTTCTTGCTCAGGGGTGTGGCTCTATCCATGGCAGCTTGCACTGTGCACTCAGGGATCCTGACTTCACTCCTGGCAGCATTGACTTGGGGAAGACCTCAACAGTGGCCTGGAGCAAAGCTTTTTACTCGCACTTCTGGCAAATCCATCTGATGTATTAGCTGTGCAGTTCTCGTACTCTCCTGTTGTAATATAAACAGTAAATAATGGATAGAAATGGCAGACATTCACTACAGCTAAATGTTATCCAGACCATAAAACTCAGACAGAAACAACAAAGAAATGTTCCACTTCATAATTACAACTGGAAATATTTCGGGCATTTAGAAGTGTGAAGTAATATCAATAAAAAGATAAAGTGCACTCAGAAGCCTAAAAATAAATAAATATTTATTTGGAAATTGATAATTTAATAAATTATGTTCACAGTCTCTTCAAAAGAGGCTGAATATTTACTGGTTGAGCCAGAGACCTGTGACTTGGCCGTGGGCAAAACTGCTGAGTAAGTGATGTGCTGCAGGCAATTTATACTTTGCTCTTAGTCCCAGTTTTAGGGCACAATGCTGCCTGCAAGCCATTGCCTGAGAACCACTTCTTTACACCAACATTACCCAGCCTTTTGACCTCAATAGTACCTCCCTCTTCCACCAAATAAGCAGAAATTTCTGTCCAGTGTTCCTGATCCTGTGCTTTCCCAGCACTTGAGGAGGATGTCTTATAGCCGCAGCAAAAAACTTAGCACAGTTCCACAGTCAACTACATGAATAAGGGAACACCTCTGTTTTGGTCACATAGCACGAATGTGTCTTGTTAGTACAGTCAGGCAGTCTGAGTTCCCTGAGAAAGAGGGTAGCAGGAAGCAAGCTGAGAGATACCAAAACTCTGAGCAGGGAACATTATTTGTTCCCTCTCCATGTTTGACAGGCTTCAGGAAAAATAAGGAGCAAACAGTGGATTGGGTTAAATCTTGTGACAGGGCTGAACTCTGCCTACTGGAAATTATTACATTTTTTTACAATATGTACTGTGGCAATTTATTGGTACCCCATACTGGATCCATGCATTATTCACGGCCACAATAACACTATCAAACTTGCAATTTTATTTTTTTTTGTATCAGCACATTGTATTGGATTTGCAAGGCAATGTTTTGATAGTGGGAGGGCTACTGGGGTGACGTGTGTGAGAAGATGCCAGAACCTTCCCCTAGGCCTGATAGTGCCAAAGGCAGACAGCTACAGGACAGACCCACTGCTGGCCAAGGCCCAGCCCATGAGCCGTGGTGGTAGAGCCTCTGGGCTAATGTATTTAAGAAGGGGGAGAAAAAAGCCTGGATAACAGCAGCCAAAGAGAAGAGTGAGAATGAGTGATAGAAACAGCTCTGCAGACACCAGGGTCAGGAAGGAGGATGGGGAGGAGCAGGTGCTCCAGGCAGCAGAGCTGAGATTCCCCTGCAGCCCGTGGTGAAGACAATGGTGGGGCAGGATGTGCCCCTTCAGCCCGTGGAGGTCCGTGCTGGAGGTGGAGCAAGGTGCAGCCCACGGAGGACGCCACGCTGGAGCAGGTAAATGCCTGAAGGAGCCTGTGACCGCACTGGAGCAGGCTCTGGGTAGGCCCAATGAACCTGTTTTGAGTCTACACTGGAGCAGGTTTGCTGGCAGGACTTGTGACCCTGTGGCAGACTCACGCTGGAGCAGCCTGTTCCTGAAGGACAGTAGCCTGTGGAAGGGACACATGCTGAAACAGTTCATGTAGAACTGCGGCCCATAGGAAGGACTCATGTTGGAGAAGTTTGAAGAGGACTGTCTCCTGTCGGAAGGATCCCACATTGGAGTAGTGGAAGAGTGTGAGGAGTCCTCCACCTGAGGAAGTAGGAGCAGCAGAGACAACGTGTGATGAACTGACCACATCCCCCACTTCCCATGCCCCTGCACCACTGAGAGGGGGAAGGTATAGAAAACCAAGAGTGAAGTTGAGACTGGCAGGAATGGAAGAGTAGGGGGAAGGTGTCTTAAGATTTGGTTTTATTTTCTCCAAATCAAGTCTATATTGCCCATGATGGTAATAGGTGAGTGATCTCCCTCATCCTTATCTAATCCCATGAGACTTTCCTTTTATTTTCTCTCCCAGGAAGGGAGTGGTAGTGCTTTGGTGGGCATAGAGCATGCCCCCAGGGTCAATCCCCCACACACATTATAAACCAAGGCTATCCACCCCTGAGTGACACCAATAGAGTTTTGCTATCTTAACGGCAATAACACCAGAGACTTCTTTCACTGGTTAGGTCAGCAGCCACATCTCTTCTATTCCTACCATAGAGTAGAGTATGATCAATTTATTCAGGTTCCAGCAAGTCATCTTCCCAGGAATAGTAGATTTATATCATCACAACAGAAGAAATGTAATTCCTTTATCACAAAAGATAGGCAGGTCTGTGTCTTAGAGATTAGTGCTATGATGAACTCTACACTTTAATATGAACAAAGATATTATGTTCATACTGAAAATATATAAATAAGATGTAGGAAAAGATCCTGAGCAGCTTAGAGCATAGTAGCTCGGTTGATTTCAGTGAGCTATATTAATTTACATGATGTAGGTCCAGCTCTGCATTCCCAGTCCATTGTTCTCAGATGGAGAACAGAAAAATATACAGAAAACACAAGAGGAAACATGGTAGACCTAGTCCCTCAAACTGAGTATTAGTCAAGATTACAGAGACATGAAACAGAGAGTAAAATCCTCATCTTGTTTCTCAGTATGTATATTCTTTTCTTGGGATTACTTTTTATTTTCTCCATTTGGTACAGGTGATACAGGTGCATAGGATGTAGATCATATCTTTAAGGCTTCCTCTGATTCTGCATTTAATAGTACTTATCAGTTGCTGATTTAAAAGGGGAAAAAGTCATCAAGTAATTGATGCCTTATCTGCAAGAAACAATTCTCTTGATAGTAAGTATCTGAGCAACACAAAACCAATTATTATTTTCAGTAACTTTTAACTAAAGAAAAATGCATCCTTGAAAAATAGTAATCTAGTTTCTAGTGATAAAACCTCATACCTCAACTGCTTTCTTCATTTTTAATAATTTACAGCCTTTCCCCTGGAGAAAGCTATGCGTGGTGGTCAGAGTGGTCATTAAATGAGATGAGGTGAACTTTCTGAGACTCTTAATTAATTGTCCCATACCTGTTGGTTGTGTCTAATAAGTTTGTGGCGGCCTCATGAACTAGGATGTTGAAAAATATTAAAAAAAGAATAACTGTTATCTACAGCTGATAAATCTAGTCTGTTTTCTAAAGCTCTTCTTCCTCCTTCCCTGAAGAGCCAGATCCAATTTTCTGGATTCCAGCTAGAGATCTGAGGCTGAGAAACAGAGAACCATTGCAGACACCAAATCCCATCCACTGAAATCACAGGCAGCCATTCATCTGTCATCACTGGCTGCTTATCCCATGTCCTCAGTACAGCTTGCTATTCCATCTCACCCACTGGAAATCTTTGATTCACAAATCTATCGTTCAGTAGTATCATGGAAAAGACTGGTAAGAAATTATTTTTGATTAAAGGTTACATTATCACTTTTTTGTAAGAAGCTTTGGGACGATTACTTGGAGGGTGGTTGACCTTACCCTTCTTCCCTAATTCCTCAATACTGACAGCTGAAAATCAGAAAAAGCAATTCCAGTGAGGTGGTGCTACCATTTTTCCTCTTTTTCTCCTTGAGAGCAAGGAGATGCCAGGTCTGACTTGCCTTTTCCTAGAGAGGTGAATGGGATGATTTCATGTGTAAATGAGGAAACCTTGGCAGTCTATATGACAGTTATAGCAGCTAATGTTGGAAAAGTCAACCAAATGGAGTAGTCTCACTGTCAATAAAAATAAGTTATCTAAACCAGTAGCTAAATCATGAAGCAAATAGTACTCTCAGCAAATGGGTATCAATACAAAAAGCTGTTCTGGAATTATGAAATTCCTTGAGTGGTTTTGCAGAAAGGAACACACAATCAACAGCCATCAGTCCAAACTGAAACCCAAATTAAGACTGGGTTAATTATTTTCTGGAAGAAAATCTATTGTGAGTACTTTTTGGGGAAAAACAAGTGAAGTCTCTTACGATAAATTCAAGCTCCCCTTGTTCCCTTATATGCTACATGACATCTGTGCAGATGGTTTGAAGGCATTTAGAAACAGTCCAGTAGTTTGCATTTATATTTTCAGAATTCTGCTAAGGTTGTTACCTACAAGATAGTAAATTGCAGAACACTTCCCTAATAAAGAACCCATTTCTTTTTGCAGACTCTGGGCCAAATTGAGTGGTGAACTCTATGATCATGTAACGCTCACATCAATGCCTGCTCTCTGGGCTGCCTTACAGAGGGGCCTCTCTGGTGCCACCACCGTCAGAGAAACAGAACCACTTTTGGAGAATAAATGAGAACAAACCAATGACCAGGCAAAAACTGACTATGGGGGATTTACACAGGTCAAAAATGTACCTTCACTGACATCAGAACTTTTTAAATTCATCTAGATCTGGGGTAGTTTAACTTGCATCGGATCTGCTGAAAACACTCTGTGGATTCAGTGGAGATGCAAAGGTTTGTCCTAAAAGATCAAATTCAAGCTTCAGTTAATTCTTGCCAAAACCACTAATAACAAGGTAAAAGTATGGCTTCAGGTATGATGGAATAAATGGACATGGATTAAGTTGTTTTGTAGTCTTTTATGAACACTGTTCTGTCTCTTTAGTACGCCTGTCATATTCATTTTGTACGGTCAGATGGTACAAGCTGCAATGCCTTGCAACTTACATGTTTTTTCTGACTAATTTATGATCATCCTGATAATGTCTTCAGTCACCTGTCCTGACTTCTCTTGCCTATATTTGATTTCTGTCTGGACCCCAGATTTTCCCTCTGAATCTCCTTGTACTGAAATACACTGTGAGACTGAACTGACACCCACTTTGTGTATCCTCAAAGGCCTACAAGGTATAGATACCTATATCCAGACTAGTTTTTCTTACAGTCAGTGGAAGGAATCAGGCACTTATAGGACATAACTTGTATGACGTATTTTAGACCTACAGTAGATGCAAAGCATCACAGCCTCAATGTGCCTGCTTTGCCTTTTGTGGACTCAGAGGAGGCCTGGAATGATTTGTTAAGCTGTGGATATCTGCAGCTGAGATACCTACACCACAGGTATCTATATAATATTAGGTAGGTCCTACCTTGAATTGATAGCCTTGTCATAACAGCAGTGTAGCTTTCCAGAAACCTTGTTTTCAATTCATCCCCAAATATTCTTCAGTGTTAGGAGGAACTCTTTGGATGGTTTGGGGTATTTTCGAAATTGCTTCTTACCTGTGCCTTTCCTTTTTTCCTTTTTCATTCTTCCTCTTAGTAATGCTGCTAAACAGTAAATGAAAAAGAAAGAGCAAAAGCAAACCTCCATCTTCTACCAAGGATCTGATGATGAGTTAGTCAGACAAATGCTGGCTTGGATTTGTATACTAGGTGCGAGGAATTTCTGCAGGAAAGTTGATTTTCCATTCTAAAATACAATTGTTCTTTAATAATTCCTAGCCTCTTTAGAACAAGAGGGTGGGGCTATCCATGTTTTCCAGTGATTCACCATTTTCTGAATCCTGTCTTTCTCATTAGGAAGAGGCACATCCTAATTCAGTAAAATTTTCTGTCTATCTGTAGCTTCATAAATTTGTTGAGGCCGAGTTCATATAGTCATGGACACAGACAACACAGACACTCTGTAGTCCAATACCGTGTCTAATAAGTGTCCAGACTGTAAATGGAGTCCAGACTGATGATGGAGCCCAAAGAGTCTACAAAGAAGATGGGAGGAGAGCTCAGTAACACCATGAGGTGAATAGCCCATTGTTTCAAAGAGCAGATTGGAGACTCCTTCCCTTGTGACTCAAACATGCTATTAGAAGGCAGAAGGAATACAAGAATAAATCAAATCATCAGCATTGCAGTGTCAAGGAAATGTTCAGAGGAATAAAAAATAAGGGAGATATATTCACCTGCTTACATAGGATTTAGTCAGAAAAAGCATACAGATTTCCAATGCAAAACTGCAGATATTCAGTGCAAAAGTTACCCCTATCTCAGCACATGACAGTAAGAGCCAGAAATCCATCAAAGCCATAGACAGAAAACAAATAACTTCAAAAGCAAATTTCTCAAAGAAAATACTGTGTATTAGATATATTGAACTTGTAACAAATGCCATAGCAGAGACCTCTACAGGCTCTTAGGTCATCCAGAGAAAAAGGAGAGAGATATAACTGGAGAGTATACCCAGAATGAATCTGGAGCGTGTCTCAAGGCAGCAGGATCTCCAAGTTAGCTTCAGAAAGCCTCCATTGAGCAGCACATGAAGGGGGCTGTGGCATTTAACCACTATGAGGACACAGAGGGCAACCCAGGGGATACAGAGATCCATGCTGGTGGCGGGGTGGTGGAGGAAGGACACTGGTACAGCCCGAAGAAATCGTAGTAAGAGAGCAGGATGACAATCATGGTAATCCCAAACTCCTGGAAAGATCTCCCTTTTGCCACCTCCCATGTTGTCGAAGTCCGTGCACAACACAAGAGAGCCAAGAGCCACTACACAGTTTATATCTTGCTTAAGCCATCTAAATAGTATTTAGCTAGACATAAGGGGAGCAGAAGGAAGTTCTTTCTTCACCCTGTGTTCATTAGATTAATGAACTTCTCTTACTCAATATAGCCAATACAGGTTTGTGGGGGGTGTATACTCAGAGACACAAAAATATTAGGAGGGTGTTTAACCTAAAGGGCAATGTTGGCACGGAAACAGATGGTCCAAAACTAGCCATGAGTGAGTTGACAACAGAGTTTCTACCTCCTGCATCAGAGAGGCTCTGGAGCAACCTTTCCAGGAGGAAGAAGAGGGAAGGAAAACTGTCTGGTAAAGCGATACATTTATGAAAGAGATGGTATGACCTGTTTGCCCATGATAGAGGAGAGCTGGACACAAAGATTTTAATGCAAAGCAAGGTGATGAATACATGAGTTAAACCTAAATGATGGCTTTTGTTTATTACAGCCTTTGGAGTACTTTCTCATTATCAATCACTGCTTCTAGCAAATCCTTGTAAAAAAATTATCTCAGAAGAGTAAATGTGGGAGGAGAGGAAAAGACAGCATGGGATGGAGTGGGGAGGATGTGCATGCACTCTGACTGAATGCTGCACTCTCAGCTCCAAACTACCTGAAGCAAAAAATATATATATATATACCAACCTGTTAAAGCAGCAGCAGAACAGCTCCCATGGGATCGAGTGCTGGCCTAGCTCCGAGGACAGCAGGGTGCAGTTCAGGTCTTGGCATGCTGGATGACCTTCACCGAATCCCTTTATCTCCTGAGGTTCCCCATCAGCAGTGATCATCAATGTTGATGATTACAGGCCCTTTCCTCAAGGGCTTTGAGATCTACATATTTAAATTACTGTATTAAATAGATCTTATAACTTTGCCACAGATTTAGTGACAGGAAATTTCGTTGTAAACTTTTTATCCAGTACAATACTATATACTCTAATTTCTAATTGAACAGGACCTTGGATATGTTTTTCAAAACGGTTTAAGGAGTAAACACTTAAAATGCCTTTTAAAATATCAGCCTTGGCTATTAAAAAAAAAAAAAAGCAAATTGTAATCTAAATTAGGAGCAAAACTGCTCAGGAATTCCAAAGTTTAAGTGTAAATAGATTTTCACAGAATAATGGTGAAAGAGTTTGCCTTAGATTTTTATGTCCCTACAAATATGTTACTAAAATTTTTGAGAATGTACTGATTAGCACTGGGATTAAAACCCCCACAATGCCTTTAGAGTAAAGGAATCTTTGGTTTCAGCTGACTCTGATCTGATTTGGCACCCAAGAGCAAACTAATGATGGTGGTTCACCTTACTTCATTTTTCTTGAATGGGCTACCAAGAGCCCACACAAAGGCAAGTGTAAGGATTTCTAGAGTGACATTAACTGTCACACTATATAGACAAACTACTACATTTCTATCTCTGGGCATTTCCTTTGTATATTTTGTCTCTTCATCTTGTCCAAATACCCTCGTCCCCGACAGAGAGCAAGATGCAGCTATCTGCCAGCATTAGAAACTGCCCAGACAAGGAACAACTGGACTACTCGCACTTCCCAGGGAAAGGGGACCCATTAGAACTGCATAGTTTTCTAAAGGCTGAGCCAGTGGTTGGGGTTATAGCTCTGGAGGTGGCTTACCTGTCCCTTTACCCTACCTTTTGTCCCTTGTGTTTAGGGCTGAGCTGCACTCACTGCAATGGGCTTTGTGTTGTAGGAACTCAAGGGCTATGTTACCTACTAAAAATAAAGCTGACCTGGCACTACTGGTGAGCATATTAATCACCAAAATTTGTTTTGGCACACACCTTGTTTTTGGGATGAGGAAAACATGATGTGAATTTGACTTTGTTTCACTGCATTACTGAATAACTGCATTTCTTCTTGGAAGGTTTTATTCCAACTGAATTCTTTTCTCCAACTGCTTTTGTAATAAAGCTGCTTTCTTCTTGTTGAAGAAACAACAAAATGAGTAAAAGAAATGCTAACCCAGAATAAAATGTTTCAAGTGAGGTCATATGAAATATATTTTTAATATAGTTCTCTTTGAGATCCTTCTTTTTTGAATGACAAATTAATCCAGCATCAGTCAGTTGTAAGATTCTCCTCCCACTCCCTGCAAGGGACTGCGGACTGATGCAATCAGACCTGTGGCATTTTATACCCGCTTCTGCTTGAACAAATACAATTAGAGGGCAAAGCAAGATACAAGGCAATGGTCTATCAGGGCTTTTGTCTTTACAGGTGATATCTGTGCACTGCCTATACAATTTGGGCAGGAGTCCAGCAGCCAGAGTTGACACAGCTGGCCTCTAGAGGTAGTCTTGCTTTTCCGTAGTGTAAACTATGATAAGGTCTGCATTGTAAACCTGTGTGGAGACTGAAACAGATTATCACAGTGTATTTGGGAATTATAACCAACACCAGTGTAATTCCTGCTATATGCTGCTCTGAGTAGATTTAGATACAGTCGAGAGCATGGCCTGACATTATTTCCTGCCTGGGAATTTCCTATTTGTTCATCTCTGTGTGCCTTCAGAGAGAGCCTAGAGGCATATTAAGAGGTTTAATAGATACCAGCAATAACAGGTTTCATTTATAATAGTTCACAGGGTCTAAACAAGCTTCTGCCAATAAATTAGATCAATTAATCCTAAACTCCTGAAGCAAAATTCACTGCCTAAACCAAAATGTTTAATTTTTTCTTGTGCTCTTGGTTGGCTTTTTTCAAATTCTGGCCCTTGCTTTTAAAAAAGAGAACATGTGTATGGTGGAAAATGAACCAGAGGACTTTAGTTGACATGAAAGAGCTACATCATCTTGAGCTGCAGACACACAACTCCATTCGTAAAATGCACGAGTAATTATGTAGCATAATTACACAGTCTATCCAGGTAATTGCATGTGAAATTAAGCATGGTGTCATGTGCTAATGAGGATTACAGCTACACTTAAATTTTTGTGTGTATGATTGCATTGATTAAGATATTTTAAATCTGCTCTTATTAGTAAGGGTTATTCAATTGTCTGGTGTAAACTACTCCCAGCAGGGTGAAAGTCTACCATCCCAGAATTTTGGCACAAGGCCTTTTCATCACTGACATTTTTCAAGCAGAAATTAAATTTGAGCTCTTTCTCCTTCCACTGTTGGTCCAGTTACTCTGTGAAAAGCTGCCTAGCAATGATCCATTTCTCTTGTGCCAGTGGAAACCAGGAATAAACAGGAGAAATCAGGAAAATCGCTGAGGTCCTGCTGCCACTGTCATGTGTCAATAGGCTGTGTACAGAACGGTAGATAAAGCGTGTCATGTACAAACTGGGTGTTTAGTGCTGACATATCAGAGTGGTATACAGATGGTTATCCTATTGCCTCAGGGAGGGAGCAGGAGGAAGGCCTGGTAGACCTGCCCCGGTATGGTTTTTCTCCTCGGGGTGACAGAGAGTATGTTCAGCATCTCCCAGAAAGCTGTTGCCCGTGTTATTTTGGTATATTGTGGAGCCCCAAGGATTGGTTTGAGGCTAGGTACTCTGCATAAATCCTGCAGAGGCCACGGTCCCCAAAGAACCTTCAGCATACCCTGCTTCCTGGTGGTTGGAGTCACTTGTAACAACCATCAGATCTCAGAGCCCCCCCGCCTCCATCAGTCCCCAGGCATGAGCTGCATCACCACCCACGCACACCGCCCTCCTGTCTTCCCTGCACTCTGTCATCAAGCTCTGGAACCCAGGGAAGGGTCCACGGCAACAGCGAGGAATGGTCAAGTGACCCTTCTTGCATCCGGTACTACCCATCCTTATCACCGCCTGTAGGGATGGTAAGGCTGGATAGTCCGGGGGAGTAGGCGGAGGGGGGTGTGCCCGACCACGGAAATTAGAGACACATTAAAGGCTCGTTTACAAGGAAGGTGAGATCATACCGGAAGACAGCACCTGGCCTTTCTTGCAAGTTTATAATATTAACACCTGCTAACATTAAAAAAAATACCCCAGTAGGAAAATGATTTCACCCACACTGTCTCACTGTTGTCTTTCCTTTCACTGAAAGGGATACATTAGCACCAAAATGTTCTGCTGCTGTTTTCCCACTGGCTACGGTAATACTGGAAGCAAGCCTAAATGTGAATATAATTGAGAACTCTTTTGAATAAAATTATCTCATTCAGACATACTGGTTCTAGGAAGTCAGGCTAATGCAATCATTACAGTGGGAGTCTAGGAGTCCAGGGCTGCTTACCTCTACCCCGATTTGCCTACTGACTTGTTTTATGACTTTAGAAGCAACTTAACTTTTCTGTGATTCATCTCCTTCAGCTGGGAGATAGATATCATAATGTTCGTTTATTTCAATTAAGTCTTGAGTGGTTTAAAAGGGATTAATTAACCTCCATCAGACACCTTTGAAAGGTACTAATGTATAGTGTTAATAATACCATAATAACCCTAAAAATGAAGAGGGGAAGGACATTTTAGAACTTGAAGAGCTTTAAGCTTAAAAGTCCTGTGAATAGGAAGGACAGACAATATTTTGGTGAGTGGGAATAGAGAAGCTACTGCCATCGAGTCCACACTTGAGTGAGATGCGTTAGATTTTGTGTATTTATTTATCAGTGAACCACATGTCTTCTGATTTCCCCTTGGCTGCTAATTAATTCCATTTAGCTGGGGAATGTTTACATCTGTTCTCGTAAAATCCCATCCATACCTTTCACTATTTCAAATTAATGTTCTGGCACAAACTTGGGTATACCATCTAGAGTTAATCCTTTCAAGAATATCCTACACCGTTAATACATCAAATGCACAGTGCTTGGGATAACACAACTTTGAAATAGCATTAGATTTGCAGTCTACACCCAGCCAGCATGGTTTTTTCCCAGCACAAATTTGCATTTTGGGGGCTGAAAGTCTGAGCTGATAGTCTAAGTGACCTGAAGTAAATCACTATAATTTCTCTGAAGACAACTGAGATACAACTATTCAGAATAGCCAAGGCTCTAGTCCTGCTATAATAATTAAGAGCTGTGTGTCTGTGTCGAAAAATCTACAGTCTGAATCTGTACTTATTTGTGTATTTTTAACCAAATAATTTAGTGCTAAACTCAGTCCTTACATACAATTGTGAATAAGCACCTGAGGGCAGAGTTGATTCTTGTCACCATAAATGTCATCAGTCTTTGTAGCTTCCAGTGGAAAGCATAAACCTGAGGAGCCTAAGGCTAAAAGATCCATCTCTTTCCATGAGTAGGTTGGGAGCAAATGGTGCTCCAAAGGTAGAGCTTGTGAGTGCTGGTGTGCGTCACCAAGGTATCATGTAAGCTCGCCAGGGTTTTCTGAGGATGTTCAGGCAATTAAGTCATTGGATTTACAGGCTATATCCATAATGACTAGAGCCTTGATTCAGTCCTGTTTGGAATAGTTGCAAACACACAGACAAACTAAAGATGATCACCATTGTCTATGCAGTTGACCACTTTCACTCCATGTCATAACAAGTTAAATAATAGTAGAACCAAAATATTCTTGAGAGGCAGCTCACTAATCAGTCCTTTTCCATGGAAAGGTGTTTGTCTCTGTCATAATGTTGAACATCTTCTATATAATAACTCCTCCTCTGTGGAGAAGCTATTCCTCTCCAAATATTAGTTTATTATAATTAGACTCTATCAGTCCCCAAATACATCACTTGGTCTCATATGTATGCAGATTCCACACTTCTCCTTGGTGGATTTATTGGGAAAGCAGTACTGGTGGTATTTTAGTCTTCACAGCAAGTAGCTGTTTCTAAGTATTGCTCCTAGGAAACTTGTAGTAATGTTTTCAAAATCACCTAAGAGGCCAAGTTCCACTTTTTCAGTGGCGAGCAAGGTGCCCACGTCTCCAGCCAAAGGAGCACACAGACAGCCAGATGGCCAATTCAGGGTAGGCCACGCAGCAGCTGCAGCCCAGCATGATGGAGGTGCAGAAATCTCCCATCTTTTGGTCACACTGGGCTGCTGAAGAGAAACTCATGTTCACAGAGCCTTCTGGATATCTCCTACCTCATCTGCATTCATTCAGTATCCCTATGGCAACTACAGCAGCAATTGCTCACTTGGAATAGTGATCTTAGGACAGTGTTATTTCTTTTAACTAATTTAGCAACTGAAAATAAAAGAAAACAATCAAAGAACATCAATGACCCAGTAGGTCTATGGAGACAACATACAACTACTTAACAGGACCAGAAGATGTCCAAGCTGCTTAGAACAACTGGATGCAGCAAAAACCTACAGCCTTCCTTTTGGGCAGCACAGCACTTTTCCTTGGCACTAATTAGCATGATGACAGGGAAATAGACCTTAAATAAGGAAGAAACCTCAAAAGCTACATTTAGGGGAGGAGTAGCTTTTATTTAGGTCAGTGCTTCTGAGGTCTCTAATTTGTAGCATCACTCTCTTGAAAGGTTTTAGCATCTGTGAACTGAAATTCTTTATCATGGACTCTAAACAGCAATAAAAATTATACAGTGAAGGGCTCAGTCAGTAATGGGATGTATTTCTCTGCTTCATCTTACTATTGATTAGAATCCATATTAATATGGTGGGTTTGGTTTCATCCAGCTACTGCAGGAGCACTATACTGTCTGTACACCAATACCTACAGCATAATTTTTTGTCTTCATCCGCAGAGATTTCATGGAAAATGTCTGGTAAAATTCTCAGGTCTTCATGGTTTGCAGAGGTTTATGGCGTTTCGAAAATCCACAGCTCAGTGTCAGTGTCAGTGTCAGCAAAGGTGAAGTCATTCAGACTGTTTCAAGTACTCTACATCACCTTAAATCCAATTTAATGATGTCAAGATATTTTAGTGATGTACAACACTTTTGCTGGGCCTTCTTTTGTTCTTTAAGAGCAGATATAAAAACATGCCTACATTTTCGAGGTCACCTCCAAACTGGGTTATTCTATGAGTCTATTATTTTGATTTTTTCTAGGTACAATTTTCCAAATTGGTCTCAGTTGGATTGGCACATTTGGATTGCACTAACCTCCAGTGTGCCCAGCTTTCGAGTACTACAACATGAGAACATGCAGCAGGTCACAAAATTGTAAGCTTATCTTAAAGGTTAAAAGATTTAACAACAGCAATATATCTATTCTTGAGAAATTGTGACTTTATGCAACACAGTGACCTTTGTAAATCTTAATAATAAATTTGGCCATAAGTTTGTAAAATACTGGCTGGTGTAGGACTAAGAAATGAATTAAAGTTTCTATGTCTAGCTCCTATCCAAGCTTTATGGGAAAACATATCATCACACATGAATGAGACAGTGGTCCTGACAATACAGAGACAAGCTGGGAAAAGACTTTTTCTTTATGAAAAAGGGTTTTTTTTAAATTTGTGTGACAGCAAAAAAAATAAAAATTCATTTCAAGTCATATCTGTATTTCAAAATAAAAAAAACCAATCAAAGAACACCACCTCTTCATGCACTTTAACTTTGAGCCTACCATGTGTTCTCCCATATTAAACATGAGCAAGAGGAACCTCTTGCGTGTGTATGTTTGTATACATTTAATCACATGAATACTTTAATACATTACCAAAACAAAACATTTGAGGATGAAATGTGTCCCCTTTGAAGCCAATGGCTTAACACTAACCTCAGCATGTCCATCCTTACCTGTAATTATGTATTGAGACTGAAAGCTCTAACTTCAGGGAACTAACTGGAAAAGCTTAATTTGCTGTCAGTGGAACCAGTCTCTTCCCTCGTAGTTTATTATGGATGGTTCTTCCTATGAAGAGCAAGAGAAATTGTAAAAGGCAGGAATGAAAATCAAATTTTCCATTGATATATAGGAAGTCTGGCTGGCAAAAACATGCAGATATACAGAAATGAAAATCTGAAGATAAAACTTGGACTGAAATTATTGGAAATATAAGGTTTGCATGATTCAGAAGTGACAAATGTTGACAACTTTAACTATTTCACACATTACTTTCATTGTTTCTTTAATTATAAGTAAACATTAAAGGTTACAATACAGAAATACAAGCATTTACAAGTGTCTTCTTCAAAATATATTATTTCTAATGAATTTCCTTTTTAATATTATTTTAAACATTGTATTTCCATAGGAGCCACAAAAATAAATCAGTAAAGAGAAAAGAAACACACATATAGCGATGTACATACTTTTAAAATAAACAGATGTTTAATTAAATTGTATTTTGCAATGAGGTCAGTTTTCTGCTTCAGAAGCTTTCCTGAAAAATATATTTGTGTGGATGAATCATTTTAGGATTCAACAGTCAGTGGAAGTTGACAGAGTCTTTTCATATGAAATATTGCACAACCTTATGAACATCAAAATTATACTGCAGGTAGTGTTCTGTTGAGCATTACAGTCACTTTCCCAGGATCAGATCAATACATTTTCTGTCAAAGAAAAAAATCTGCTAAAACAACCAGGAAATTTTTTACAAGAAAATGTTATTTTTTATACAGTTAACAGTGTAATTCCATGGCAATATATATAGACTTTTTAACATGCTTTCTGACTGAAGTAAACTGAGGAGGTACTACACAGATTTCCTGCACATATTCACAAAATCAGACCCCTCTTACAAAAGCTTATGGATATGCTTAACTTTTCACAGAGGTGTATTTATTTCAATAGGCTAGGACTCTGCCTGCAAAGTGTGTACATACATTAAATCTTTCCAAAATCAACCATACGGGGTCTTTGGTTCTGATCATATAGGCAACTGCATAAGCTCATCCCTGTAACTTGGCTAAATCCCAATTACAATGTCTGAAAGGGTTCTCTTCACAAACAGCTCTCAAGGTATAGCCAAACTGGAAACATTCTGCCCATCCATAACTTTTCAGGGGGGTATAATTAAAGACTACCTTATTCAATCTAGCCACAGTTGCAGAACTGTTTTTAAAGACTTTTTATGTGTCAGCTGCAACTCTTTATGCATAACTCATGTGGAAGCTTCTGAGTAGCTTTCAAAGAATGTCAAGACCTCTTTCTGTATGATATGATAGAAAAAGATAAAAGAAAGGGTTGATATTTCTTTGCTTTTTCATAAATTAGAATTATCATTTGAAGGACCAGTCATTATTTGCTCTCTTTAATTTGATAGACCTTTATTCCCATTCTCTAGCAGTCAATATCCCACTGTATCAGTAAAAACAATTGGTGTCCCGTGTAAGCATAATTGCATTGTATTGATGGTTGCAATGATTGTAATAGAGGGAGGAAATTAAACGGTTGTTGCACTGTGTCATTTTTTTGGGTTGAAGACTGTGTTTGAACTGTACAAACTAGATTATTGGAGGCAGTCATTCCTATATGCTTAATTTAAATCCAGTAGATAGGAAATTTAAATACAATAGGAGATTCACATTTTTTAGGTTCCCTGTTCTTCTAAATCTTCATACAGGAAAGCTAAATGGAACTGTGACACCACTAACTTCAGGCACATATGTAACTCTGACAAAAGACAATTTCATCAGATTCTGTCTATAGACAGTAAGGGGAGCTGAGCAAAAGAAACCTGGAGTGGGTTCAGGTCCAAGGGGAGCCTGTTTGTCTCTTTACCACTTACAGAAGGAGCTGAAGGAGTTCCAGCCTAAACTGAATTCCCACATAGTTTTAGTTGTTCTAGGCTTCATAATCTATTGCTTACATATTCAAAGGACCCAACCACTTAACAAAGAGACAGTTACAATGCAACTTAATCTCCCCATTCACAAACCCTTTGGTTATGAGTCCGTGCACAGGCCCAGTTAGTAATTTGTAGATTCTCCTTGAAAAACTGTGCCTTAAAGTTCTACATTTTTAATCCAAATTAGAGCACATAACTGGATAACAATGTCTTTGTTTGTCCTTCACCTCTTGCAAGAGGCTTAAGATGCCTCATGGCTTCCTCTTTTAACAGATACTCAGGGATAGACACAGAGTGAGGACTGCAGGACATCTTGTGAAGCAACCACAGAAGACGGCAATAGCTGCAGCTCCAGGTGTCTCACGGGGGAGTCACACACAAAGCCAAGGTCTGAGCTTCCAATGCCCACCTCCACTTTGGTGCTTACATGGACAATGAGGCTCTGGGAAGGTGCCCCACCTGCTTCCTGATGAGCTGTCATCAACTGCACCACTTTCCATGAGGTAAACACAATATGAGTTCCTGCAGCTGTCGGTGTCTGAATGCCAGCTTGCTCCTCTGTCTAGGAGTAAATTCCTCTGACAGTAAGGACCAGTTGTCGGGACCCAAGGCGGTTTTTTAAGTTCTCCAATGCCAGAAATTCCTTCAATTTCTTAGTTACTGTGCAGACTCCCTGGAGGTTGGGGAAAGGTACATTCCCTTTTCTTCTCAGAGGTCACAGGGGTCCATAACTTCAGTAACGTCACAGTCATCTACAAAGCCATTTTAGTGTCTGAGTGATGCAGGCCATGGTGTGAAAGATTCAGTCCTACACTGGCCCACACTCTCCTCCTTGGGTTATTGCAAGAAAGAGAGAAGAAAATAAACCAATCCCTGGGTTTTGTCCCCTCTGGGGACATCAGGAAAACCATAGTTCACTTCAGGCATCCTTGGACAAGTTGCACCCATCAGTCTGCAATACCATTTCTTATCAGCCCACCTACAGATCTGGACTGGCTCTGGTAGAGACCACTATCCCTACCCTGAGGATTTAAATGCTCCTTTGGTCCTGGAGTGCCAACAACATTGAATGCTTGTGTTCAATTACAATTCAAATTCTCTTCAACCATTTCTTTTTGCAGAACTGTGAGGCTTCAAATTTTCATTGTCTCCAGCCAAGAGAGAATGTAAAATGGCCTCAACAGGTGCAACAAAGAAGCATTTCACAACTCACTCATAAGTCAACAGACACAAAGTAAATGTATTCAATAAATATTTTATTTTGACACATAGTACATATTTGCACCTTAAGAAAATACTATAGCCAAAGGGATGCTTACAAAGATATTGACCAACAAAACAGAGAACTAGAAAAGCATAAAGTTATAATTTTCCTGAACAGAAATATTTTTGTACTTAGAAGAATTTTTATATTATTCATTGAGTACCATTTATGTGCTCTGTACTGCTGAGAATATATAGCCAGCCCTCGGATAAATATTTTCAGAGTCATCCAAGTGATTCAGAGCCTAAGACTTACTGATTGTCAGTAGTTACTAGATGTCTTTGAGGGTGTTACCTGTCTTGTGCAGTCAACAGGGCTCCCTATCTAAACCCTTGAGGTCACTGAGAGACTTTCTGTTTACTTCAAAGGCTCTGTGTCAGGTCTGCAAGGTGCTGTGAGCTCTTTACAAGGAGACAGAAGCCCTTCTGGAACAACAGATTGCTTTGTCGTTCACTGAGGATAATATAAAGTCTTTTTAAGTAGAAGACACTCACTGCTAAAACGCAAACAGCTGAGGGAGTGGTACTAGGATAGTGCTGCCTTCCAGTGAATTAAGAAAACCTACAAAACCAACACACCACTTTGCTTCAAACTGCTGCAGTCTTCACTCACACCTTATCCATGGAAACCTCAAGTAATCTTTGGCAGACCTGCAGCATCCCATCAGGATTAGCAAGGAAAAAAATTACTCACCTTGCTCTCTTGTGTCTACTCAAATTTAAAAGAGTGAGGGACGCCTTTTGTTACGAAACCCACCTTCTGGGGATTCCAAGCTGGAGAGCACGAGTGCCTGAAATATCAGAAAACTGTGGCTTAGCAAGAGAAATAGGGAGTGAGTGGAGGAGCCATTCTGTTGATTTTGAAAGGAGCTGCAAAAGCTCTCCTCACTTCAGCTGGGCATCAGTCAGGTCCAGTGGGCATAAAACTTCACTTGGCACCTCGTCCATCTTCCACACACAATACTGACAGGGGTCCTACAGACAAAATTTAATTGACTGTGGCACTCAGACATCACCCAAAAATTGTTTCTTTGTGGTAGAGGTTACCCATGTGTAAAAAGTCAGCACAAACAGGACTAGGAGGGACTTGGATGCTACATAAACCTTGTTTTGTTCCTCCACATAATTGAATTCCACCCTTGGAGAATAAGCTAGGAAGTCTGCTTCTTGATGGTTAGTTTTCTGTTACAACACATGATGGATGACTGTTTTTAAAATATTTGAAAAGGCATCTATGTATTATACTAAAGAAAGGCCTTAGTTTGATGGCATTGGGAAATGAAACCTCAGATTTAGCCAGAGATAAGAAATAATCCTTTAACATTTCCATAAAATCTCTGGTTGAAACAAAGATACAGCAGCATTCTATGCCTTCATCAACCCCCAACACTACAACAGTTTCCTCACAGCTTTTTACAGAGCCTAATACAGAGGACAAAGATCAACAGGATGCTATTATCAAGCACCATGTGCTGTGAAAGGATAAATGCTGAAACAGTCTGTGCTAGCATCCTTGTTGTATTATCTCTGAATCCATGGATAGTGAGAAAATGAGGGCTTCTAAAAAGAACACCTAAAGAAATTGACTGTCATCTTATTATTATGCAGAAAAACACCATACATAAAGGAGTCCTAAAGTGGACTAGAACAGCTGCCATTTTGAAACTTTTGAATATTGTAGGATATTATTCCCCTCTTTGTTTCACACACACATACACACATGCTTGTTCAGTGTAAAGTTGACTAGCTAGCAATACACAAAATTTCTTAAAGCACACAAAAGTTTTGCAAAAGAAAGTAATTAATTCCATTGTCAACATATGTATTTGGCTAGTGCCACAAGAAAGCAGGCTGCCCCTACAGACCTCCATGAAGGGATCACAATCTGATAAAATCACACCCTGGACTTCCTTCAGTGTCATTGTTAAAGCTCTGAATAAAGCTGGAGAACAAAAGAGGTCAGATGAATATTTTAAATGAGAGGTTGTATTCTAACAAAAACAGCAACAAGATTTCAGTAGCTAGGTCTTTTCTTGGGAAGGTGCTGAACAGTAACAGGGAAGGTAGCAATCATGCAATTTTCTAGCCAAAATCTAATACTACCCTTGCAGAAAGTGCACTATTATTCATGGTAACAGGAAAATGCCCAAAAAGTATTTGGGCGTTTCCATCAAACCATTGCAGGTGATTATGTAAAAACTACTTTTGAGGAAGGATTCTCTATCTGTTACTGGCCCTAAACTATAAAGGAATATAGATGTGAACAAGTTCATTTTTCCTTGATTAAAAGCACCACTGAGGCTGTGTTCAGCATAAGGAGAGACTCTGAAATAAGAAAAGCAATAAAATAAACAAGTGGGAACAACAATGGGCAATTTCCATTCAAGTGTGAGCAGGGTGAAAAACCAATGCAGAGAAAAGATAGAAAGGAAAGTGAAGGTGGTGGAGAAAATACATGAAACAGCATGTGCCCCATATTCCTACTTGAATGTGTCTTGGAGGACAAGGGGCGTTCCAGCCTTTCCTACCGTGACAGAACGACTCAGCAGAAATCATAACAAATAAATAGTCAGCAAGACTTTTTCCCTTGGGGGGCAATACTTGTAATCAGAAATCAAACCAAGTTAATATAGAGGCCACACTGACAAAGGAGGAACTACAAAAAATCCCTGATGTAGAACTACCTACTTCAATAAGAGATTCAGCCTAGCCAGAGTGTTGAAGGAGAGGTCTTATTCTCTAGCCATTCTGCTAGCAAGCCCACAGCCTCCCAGTCACATGCTGTGTCCAACTGCAGAACCATTCAGAGGCACTGATGTTCAAAGCAGCTCAGTGAGGCACCTGTGGAACCAGGCTCTTCCATCTAGCACTGTTTTGAGGCCATTTCTGCTAGTTCCCTTGGATTGGCAATACTTCATTCAGAGAATTCATTATTGTAAAACATCTCAAATTATTAAACTAGCAGATAGCTAAAGTGATTCTTGTCCTAGCTCCCAATAAGTTTTTTCCAATCACAACTGATGTCCAATAGTTTCAGTCTACATTTCATTTTAGTGTACACTGAATCTTAATGGTGTGTTTTTTTCCCTGCCCCATTTCAGAAACAGGATAAAACATTCTGGAAATGGGTTTGCCAATTAAATGTTTGAATCCTTAAGGACATATTTTATATTAATCATGCTCTTTCCTATGCTGAAAGGCACAAAATTAGGAAAAACTGTTGTATTTTGGTCATATTCATCCCTGTGCACATGGGATGAACACCACAAACAGGCTGAGTGAATGTATGTTTTGTGTAACTGAACTTACCCCTGGCAATATCCTGTATTCAGACTTGCATGCTTACCCCATTTCCATGCAGTTAGTTCTTTCTGCTTGTAAACTTGTGTGTACAATGGAGTTCAGTCCAGTATTCATTCTATAAGTATATCAACAAGCAGCTGGAACTGTGAGGACCGTTTTTGTGTTGGTGGGCATTTACTTAGGTTATTGTACCTGCTGAGAAAGTGCTTGCCAACATATATTACAGCTCCACAACCCAGCCTCACATAATCGGGTTCTGCCTGCATGCGCTTAGAGGCCTCCACAATGAAGCATTTCCATTCCCTGAAAAACAGCTGCATGTGGAATCAAGTAAGCAGATATTTTTACCCATTCAATTTTCCTCTTGCCAGAAAGCTGTTTGGGTTTTATTTGCTTTTTGTTTGTTTGCATGTTTGGTTGTTTGTTTGTTTGTTTTTATGAGAATGTCCATAGGGAAATGTCATTTACACGTAATGTTTTAATGTATTTATTTTGATAGTAAATTAAAGCAATTCAATGAAGATAAATGTTCTGCTTGGTACATGTTGCATAAGAAATATGAAAAATTTCTAATGAAATGTATTCATTTGAAATTGGAAGGTGAAGGGGTTCCTGTCAAGTATGATGTGAAATACTAGGAGGATTTGTCCTTAAGGAAATAACACTTCCCACATCAGTTAACACTCTGCGTGGTAAGGAAAGGAAACAGAAGAGGGTGCACGGTCACAGCTTCTGCTCCACTCATCCACACACACCCATTACACCTGCACGTGTGGATACAGAGGAGCTGAGCTCTAAATTATACCAATGCCAGCAAAATGGCAGAATTAGAGAACTGCCCTGCACTGATTGACATGAATGTGATCCTTCTGTATAACTTTGTCAGGGTTTAGTACAGCACCCTTCCTAGAATGGGTCCACACAGCATCGCTACTTTGTGTACCACTTTGTGCGGGCAGCCAGGGAGAGGCTTCACTTCTTTGGACAATTCAGCATCTTATTTCAGGCTTAGTCATTAAATGGTGCATGCATAAAGAGCCTTAAAAATGGTTTTCAACTGCTTCTAGCTGACTGAGAAGTTGCACTGGTGCACGACTGACCTGTGAGTGTGGACAAACCAGACTGAATGCCAGATTGGGCACAGATTCAGGTATATGACAGTAGCAAGAATAGGCCAGAAGATTGAGAGTCATGTGAACATTAATAAAACAGCCTTGATGACCGGCTTTGGCGTGCCCTGAGCTGCTTCACAGGGTGCCCATAGGCATAGGGATGATTCTGGGTGTATGTCTATAACTTTAGGCTGGAGAAAACTGTTCGACCACCATAATCCCTTGTAGTTTAGAAAGGGCCATTGCTCCTCCTTGTGCTTCAGTTTTCTACCTGTAAAACAGATATAATAAAACCTACTTTCTCACCATTTGGAAATGAGGCCAACATACAATACGTACACTTTGGAGCCAATACAGTAATCAACATGTAAACACCATGGGTAAAAGATGGATACAGTACTGGATTCTGGTCCTGAATCTTAACTGCTACTGAACCAAAAGGCAGCTCATATAAAGTCCACACTCCTCTTCTATCTTTTCAGTGATTCAAGCCTGCAAGGGCTTGTTGAGACCTTTACGTTCCCTCATAGCCCACTAGAGCTAATGCCAACTCCCTCTGCAAAGTTTTACAAGCCCTTTGTGTCAGCAATTTTCTGTAGAAAGCCCAGAAAGCCCACATGTGCACACTTTTGTTGCTGTTTGCTCACGGAGATATTACTGTTACCTGTCACTTCAGCTGCTTGAGATTCTTAACTTATCCCTGCTCTACCATGGCATCTGTCAGATTTTCCCCTAAATCCTTAGGCCCACATTCTGCTGACTTCAGACCCTTGAAGGATAAGGGCCCAGGTTAATTTGTCTGCTTCCTCACCTGATTTTATAACCCATATTTAATGCAACAGGCCCTTTGTGCAGCAGCAGGCAGAGAAGAGGAATTGAGGGAGTGCAGTAGCTTCCCCTGCTCTAGAGCTGACGTGCTGATGTATGAACATTCCACATGCCACCCTGCTTGATGGCCAGTGCCTTTACTCCTCCTTGTAATGAGTTTTCTGGGATGGCCTTGTCCATAAGGAAACATTTTCTCTGATCCCATTAGCAAATGTCATAGGTAGCATTTCATCCTCAGATAAAAATGACTTTGTACCCCAAAAACACGAATGCCAGGAGAGTTTTCTTCTGACTGAAGTATGTGGAGATCAGTTTTGGCACAGACATGCCAGTGAGGAGCAATTTTTGTTTGACTTTCAGCACCTTACATATATACTCAGAAGTACAATGAGAAAAATATAAATACAAATTATCATAAACTTAAAGCTATATAAGCAAATGTTACACAAACTAATTCCCTCAATTCTTTCCAGGAACAAAAATTTGGGATGTAGCACCAGATGTATGAGAAATCTCAGACCAGGTCTTCTGTCTAGATGTTGCCATCTGTATCACAAAATAAGAGATCCTGGCAAGTATTTATAAACAGATGACAGCAGGAGAATATTCTGCTGTAGTGAATAAGCTCCATCACTGCTTTTCATGCTGTCAGGATTTTGCTCACTGATTGTAAAGTTTTGAAGCAAGAAATGTGTCGCAACACAAAGCTCCATCTTCACAAGGAAGACGAAGAAGTGATAGACCTTTGAAGCCCAAGTCACTTGTTTCTGGGCAGATCTTTTTGGAAGAACCAAGACCATACACAGGCTTAAGCTTACGTGCATGAACGGTTCCCTCAAAGTGAACAGAAGATATATAACCCTCCCTTTGCCTGGGACCTAGGCTTGGAGGTAAGGCACTCTGGTACTTTTCAAAATAAGGCTTTAATATATGCAGAAAAAGTGGAATGGAAGTAACAGTCAGCGTGGCAATTTAAGAATGAAGGGGAAATAATTATTAATGTGAGCATTGCTGAGCATGCATGACTTGAGTTCTTCTCAGTAGGACTTTAACAGAGTCACAGATTTAAGGTTTCTTTATGAACATCCAGTTCATCACAGACCATAAATCTCACCATAGATCTCCGCATGCCTTCCACAAGTTTAATTTGAAAAAAATGCAGACATGGCTATGCAGAACACTGATTTTTCAAATTGCTGGAAGTTAAAAAAAAAAGACTACAGATCACTTATGTTAACCTGGATTGATTTTTATTTTTCAAAGACTTGTGTTGAAGTGAATTGACATTGAAGGCCACAAAAGTGCACTAAAAATGCTATGTTTCAGGTTGGAGCATTTTTAAGGATTTTTTTGAATTTAATTGAAACATGAAAATGTTTAATTTGGAAAGCATTTGAAAATTTAAACTTTTGTATGCAACTATAGGTGCTTTTATCTCCCCTTCCCTTCACAGACATAAATATAAACCCCCAAACCAGCAAATGGCAAAACTCATAATTTGAAAATGGCCTAGTATTATCAAAATGATTTTTTGCTGATAGAGTTAAAACTTAAAATATGGATCAGCTCCACCACTTACCTCTTACAAAATTATAAGGAGAGACAGCACTACAACCAGCGAAGGATATAACCTCTAGTGATGTAGAGATTTCAACAAAAATGCTTAAGCTAGAGCTGCAGACAATCAGAACAAGGGAAATACACACCAACCACGGGTGTTTTAGGGCTAAACCAAGCAGGGTTGGCAGACAGACTCCAGCATGGAATTTGCCTGCTTTATAAAGTATCTTCCTTGCTGCAGCACTGGCACTGGGGAAAGCCACGAGAACCTGCTGACCTCAGGGAAAAGCCCCATTAAGGAGGCACGCAGGAAGGCACACCATATATTTTTAAAAGAGCTAGTTCTTACAGGCTGGCCTGCCAAAGATTCTCATGCTGGAACAGGGAGGAGCAGGAGAAAGTGTCCTTTCTTTAGTTTCACCTTCTTCTCCATTTGAACCTAGTGGGACAGAAACAATGCAATGTTCTGATTTAATTTCCTCTCACAAGGCCTCTCACCTGGATGCACTGAAGCAGTGCACAGCCTTGCTCCTGCAAGAATATTTATAGCAGGTGCAAGGCCTCTCACCTGGATGCACTGAAGCAGTGCACAGCCTTGCTCCTGCAAGAATATTTATAGCAGGTGTCACTAGTCCAAGACATTAATTTTTTTTTCCCCTCCTGGAAGGCCTCAAGATCCATCCAGTTTTGCTCCCCACCCTGCATCTTTCTTTAAAGCTGGTAATTTTAATTCCAAAAGCAAGGCCTCATAAAGGAAAGGCTAGATGAGGTCCCCTGTCTTTTTTTTCCAGTAGATGGGGTGCCTCTTTTCCCTTTGACAGGAGCTGAGCCAGAACTTCTTCACTGTGTCCACTGTCTTCACTGTGTCACATAGCCACCACTTGAAGGAATAAAATTCTGATCTCTGCCTATGAAGCCTCTCCCTTGCAGAGATGAACGAGATCCCTAATGTTACGTCTGCAGAGCTCTGTATTTTCCTAGATATAACAAGTTAAGAGTCAAATACCTTGTCTGAGTAGTTCAGTGACTAATGCATGCTCTTGTTATTGAGGGTCAAATGGTCACTTGCTTTGTTTACTTTACAAATGGTAGCAGCCCTGTGTGGCCAAAGAAGTGTGCTGCAGCCTCCGAATGAACAGGCATGGCAGTGGGGCAGTGACACAGGCATCTGGGAAGCTCACCAAGCTGTAAGGACTCATGCTCCGACCTGATGGGTGCTGCTCTTTCACTTGAGTCACTTCAGGGACTTGCCACTTGCCAAGCACAGACCAAACAACACCCTCTTCAGCTAAGCAGTGGATTTAGCAGGCTAAGAACTTTTTGCTCCTTGATTGTCCTTGTTATTCTAGACAGAAGTAAATACATATTTGTGAAGTAGCTTTGAAGTCTCTGGTGGTATTCTGGAGGTTGGAGAAAGATACTAGAACAGAGCTGTAGTTTTTTTAAAGCAGCATGAAAATTTATAGAAAAGGGAAAACAAGAAAACAAATAAATGTTTGAATAATGCCAGAAACAAAGATAGGAAAAAGAGGCCCATGGGTGGAACAGGAAGAAACCTACTTAATAGCACTAAAATGTAATAAGGTGCAAACAATCTAAAATTGAAAAATGAGTTCCAATTACATTTTATGCTTAAAGCAGTTAAATATTATTGCAGTTTACATGAAGTTGAAGCAGTAACTGTAAAAATTGGAAGTGTGGCATTGAGGGAAAGCTGCTATCCTTTGGCCCAGCTTTTAACAGGGATTTTGTAAGTAAGTCTGAAGGAATCCCAAGTTTCTGGATATGAATGACAGACTCACTGCTCTCATGTGTCATTGGCTATGGAAACTGATCTGCTTGCGCTAGACTAACTCAAAGGGCTACATAACATCAGGCAAGCAGGTCTGACCTGATTTATATATTTTCTGTAAAGCAGTAAACTTGTATAAAGACAAGGAAAATCTACTGAACGTAGAGATTAGCAGACAATTGCTTCATTATTCTAGACATTGTACATTTCATGTACACTAATATGTCTAGTTAATGTATATTAATTTAACATATACCTAAATGTCTTGCAGAGTCAGATGGAGTCTTTTACAGAGATGATAGACTCAAATAGATGTGCATGTTCTGGCTAACCTATTATTCAATTTTTTCCTGAAACTGGAAAAAATGGTAAATCATTCCTCAAGGTGTAGTAGTATTTTTCAGAAAAAGGGAGGCACTATAAAAGAGAAATCTCAGAGCAGCAGAGAAAGAAATGGATGGAGCAATGCACTGCAAGCTACAAGTTCAGATTTGATTTTTGACTTTGCTGCTTCCATACTGTGAGAGTCCTTGCAGGTCATTTCACCTGTCTGTTCCCCTTCCTACCCTCTTGTCTAACTTGTCAAATTAAAGTACTAGCAACTTAGGCCAGAGGTTGCTTGGAGGATCTAATGCTCTTAGTGTCTGGTTCTGGTAGAGGGTTCCAGTTATTAATGCTCCACTAGTAAAAAGAGGCATTAAAAAATAAAAAGAAAAAAACAGTTGATGGGAGACAGTGGGAATTAGACGCACATGTATAGAAACAGAACATTCAGAAACAGAATCTCAAAATTATAAAGAAAATACCCTGATTATTTTAATGTTGTGAAAGAACAGGAGTAAGGAATAGGAACAAAGAAATATAGTCAGAGTTCAATTGTGCCCTCCTACAGAGAAACCAACAGAACAAGTTGGCTCTTTCTTTGACTTCTACAAACTTCTGTTGAGTTCTCAAGAAACTGAAAGAGGGGTGAGGTGGGAACAATAACTTCCTAGAAGTGTGGTTCTTGAAGAATGGCTGTCCTGCATTGATCCTGTGGCTCTGTTCCTAGTCTGCAGTGGATATTCTGCAGCTTTAGTTGAGCTAAAATGCCTCCTCCCTTCACTGCTTGCACATAAATTGCTATTAATGTTACCATGTTATACAAGTGCATTGGGGAGGAAAATAGGCCCACTAATGCATTGTCCTGCTCCAGTGTTTTTTAACCTGGAGGATGCCACGCTATTCCATGGACTGTGGGTGGGCACAAGCCACAGGAAAAAAGCAACAGAGGTGGGACATGCTCCATAAGGCTGCATCTGCCTCACCCTTTCTTCCCCATGCTTCTCCCCAGGCTGTGTGCAAAGCTTAACACAGATAAAGCATATGCTCCCAGAGTTGCCTTATGGCCTTCCTTCCCTGCTCACATGACAACCGTCACTTGTAGTCAGCCATGGTAGCAGCTCAAAGGGATCCAGGGCCTGCAGGCTCAGGCTGCAGCTGGCTAGTCCAAGCTTCCTTTTTATTATCTGAATACATTTACAATGGCCATGGAAGCAGGCATCTACCTCAGCCCGGAAGAGCTACCAGTGGGCAGGTCGGCTCCACAGGCAGCAGGTAGCTTCCACCCCAGGCAGGAGGAGAAGGGAAGATGGTAATTAAGGACACAACTCAGCCCCCTTCCCAACATTACTGAGCTCCACTGCAGGCCCCAAAGGAAGAGAGTTAAAAAAATCCCAATTACTATTATTTGTATCAATGCTACTATTTTTTCTGCTGTTATTAAATAACAACAAAGTGAATGGAAATATTTTTTCTCTCTTGGCAGAGCATAGACACATAGCTGCTTATGACTTTTATGTTGTGCCACAGATTAATTAGGAGGGGACATGAAGTTGGGAGGGAGATTCTCTGCCACCAGTTGAGTGCAAAACAGGCAAACCCAGATGAACTCAAATGCATGCCATGGATGTGCCACTTGGAACCCCCAAATCCTGCTGTGCGTGCATCTGAGCAAATGCTTTATCTGTGCTGAACTGCACCGACTTCAGCACAGGCTGGCTGGACACAGCAGCACAAGTCAATGTGCCACAAGGTAGGGTCGGGGTATGACTCTTAAAA
Organism: Atrichornis clamosus; assembly: GCA_013400975.1. Taxonomy (NCBI): domain Eukaryota; kingdom Metazoa; phylum Chordata; class Aves; order Passeriformes; family Menuridae; genus Atrichornis; species Atrichornis clamosus. The sequence continues at coordinate 195,666 of WBMZ01012602.1, read as the reverse complement.
ACCACTACTAATTACTCAGAAGTGACAGAAAAGTGCCATCTGATAACACGAGTTTTTGCAGAAAGATCTATGCAACTTGTGTGAAGTTTTAATATAATAATCAGCAAGCAGTTTTTAAAATTTCAGCACTTGCTGTCCCTTGAAAAATTCCTCACAGACACTTGCTAACACCTTATAACTCTTGATAACAGTGCTGATGAAGGGCAGAAATATCTCCAAGTGGGCATGCAAAGAGATTAATTTGCTTGAAATCACATACAGAAAAATGGAAACACAGAAATATTTGCTATCCTCTCCCTCTTCCCTTCATGACCTCTGTGTTTGCAAAAGGTCCTGGATTGATAGCCCAAGAAAACACAGTTCCCTCTTTAACTATGGACAAAATAAATCAAAGGCAGTAGAAACACAAGCATTCTATTTTCTGAACAACCCAGCATACCTCAGCTTACTCATCTCTCTTAACGGGTGACAAAATACTTCTGCTTCTACAGACCTAATAGGTGGCCTGCCTTGCAACTAACTCGCAAGCCATTTGTAACTGTATGAAGCAGACACAAAACACAATTGTTCTACTTAGAAGCACTGTATATCCATTTTGTACAGCTGCAAAAAACTACATTACATGCAAGGTGTTCTTATCTTGGTCTCTCTTCTGAAATGGCCAGTAAAGGTATCAAGTATAATAGAGAGATCTGTTAACAACAAAATGAAACAACCTTTAAATTGAAGTTCATGTATACTATCAAGGGCCTCTATCACTTATATTGCTCAGTAATTACCTACTTTGACAGCATTTTAGCAATGAAGTATGAGAGGTTCCATGGTGTGGTCTTATTAATATGGGTAAAAGAATCCAACAAACAAGGCACTAATACTGACATGTAAGAAACTATACCATGTAAGTTTCAACTGTCTGGATTAGGCCTCTTACTTTTACCAGCAACTGCTTATGCATACTGAAAAGATGCTGCTTACCCACCGCTGCAAAGCACTTCACAATCTAGAAACGATAGGAGGAAGATCTGCCTAAAAATTAGGCCAACCTTTTCATATGCGACTAATGAAATGTGTGTGCCTTCACTTGCCAGTGTCCCAGCCTGTGACACCTCACATGCACCTGACTTCCAGAAGATAGATGGTCAGCTCTGTCTCCTTAGTACTGAAAATGAAATAATGAAGTGGAATGTATTAATAAACAAGAATATGTTTATGCTGTTATTTTTATATTATTCAGGCACTGACAAACCCACCCCTGCTTACAGCAAACAAGAGGGTGGGGCATTTACAATACTTTTCTCACATCGTAAGAAATAATGTGCAGGCTAACTTAAAATGCTTTATCAGAAATATGCATACAATTTCATTTTCTAATATGAGCTTGCACTTTACCCCACTATATTATTCAGACATAAGAAATAATATTTCACAGTTATTTAACATAATTTTGCCATACTGAAATAAAAGGATTGGGGACTGAAAGAAGAGTTGATAAACCATGGGAAGATGCTGAAATTAACCACATCACAATGGAAAAAAGCTCAGGACTGAGAACATATGGAATAAACTCTGCAACATCTTTGAATATGTAAAGCCACTGTGAAACACAAACACTGCTCTCTAATCACAAAAAAAATGAGTACATTTCCATTGTTATTATAACTAATATCACTTCAGACCTTTTTTTTTTTTAATATGACAATTGTTGACTGGAAGTCAGTATCACACCTAGAGTCAGCGCGGCACAAAAAATTAGTTCTTCCTAACCCTAAGAATAAATGCCACGTGTCTTCTGCTTAAAAACCATAAAGGTCTCATGTTGCATACATTCAAACCCTCGTGAACACTAATACCCAGGGTCAGTGTACACAGCACACTTCCACATTGTGTTTGATTTCCGCAGTAGAAAGGAGCTTCTCCCAAAAAGTTAGACTACATTTCCAACACCCGTCAGCACAATCGCCGTGCAGCCACGCAAAAGCTGCCGGCCTCACACTGTCGCTCTATGCCTATCAGCCCGTGAGCCACAGAAATTCTCAAATGAATTTCACATCCATGTGGCTGATATGGTTCGCGAGGTGCAGAGCAGAGGACCGGGCAGGACACGGAGCGTGGCGCGGACCCGAGCGTCATACTCAGCTAGTTCTGCCAGCCGAGCTGTCTCTATGGGAAGCCGATGTGAAGCCGGCCGTGCTGTCGATGCTGGCCCGGTGAGGGCCTCTCCGCCACGCCTGGGCGAGGATTCCTACGGCAGCGGGCACCGCCCGGAGCTCCGCCGCATCCCCGCGCGGCGCCGCTGCCTGAACCCCCCTTGCCGGGTCAGGGGGCACCGCCGGCACGGCCCGTCCGCGCCCTGGCCACGGGGATGGCTCCCCGTGTTTACTGCCCCAGCAGGGGCTGCGCGGATGCGCTGCCGCCTCCCGCAACTTCTGGCTAGCCGTGCCCTGGCCTCTGAATGAAACCCGACCAACTCGGCCGACTAAGTTACCGGGGGACTGCTCGGGGTGCGCCGCGCCGGGCCGAGCCCGCACCCCGGTACCCCGCGGCGCTGCCCAGGGCAGGCGTAATTTACTCTCGCGGCGCTGCCCGGGCGGCCAATGGACAGCGGCTGCCGGCGCTGTGGTCGGCGCGGCTCTGTGCTGCCCCGGACGGCCCCGGCTCCCTGCCCCGCTCCGGCACCACCGCCGGGGGCTCCGCGAACCCTGCGAGGGTCAGCGCGGCGATCTTTGTGTGAGTGTGTGTGGGGAGTGTGTGCGCCGGCAGCTCCCTCGCGGGCCGCGGGTGTAACGGCAGCGCTGAGTGGCCGGCGTGCCCGTCGCTCAGCGCGCCGGCCAATGGCGGGGCGCCTTATATCGCGGGGAGTGTTGTGGCGCTGCCCGGGTTGCATGGCTCTGTGTGGAGCCGCGTTCCGCGGGCGCCGAGGCGAAGGGGCTGCGCTGCCAGCCGCGTCCGGCCCAGCGGCGCGGTGCGCACCCCGCCGAGGTGAGTGCGCCCGCCTGCCGACCCACACCGGGCGGGCGGAGACGACCAGCGGCAGGCAGAGAAGGAGGGAGGGATAGAGACATAGGGAGAGGAGTGCCCTCGCCCCACACTTTAGCCTCCTCGCCCCAGCGCCGGGGCAGCCCCACGCGCCCCCCCTGCGGCGCTGGCGGACGGGAGGGAGGCGCGGAGCTTCCCCTGCCCGGCGCGGCGGCTGCCGCGGCTCCCAGTCACTTTTCCTCCCTTTCGCCAGCCCTGCCTTCGTTTTGAAAGTTTGGGCAGCGGAGGACGGGTGGGTTGGTGCCGCCAGCCCTCCGCCTGGCCGGGAGGGCAGGGTTGACCAGGGGTGTTTGACGGGGAGGGGGCGAAGTGGATCGCGGTACAGCGCAGGGCATTTAAAACACCAGCGAGCCGAGCCTGAGAGGCGGCGGGGGTAGGCCAGCCAGTGCCAGGCTGCGTTTGAAACCAGGCACCTCTCGCCGCCACAGAGAGAGGCAAGAGCAGCGGCGGAGAGAGGAAGGGGAAGGAGGGCGAGGAGGAGGAGGGATGGCCACCGGCTGCCGCTCGGTGCGTGCCTCCGGGGGGACTTGACAGGGAAATCGCGGCAGGCAGAAACGAAACTTCATCCCGAGGGGCGGCGAGGCGCGGGGGAGAGTGCGCGGATCGGTATCGGCTGCTGCCGGCCTGGGGGGCTCCGCGCCGCCGCCGGGAGAAAGGGCGGGGGACATATAAAACCGGAGAGGGGGGAAAGAGCCGATCCAGCGGCCGCACGGGGAGCGGGAGGAAAAACCCCGGCGCCGACCCCGACAACAACAGCGGCGGCCGGGCTCGGCCGGAGAGTTGGGCTGTGCGTTTTCCGGTAGTCATCGGCGATGCACCCGGGGCGGCGGCGGCCCCGGTGGGCAGCGGGGGGGTGGGCGGGCGGCCCTGCCGGAGTTTCGCGTGGATGCGGGATTATGTTGTGTCAATAAGTTTAAGGTGGAGAGGGAGAAAGGGAGGGAGGAAGGCGGGCGGGGGCCGGGGGGAGGCGGCGGCAGGCCTCGGCCGCTCGAAGTCCTATTTCTGAAGGTAAGTTGTGACATTGGGTGGTCGCGATGACAGAAAACTTGGCGAGGGGCGCCTTGGGGAGGGGGCGGCCGCCTCGGGGGGGCCTCTCTCGGCCGCCGGGAGCCGGATGGGTGCTCGGCTGTTATTTGCTGCTGCGAGATCGGGTCGCTGGTAAATTACAGAAAGCAGCCCTCCTCCTCCTCCTCCCCCCGCTCCCCGCCAGGCGCTTCGCTCTTCCTCCTCTCGGGTTTATTTGCAATGTATGAAACTTGCATGGCTGTGAGGAGAGCCGATCCAGTGTGGGTTTGCGAGGAGGAGGAGGAGGACGGGGAAGGAAGGGTTGGAGGCAGGGGGAAAGGAGGCAGTCGCGTTAATCCCGGGCGCCGCACGGCAGCAGGTTTGCGTTAGGAATATCGGTGGCAGCCCGCTGCCGCCGCTGAATGAGGAAGGTAAAACGAAGCGATGCGAGAGCCACCGAGGCGACATGCACGGCGGCGGGGCGAGAGGCACCGGCAGGCGGCTGCCCGCCCCCTCCCTCCCTGCCTGCTGCCTCCTCCCTCCCTCCCCGCCGGGGCGGGGAAGGACCGTGCCCGGGTCTCCCCCGCTCGCCGCCAGCCGAGCCGGGGGGCCGCGGGGCTTTAACCGTGTGCGGGGCGGATTCGCCACTTTTTCCGGGGGAGACCCGCGGTTAAAAGTTTTCTGCGGAGGTGAGTGTGTGCAGAGAGGCCGGGGCGCCGCCAGGCCGGCGGTGGTCACTCGGGCCTGGGGCGCCGAAACCATTGCCCGTCCTGCTGGTGACACGTCCAAGTCCCGCAGCCCGGCGGGGCGGCGGAGGGGCCCGGCTCGGCCGCCGGGGCAGGGACGGGGTGCCGGTCTCCATGTGGGCTCTCCCGGCGGTGGCACCTCCTCCCCGGTGGCAGCGGCGGCGGCAGCAGCGGGATCATCGCCCGGGCCCGCGGGGAGGAGGAGGGGAGCAGCAGGGAGGTGTTTGCTGCCAGCCTGCCTCGCCGGAGCCCGCCGGGGAGGGCAGCTGGGAGGGCCGGGGAGCCCCCTGCGCCCCCTCCCCGCGCCACCGCCCCTTCCCTGCGCGGCCGCCCGCCCCCAAAGGTGTTGTGCAGACTTTTCCCCCGGGAGGGTGAGATTTATGCGCTGCATTATTGCTCCTCTCCTCCCCCCTCAAAGCAAGATGGACTCTCTCTTCTCTCTCTCTCACTCACTCTCTCTCTCCCTCTCTCTCGTTCTCTCCCCCTCTCCCCGTGTCTTGTCAGCCTTCAAGATCGACATTTTGTAACTAGGATGCAAACTTGATGGTGACCGGGGGCGGGGGGCGCGGGGGGGAGACGGGAAAACCCTGGGTCACGGCGGTCTTTCTCCATATTTAATACCTTTTCTTTCCACCCCACCCCGGAGCCCGGATTCCGGTGGCCCTACACTTTGCACGGGCGGGGGTGGGCGGCGGGCGGGCGGCGGCTGCGAGCGCCGCTCCCCCCGCGGCGGCCGGGGGTCTCTCCCCGCGGGCTGCGGTGGCGGAGGGGCGGCTGGGCGGCCGCAGCACTCCGGGCGGCTCGGCTGGGCTCTGCCGGGGGGGAGCGGGCATTACCTGAAACTGTGTTCCAGCCTTGCAGCCTTCGTCCGTCCCTCTGTCTGTCTGTTTCCCCGGGTGGATCTCGTACCTGCGGTCTGGTGGCTTATCCTTGTTGTTAATTTTTGCGTTGTTTGGCTTATCCACGCGCGGGGATTGGTCGCTCACTTGTCTAAGTTCCCGGGGGTTATTGTTATGTATGCTTCTTGCAGATGGTGGTCAACTTTCTGCCTTGTGTTTTGATAATACGTGCGAGTATTACTGTTTGTGCATGTAAATAATTACGTGGTGCATCCCTGTGTGTATGTAGATGTGTCTGTGTGTGCGCATAAACATGCATCCGTGTGAGATAAAGACAGAGGAAAAATAACCCACCCTGCTGATGCACACAGATGATTTGCTCCATTTGCCCACTCCTAATGCCCTTTAAAGACACGGTGCATCTTTTGTTTGCTCCTTACGGTTTCCTGCGACTGTCATCTTGTTTTAATGACAACTTAGCTTGCGTGGGGGTGAGGAGGAAGCAAGTTTGAAGTTTTGGGATCTCTCCTCTTGTTGGCGATGTGGTGAGTTGCAATATTGTAAAATCATGGTGTGCTGATGATGTGCCTTTATTTGATACTTTATAGGTCACTATCACATGACAAAGGCTTTGAGACAGCTTCATCTTCGTCGGTCTGTAATTTCCATTTGCCTTCCTGGGTAAGTATGCAAACCGTACACATGGAAAAAGAACTCGGTTGTTGTTGATAAGATAGAGGTCCTCGTACTGCCACTTTTTTCGTGGAAGATGCTTGTTCAGGTTTAGCACCTCAGAAGACGTGTCTTCTCCAGGTGCTAATAGCAACTGCTAGAATACAAAGTTTGTGTGTAGAGGTGCATCCACCTAACCTGGGAATTAAAGGGCTGTGCATATTCAGGGCTCTCTTCACTTAGTTTTTTTTTCTTGGGGTTTTTTTTTTTCCTTAAACTTCGTTTTTATAAAGATAATCAGTTGATTGACCTGGAGCAAAAGTTTTAAACCAAAGTAACATTAGAATATACAAAGTGCAACACACAGGTCAAAAATGCAAAGAGCATGTAAAGTCCTTTTAAAATTCAGTGGTAGAAAAAGTACGAAAATATAAACAGAATAGGTAATTAGATAACTCTGGAGGTCAAGAATTGGTGAGAAGTTTAGCAGAACTGTAATGCTGCTGCAACAGGAGTTCAGTTTTAACACGTAAGCTGAGAGCTAATTAGAATTCCATCCATGTTCTTTCTGTGTTACTGTTTTTTCTTTTGGCATTGATTAATGCAGGTATCAATCAATTTGAAAGATGAATCTTAGTGACTAATTTACTAGTATTCCTGGGATTTCAGGTACATAACATTTTCTTTAATCTGTAGGGTGGCAAAAGTTTTGATACCTTTTGACGGGTTTGACACCTTTTAAGCTGAAGTGGAAGTGGTAGCATAAAGAAGAGGTTCTAAATTTTTGGGGTCACATTCATAGATGACATTAAATCAGTGGCACTTGGAACACTTCTCACACAATCGCCCATGGTGTCACTGAACTGCATTTGGCCCAAAATGGGGAAGTAGGAGGTACCATTTCTTTTTGGTGGTATTGTGTACATAATTAAAAACAAGACAAGACAAGTATTTGGGGTAAGCTTAGTACTCATAAATGCAAATGATTAATAACATCCTCTTGACCTTTTCCAGGCAGTGTATAGGAGGCATAGGATAAGTGATGGTCCCAAACATGCTGACATGAAGGGGGCTGTTGGGAGCAGCTGTTCTGGTGTGGTACTCTGACCACAAATCCAGTCTTAAGACTGGGATAACTACTGTGGGGAGTTGGTTTGAAGGGAGGATTCTGCTGTTCTCTGGTTCCTGCAGATTTACACCCAAATTTCAGGTTTTTGAATTTTGTGTGCAGTGAGGTTGGTATGTGTAGGTCTGAGAGTATAAACACTGAACTGAATTACTGAAATTCTTTATGACAGACTAGTTGCATAGGAGAATATTGCTTTTGGGTTTATAGTGTTACTGACAAGGATTGTGTTCTGTGAAGAGTAATTGATGCAACAGTTTTTTCCAAGTAAAAATGCATTTGGAAATTCTAAACTGGCAGAAAGGCTTCAAAATGTTGTTCAGGACTGAATACAAATGTACTGATTTCTGAACTTAATTTTCTGTGTTTTCAGGTGAGAGTGAGATTAGAATGTTCTAAGTGCTAAGGACGTTTTCTTTATTTCGAGTAGTAATAAAGGATACTGAGCAAGAATAGCTCAGAGACCTTGCTTCAGGTAGTGTCCTCAGTCGTTACTGGTTTTGGTTTTGTAATGAAGTCTTTTGGATGCATGGAATGTTGATCTGGAGGTGAAGCGGTGATCATAATCTTCCCACACTCAGAGAGGAGTGGACCTTGATTTTGTGCATAGGGCTAAATGTATATCTTGCCTGATGTTGAACTGGCTTGAACAAAGAAAAGAAGGGCAGGGTATCTTTTGATGAAGAAGATATAGTAGAAGCTGTAGAGGAAGAGAAGAAATGCATTTCCTTATAGCTTTAAAAAAGGCAGTAAAAACAATGTGCCTAGTTAAGGTGAGAATAGAGATTTCATTATATTTGTCCATGACTAGAAACCTCCATTTACTTTAGGGAGCTTTTACTTTGGTAAAATGGAAGATTTCTTTTATTGTACAGTTCTCATTAAAGTAACCATTCATAAATAGATTTTAGTAATTCAACCTTGATGTACAGGAGAAACACCTGGGTTCTGGTCTCGTGTAGCAAGTGCCAGTGCAGTGCTGGTGTGTCACCAGCTGGGAGGTAATGAGCCTCTTAGCAAGGGGCTTTGTGAATGCTTCAAAAATTGGTCCATGGTGTCAAAAGTTGCTTGCACACTCTGTCCCTCTTGACACAGCAAGCTGATAAACCATCTCAGGCAGACATAATTTAACAGAAACGTAACTGGCTCCTGTATGAAGGTAAACTCAGAATACTTAAGAAGCTTGCCCTTGACATTTTGGAGTTTTTTGGGGGCTGCTTGCCATAAGCTTATTGCCTGCAAAACTTCCATTGGCTTCAGCATGTTTATTTAGGAAAGGAGTGTAGGAGTGATGGTAAGAGGAGTTTGTCCATGTTTATCTTGCCCTTCAAGGAAGAAAACCTTTCTATTTCATAGCTGTTGTGTGAATAATTAAAGATACTAAATGTCAGTTTTCCACATAAAATATCAGAGATAGTCATACAATTATTTTATAGTTAATGTTTTTCGTATTCATCCAGAATGATCTTAATACACTCTGTTTGTAAATTAGTGGTTCTGTAGCTGACGATCCTGTAAGCATGTGAATATCTTGAAGCAGATGACAAGTCTTGTTAAATTCACTGATATGATTGCTTGCATTCAGAGCTTAAAGTTTTTCCAGGTTGCCGGCGCTCGTGGTCTGCAGGCGGAGGATGCGCAGTGTCTCGAGCTCAGGCAACATGGAATTAGGCAGGGCAGTCTTCTGGCGTAGCGCTGGGGGAAGTGGCTGAAGACAGGAGATCTTGACCGAGTGAGCTGGGAAGAGTTACTCTTCTGCCACTTCTAGTGGTGGGAAAGGTGCAGGTAAGGTAGCTGAGACCTGTGGTGTTCAAGGCTCTGCTGTGGTGTGAAGGTTGTAAATGCACCTGCAATGAAATTTGCACACCTGGGAGGTGAGGCACTGCTTATCTTTCAACAGGACATGGCTCATGTAGTGTTCAGACCTCCCTCTTTATCTGAAGGTGGTTCCTTGGTGGAGCAAGGTACTGTAATTTAAAATTGAAACCGAACTGAAATGCTGATTTGAATTTTTGAGTGTGTTGCAGGCTGGCTGTCTGAGCTCTGGCAAGTGATGTAATCAAAACCAGAGGCCACTTGCCAAATTTTGGACCCAAGTCGGACTTCGTGTGCCCTGTTGTGGGGTGTCTTGCTGTGGCCACTGGTGGAGTCAGCAGCACTGCTGTGGCCTGCTAGTGGGTTTCAGAGTCTTTACTTTTAGAAGCATATCCATATGTCCCTTTGTCACCTGCAGATGGAGTGTGGTGGTCCTTGCCTGTGCCATTAAATCATATGGCACCTGTATGCTGGGACAGTTTTCATGAGTGACTTAAGTTTGTTTCAAAGCAGTATAAATACTGTTGTACCTTACTGTAAATTTAATAATTTCTGAATTCATTATTACTTAGGAGTCTGTAAAGCTAGATTGAAATGATAATCATATGTATTTTAAAATATTCTTGAGAAGAAATAGGGAAAAGTCAGCCTTCTGTAGTATTAAGTTTATTTCTTTTCCTTCTACCATGTTTACCTCTTTCATGGGGTATCATTGCCAGAACCTTTTTCGTTCTGTTTTATGTCAAAAGATTATTAGGACTTACTTCCTTTCTATTAGTTCTTATTTTTTTAAGATCAGTAATTATACTGTATTTCTGTCTGAGAGGAGTGGGGTGAGTGTGGTACTAGTGGACATGGGAATTTCACAAACGACTCCTACAACTGTCATACTTCTTGATAGTTTTCAGAAGGGAGAAGACCTGAACAAGCATAAGGATTACTCTAAGAACAGCTTGATGGGCTGCTGTTTTGCATTGCTTGAAAAAAAAAAAGCGCATGCTATTCTCTCAATAATAGTGGTATTATTAATAATTGGCAGTTGTAGGCCTTGCCTTATTCATGTACTTCTGTCCTGTCTGGGGAAGTACACAAACAATACTGTAATCACACACCTCAAGATCAGGAACAATAATTTTTGTCCCTGTTTTAGGCGTCTGAGATAAAAAGCTGTGAAGGAGCGTAGGCTTGCCTGCAGTTACTTAGCAGGTTAGCATTAGCAGGGAATGGAATGAAATCCACATCTGACTCCTTAGTTTTGTGTCCTTTCCCTTGGTGTATGCTACTGCTCTGAAGGTTCTGGGTAAGTGCCTGCCTTGAGATGTGAGTAGTCTTACTGAATTCTGTACCACTTGGGCAACTTTTGCTAATTCTTAACTTTCATTCATAATGCTGCTTTAAAAAAAAAAAAATCCCACCTTCGGAGTAGTATGAAGTTACCGACTTACAATTTGGTTATATTTATTGACATGACAGCGTAAAGTAGGAGGAGAGCTTCCTTGAAAGTTTCTACCAGTAAACATGGTATTTAAGCTGCTGTGTTTATTGCAGTACTCATTATCCCTATTTATTTAATACTAACTTGCTCCATAAAGTTAATACAAGGAAGAGAATGATTTTTCATAGCAAAGTTCTTAAAATATGAATTATGTGAAATAGTTCTTCACAATTAAATTACTTTTTCATATTCATAATCTAATGCAAGATCACAACAAATTTCTGGATGAAACATGGAATTGACAGAAGCAACTACTTTGGCACTCTAGCAGTATTGTGATAAATAGGGTAACTTGCTTACTGAACTTTTATTTCTAGACCCACTAAACCTATGTAAGGTATTCAGATTTGCTGTTTACTGGTGTTTAGTTACTGAAAATAAAAATTTGATGTAAAAATTGAAGTTGTATTTGAGGAGTAAAGCATACTTAATGCCTGAGTGTCGACCTAACTGTAGTATTCTCACAATGGTAGCAGCATATTATTTCTAATATTTATAAATTTGATTACCTAAAAGATGAATCAACAAAGAGGAGAAGCATGGTTCTGACGCTTTCCAGTGTTCGTGCCTTTTCCTTTATAGCGCACAAATGCATAATGTAATAGCAAGTCCTTATGAGCGTGGACAATTCAGCAGGTGAAAATAAGCTACCTTCAGGCATATCTGAGCACAAAGAACACTAGTACAACAAAATTTCAATTTTTAGCAAGGGGAAGGAAAGTTAACAGGATTTTATGAGACTACACTAAGAAAATCAGTTGCTTAGGAAGCATGGAATTTTTATTGTTAGAAATCTTCCATGTGGGTGTTTCTGTATAAGAGATTTTATAAAATGTAGCAAATGCTGAAAGTAAGAAGCAGTGTTTTATTGACCTGTAATGTCATGGAGCATCATTCAGCAAAGATAAAAATAATTTTGTGGACTTGCACAACATGGGCATCTGTGGAATGTAATGCAAGTGGAAGCTGTCTTGACAAGAAGCTTATCAAGTCCTGTCTGTAGCTTCCCTTTCTGAGGGGAAGTGGGAAGGTGTCTTCCCTCTGGCTGTTTAGTGTTTAGTTTCAGGGCTTTATTATTTATTTATTTATTATTTTTTCTATCTGAAAGGCAATACGTATTTACCAAATTGCTGAGGAGTCTGCTTTGAGACATTGTGGAACCCCCCTAACTGCGTTCCTGGCTGTGGAACTCCTCTTACACAGGTGTAGCAACAGGAAGATTTCTGCCATCCATGCTCCTGGGAAGGGCTTTGTCCTGTGCTTCTGAAACGCAGAGATTCCCACAGCAGGGTCAGGCAGTAAAGGCCTTCTCCTTTGTTCTCTTGATGAGAACTGAGCTGGCTCATTGCAGCATTCAAGTGAGGAAGGTCCTGTGCCACTGGTGAGCTGGCTTGGGTATTGGTGACTGCACTGTGCTCCACCTGTGTCAGGCAGTACTTTAGTGCTGTTGGGCTCATGGCTTTCAACCAGTACCTTTCAAGTCTTTCCCCAGGATGACTTTTCTGCCAGCTACATAAGGCCTTTTGAACTTAAACGTTGTTAGAAATTGTCTGTTTGTTTTGAGTATTTGTTTCTCGTTTGTATTCATGTCCTGCACAATCAAGAGTTACCCAGCAATGGCAATGGGTTAGGCATGTCGCACAGTATTAAGTTAGGATTATATCTCTTGCAGTGGAATAGTACGTCTTCTCTCTGCAGCCTGTGTGCTCTTTTATGAAACAGATAATTCTAAATTTTTGTTTGTGTGTATGAGAGAATGCATTGTTTTGTGGTTGTCAAAGCAATATTTAAGAGAAGGACTTCATGAGAAATTTGGAGATGAAGCTGGATGAAGAAAACATTGAGTGAGAATGGAAGGAGTGAGGGAGAACTTGATTTCTTACCTCATTTCATCCTCTTCAGTGTGAAGCAACTCCATTTAAAGTCAGTGGAGCTGAAATGTTGTTATGTCCAGCATTAAAATCTGTCCATGCAAGTTGGTAAGAACTTATTTTATTCATCAGGTTGATGAAAAAGGCATTTTAGTGGTTGGCCATGCTTGGATTTGCTCTCCACAAGTGGTAGTCTTTGAGCCACATTCTGCTTACAGTGAGTTAACAGTTAGCCAACATCATACTGACCTTATAGGGTGAAGTATGGGAACATCGATTTCTCCTGCCATAACAGCTGAAGAGCCCAATGCTGCAGTTAAAACTGTGCAGTTGGATTCCTGAACAAAAGTCAGAATCAGAGCTGCATCAGCAGTGGGCACCCCTTTGTGGGTCTGCTGGCTGAAGTTCCTGGTGGCCTGTAATTCCTCAGGAAGGCTGCAGGTTTCACATTATTCATAGTTACTGATGTGCAGATAGTCCTGCCAGGGTCATGCACCTGTTGTACTCGGAGATCAGCACACAAGCTTACAGGCCATCACTGACCTGGTGGGGAGCAGCATAGGAAGAGCTGGGAATGGAGAGAGACATCGCTGAAACATGCACAGTTCCCATAAGTGAGAAGCGGGTGGAAGAGCATGAAGTGTGAGAATGCCGTTTGGTAGATGATAAGTCTTCTGGCATGTAAGCCATCTTGTTCAAGTATGTTTGCTTTCTAAGTCGGTTGTCTGGCTAGGGAAAGAAAGCATTCTGATGTATTGCAAAGTGATGGTCAGAGATATGATAGATCTGGGAAAAAAGTAGCATTTTCACCTCCATTGGTAAGTCTGGCTTCAGATTTTCTTTCTCCTTTCAAAAAGTTTCTTTATATCCAAATTTCAAGTTGAATAGTGTAAACTTCCTGCCTGTCTCAGTTCTAATCTGTGAATGCTCCATGCCACAAACTTGTGAGTTTCAGGGTTTAGCTCTTGTTTGAATATGTGTGTAATTCTTTCTCTTATTTAACTTCTTAAAATTTGTATTCCCTCTAATTTGTTTGAGATGCTCTTTCATACATTGTGTTAAACATCAGTCATCAAGTGCTCATAATGTATTTTGACACAAGTATGCAAAATTGCAGCATGATCCTGCACTGATTACAGAACTATAGCATATGAATTAATAAGAAAATAAAACCAGCATAATTAATTTCCAGCTGCTTTTGGAGAAACAGAGGTGTTTATAGGGGGAAATTTGGTGTCTGCAAATTGAAGAATGTCAAAGCTGGTAGCAAATATATTAATGCAGGCAATTATTCACAATTTACTTCCTCTGTTGTATTGATTAAAAATATGTTTTAGTGCTGAAAGAGTAAGCAGAAGCTCCAGTGTCGTTCTTTTAAAACTGTTTGACTACGTTAAAGAGCACAAGTGTCAGAAGTAGGGCAAGGGGAGGAAGTTTTTATTTCTTAGTATAGAGGACCTTAAATAAGGGACGTAAATTACAGATAACTAAGTGTAACAGTTGAATGTGTCCGTTTCCCATTACTATGAGAGAGGGATTTCCATTAATATGAGAGAGAATTGCCTCTGAGCATGTATGTGTAAAACAAATTTTATGTGTTTCCCTTGGTAGTAAATCAGTAATTTTCTTGCATCTCTTGTATGTGCCTGCTTGTGCTCATCTGTCTCGCCTCAGCACTGTGTACCAAAGCAGCAGAAGGTAAATAAAGTCTGTGGTTAAAAGTGGCCCAGGTGAAATCTTGCACTGTGTGGGCCTTCACCACAGTTTGGTCCATGGTTTTCTCTGGAGGAAGCTGTTGAAGGGATCTGGATACTCAGTTGCAGGTTTTGAAATCTCTCCTTAAATTTGCTGCTACTCGAGGCTGGGGTGTTGTTCAGGTGGAAGCTCCAAACAAAGCATGGGGTCTGTGTGCCTACGAAGTCTTCCTGGTTTTTCATCAGCAAAGGAAGATCCTAGCCTCCTGATAAACATGTTTATTTATTTATATAGTGAAGTGGACTCTTGAGGATGTCCCTGTTGAGCTTTCTGTTTCGCTGTGCCATGTGGTGATGGGGCCGGAGTGAGAGGATGCTGAGTACAGGGAGGGAAGCACCTGAGAAAACTGGCCAGATACAGTGTTTTGTCTAAGAATTGTTCTACTGGTTTCTCTGCCATGGGTGATCTAGTTTCCGTGTGCAGTCTTGCTCTCCTGGATGGACCCACAGGGCTGCGTTTGAAGTTTACTGTTACTCGTCTCAGACAGAAATCAAAATGGGAGGTGAGGCTGTCATCACAGACATCCCCGTGCAATGGGTTACAGGAGAGAAGGGCACAGTTCAGGTCTTCAGTGGGGACAGTATGTGTTCTCTTATTCAAGGATCCTAAAGGGGAAAGAAAAATCTCTGAGTGGGGGAGGGTGTTTTGTGGAGCTCTAACAGGCTTTGCAGAGATTGAGCAGGGCTGAAGGAGAGAGTGGGGGCAGGCACATTGAAAGCAGGGAGAGTTTTACACCTCATTTTTCTGGCCCTTGTGAGCCCCTCTCTATGCACACTCACATGTCTACTGCCTTGACATGCCAGTTACACCTATTGAACTGATATAAATCATGATTTTGGTCAATAAACACTTGGTTTAAATTGATGCTTGTAATCTCATTTTGCTTTCATATTTTTGTATTCGTTTTTTTCAGAAACAATCTCTATTGGTAGACAACCATTAAAATATGTTGCTAAATATAGCCTTTACACTAAATTTGGCACTACTTTTTTTGTTACTTCAGAGGAAGCACTGTATGCCTGCACACTTTCTAAGTGATTTCATGGCCTATGTGCATTTATTTAGATTGCAACTGTTAAGAAAGTTTTTATTTAGGACATAACAAATTATGCTTTTTTTTAATTGTGGCCTTGAAAAGTGTTCTACTAAGTAGTGTGCTAAAAAAGTCACACTCATGCACAAACACACACATACACAAAAGTAAATGCAAGTAGGGTTTGCACTTAAAATATAAATAAACCATTATGCCTAATAAGGTAACTGATTCTGCTTAACTGAATGCAAGCTTTTAGAACTAGTAGAACTCAGATTTCTCTCTTTGTTTTCTCAGATGAGAAGAAAAACAAATGATCTTGCTCTTTCAATTTCCAGTTAGGTTCTCAGCTTTACAGGAAGTGCCACTAAGTGACTTATGGAGCAAAGTCTCTGCAGATGCAATGGCAGGTACTAGTTTCAGGTAGCTTAGTTCTAAACCTAATACTTGTTCTTGGTACTTTGAGGAAAACTTACCTGTTGAGTATTTGAGCTTTGTTTACAGTTTTGACATCAAACATTTACAGTTTATTTTAATTTAATATAAATGGAGTTATAAAATATTACAGTAGAATTTAACATTGATTTGTAATAATTTAAAGGCAAATTGCAAGTAGGTTTTTTTTTTGTTAAAATACATCAAGCAACAATAACATTTGAAATGTGGATATGATTTCTTTGTTCAGAAAGAGTTCATTTGTAACTGCATCTATTTCTGTTAAGTGGAATATATTTTTTTAGATTACTTCAGTACCTATTGTCCAGAATTTCTATTTGTAATAGCAGATGCCTTGGGCAGTATCTTCTGCCATTAAGGAAAGCAGAGTAGCTCACTAGGTAACACTGTGGCCATATTAATCTTTTCTTTTGTGGGTGCTAGACCCCTCTGTAGCTTCTAAAAGATACAGCTCAACAGATGCCTGTCTGTTTACATAGATATGTACTTAGCATTAAAAAAATTGGAGTGGTTATTTTAAAATTGCTATTAGAAACATTCCTTTAGACTATGTGGCCTGTGATTGTGACTTTAATGGTTGAGGGGATACTTTACAACATCCAGGAAGGAATCTAGCACTACTGATGACAGAAAGCAAAAAATGAAACCAAGTTGTTACTAGATGATGCATGTATTACTAATGTATTAGATGCAAAAAAATAAGGAAAAAATTGGTAAATATGCCATAGCAACTCTGAGGGCTGATATGAATTCTAACCCCCACCCTACCAAAATATTAATAGCATCTGAGCAGTCAAAGAGCTTGATAACATATATTGACTCTGCAGCTCCATGGTTTTTTTTCTGCAGCGAGGGAACTGTGTAGCAGTCATTGTGACCATTAAGGAATGTGGAGTTAGACCTCAGGTAGTAGAAGGGTTGTGTTCAGAAATGTAGAGTGTGCCTGAGGCCTGCTGGTACAGTTACATAAACTGTGTACAAATGCAGTTTTGCCCCTGCTCCCCAAAAAGCGGGAGTTACACACTTCAAAGAAGTGGTTTTATGGCCTTCTCTCCCTGGTGCAAAGATAGGTTTCAGGATCCTGTCTTTGTCCTGTTTTTCTGTTTTCTTTCATATCAATGTATAGGATATTCAAAGTCTCAGCAGTTATTGTGGTCTCGCATAACTAAATATAAAAAGATTAGAAAGCTAAATAGAAATTAGAAGAAAATTGAAGTAAAGGTCAAAATGCTATTGCAGGTTGAAAATGTTTAAAAGAGTCAATTTTTATAAAGAAATAGAAAGAAAACCTTCCTTAAAAAATTGAAATGAGAAAATTACTGAATATTACGTACTCTTAAGAGAACAAGCCAGAGTAAGATGAATCACTCATCCTGAAAGGGTCATAGTTTTCATTTTCACATACATTTGGTACAAGATCAGTAAGAAAATATAATAGTCAGATATTTAGGCCACTTTTTTGATAGGAGCTGTTGTTGCTGAAGCCTTAATGTTTTTAGCTGCCCTAAAAGAATTAGCTCTTGCTTAACGTAAGTGTTGAAACAGCATACTTTACTTCTCACCCTCTGTGCTGCTCTTGTGACACCACACCTGGAGAGCTGCATCCAGCTCTGGGATGCCCAGTATAAGAAAGGTGTGAACCTGTTGGAGCAAGTCCAGAGGAGGGCCATGAAGTTGATCAGAGGACTGCAGCTCCTCTGTTGTGAGGACAGGCAGAGATAGTTGGGGTTCTTCAGCTTGGAGAAGACATGGCTCCAGGAAGACCTTGTCACAGCCTTCCAGTACTTAAAGGGGCCTGTGACAGAGGTGGAGAGGGACTTTGCACAACAGCATGTAGTGACAGGACAAGGGGGAGTAGCTTCAAACTGAAAGAGGTTTGGTTTAGATTCGATCTTAGGAAGAAATTCTTTACTGTGATGGGGCAACTGCACTGGTTGCCCAGAGAAGTTGTGGTTACCCCATTCCTGGAAGTGTTCAAGGCCAGGTTTGATGGGGCTTGAGCAACCTGATCTTAGTTGGAGGTGTCCCTTCTCACAGCTGGGGAGTAGGAACTAGATGACTTTTAAGGTCCTTTCCAACCCAAACTATTCTGTGATTCTGTAATGCAGCTGATTTTATAATAACTGCATTTTCATAGGATTGAATTATTCTGGCTCTAACTTGCTTCTTCCCCCCCACACTCCCCCTTAGACATGTGAAATGTTGAGGCTTTCTTTCTGTTTAGAAAATAAGTATTGGAGCCAAGCTTTTCTCAGGAGAATTGATATCTTTGACACCTCTGTCTGAGATGTCTTCAGAGAAACCTGTTACTCAGCATGTGCCTAGCAGTGTTTTCCTGCTAGGTTACATTGGAATGGGCTAGTGGTCAGGCTATAAAATCTGGATATAAAACTCACTTTGGTCTGAAATCAGAGTTGATGTGAGCATGTGCAGTTTCACTGAGGCTTCTGAACAGAATTTGTCTTAGTCAAGGGGATTGTGGCAAAACCAGCTAGGAGCAGTGTGTGTTTAAAACACTACTGTAACTACATCAGTAGCAGTTGGTCAGAATAATAAGACACCCTCACTCCTTTTTATTTTTTGGGGGAGGGGGCAGGGGGCGAGAGGTGGTGATGGGTGGGAGTGGTGTCCCATCACTGCAATTAAAACTCACTTTTTTCCCCTTTCTTTAGAGAGTTAGTCAAATGGATCAACTTAGTGAAATAATCAACCAAAAGTTCATATTTAGATGATGGGTCAGGTTGGTTTTTTTTGAAACAATTTTATACTCAGGAACCAGAAGCATTCTTGCTAGTGATGAACCAAACCAGTGTCTCTGCCAAGCAGTCTGCTTTCGTGGAGGCTCTAGCCAAGCATAGAGGGAGTGGAAAGACAGGTTCAATGTCTTAGCCTGAGCACTCCAAGTTTGTATAAGGTAAACTGCAGAGGAATGTCCTTTGCAAAGTATCATGCATATTATGTGCTGTCTGCAAAACAGATTCTGTCACTTTCCCAAGTAGTTCTTCTCCCACACACCAAAAGTGATGGGGGCAGCTTAGCGTATGTGTGATTCCCCCGTATCCCATCCAAAAAAGAGCTACTCTGTTCCCAGGAGCTGTGCCCCTTTAGGTGTAATCACTTGTCATGCTGAGTTCAGTGAGAACTTTGGTATAGACTTCAGTATATAAATTTTGACTTAATAAATTCTGACTTGTAAGAAAATCTTCATGAATCTCACTGAGATTTCTTGAAGGATCATCTGTACTTTACCAGTACCAATCATATTGATGATAGGTGTGAATTCTCCAGTTTTACAAAAAAGTTGAAACTATGATGTAGTCTTAGAATAAATGTACTGTATGCTACTGCAACCTTTTCAACTACAGAGACCAAATAAAGCAGTTTCTCCATTTACAAACTTGGAATGGTGATGGCTTCCTTCTTTGTAAAGTATTGTGCAGTCTCTGAAAGAAAAACTTGGTAGTGAGCAGCAGGGCAGAAAGTTGAGAAGAGTTGTCCATATTGTTTAATTTTTTTTTTGGTTGGCCCTGTCATAGGGTAAAATGGCAGTTGCATTAATTGTGCTGGTGTTATAATACTTTGGGAAAACTTTACACTGAGGCTCAGTTTTGTTTGATTGTGAAGATGTAGAAAAAGATGCCTGCTTCTTTCTCTGGAGAGATGGACTTCAGGTTCATCCTACCAGAGAATCAGTACAATTCACTTTCTAAACAGGTATATAAACAAAGTCTTAAGAGTGTGTACTGTAGAACAGAGGTGGTGTTGTTATTTATATATTACATATTTTATTAAACAGCACATTTTTAAGGTGTAATAACACTTTGCTCTTTTGTTGTGTACTTTTGCAGGCATCAACTAACTACATTTTACAAACATTTCAGAACCAGTGCTGCCCACCCCTGTTTTGCAGATTGCAGAGTAGACTCAGGGATGTTCAGGTAAGAGCACATGACTGCTGGAAGAATCAACTACAGAATTCGTAAACTTTCTGCAAGTTTTTATGTGACTGTTAAACTTACTACACCAACTACCTCTTTGTTACTAAAACATCTGCTCTGTGTGTGTGCACATTACTTTCCCATATTGGTAGGTGTGAAAAAACGATGGTGAACTGTCATCTGTTGTTTTCAAGCTTACTGGTTAAGTAATTGTGAACTTACACACTTGTGAAATCTGTTAGCATCCAAGTTCAATTCAGAATTTTTCCTCTATGTTTAAGAGCTTATGTTGCATGATAGAAAAATAACCGTGCAGGTCAGAGCTTTTGGGCTTGGTGTTTTGCTCTTCCTAATGCAGTGTTGTGTGAGTATTGCCCTCTGTTCTTCCTAATTATCTGAAAGTTACTTTTGCAAGGACGCATAGGCATGTTTTGTTCATGGTCCAAGATGTGCAAAGGTGATAGAAACATATTTTTGCTAGTTCTAGGAATGAGCTACAGTGTCCTAATGCTCAGAAGGACTTCTTAAGTCAGGCTTCTTCTGTACCTACATATTTCAGTGTGTTCAGCTCAGCTCTTCAGCCAGAGCTTCTTGCTCTAAGGTTTGGCACAAGTGGCCTGGAAGGAAGTGAGCATTGTGGCAGTGTGGGGTTTTGTGGGGTACTTCGTAGTTTGAGTACCAAGTTTGAACTGTAGTTTCATATTAGGTCAGTAACAAGGGAGCCTAATGACTGTCTTTCAAAGCACATTAGACTAAGAATCCATGGATCCTGTGCTCTCACTTCTTAGGCTAGTACAGTTCAGAACTGTGAAGTTGTGTGCACCTAGGGCTTTAAATATCTACTGTTTTCTCAGTTGGTACACAGTCTTGAGCAAAGCAGAATCTGATTTTACAGAAAACTTAATATCTTGTTTCAAATTCTTCTTATTTCAAATCCAGCTATCTGTACGCTATAATGTGAATCTGTAGATCCCAAGAGAGTTATCTCCCATCCTTGCTCTACAGTTTCAGCCAGCACCATCAGGTTTTTTAACTGCTGACCTTTTTTTACATGCAGACAAACTTGCATCTTTTGGCTGAGTTTTTCTTGTATTGGGCTTATCTTTTGGACAGGGGCCTTGTAGGGTTTTCATCTGAGGGAGATGAGAAACATATTTTTATTCTAGTAATTCTATCTGTGAGAAAAAGACCCAAACCAACTGAAAAACAAATTCTAAAAAAAGACCCCAAGAAAACAAAAAATAGGAAAACAGCCTATAGATTTTACGGAGCTCGTCCTGAAGAATGCTGGTCCTGCTTGTTGTCCAAAGAATTGATTTTTATTTCACAAATACAAAAGTTTTTTTGTTCCGTTCATTTTTAAGAATTGTGCCTCAGTTGTGGAGAGGACAAAGATCTTTATATACTTGATTATTTTAGGGCCCAGTCCTGCAGTGCCTCTGTCATAGCAGTCTCCTTGAGCTACTGCAGTTGCAGGATTTTAGTTGTACATGCAGCTAATCTTACAGGGGCCTGATCCTGCTCTGAGACACTTTGGCACAGACCCTTGGGCACGTGCACAGTTCTGGGTAAGCAGTTGTGGCTTGGCATCAATGAAGCAATGGTGAAGATGGATCTGATTGTGTATTCTGGTTGATGAAGCAGTGAGATTCCTCTGGGAAATCTGGTAAGGCAGACTACATACAGAAGTTTGTAAATTCTGTAACCTGAGTGATTTTTAGAGGTGTTTCTTGAGAAATAAGATAATTACGTTCAGAACTTTCCTCTTTTCTCCTTGTAATGTAAGGCTGAACAGTTGAGAATGAAAGGAGATCAATAAGGATATAGATAAAAAAACCCAGAAGGAGTAAGTGGCCCAATAGTTTGTTTTGTTTTGTGGGTTTTTGTTTGTTTTTAAATACTCCTTCCTCTAGGTAGTACATGAATGCAGTAGTTAATTTATGTAACTTCTTGGAAAGTTCCCTCAACCAAAGTGTGCAAAAGCCAAATAATATTTTTGTAGAAAAATAAATACTCTGAGAAAATGTAAAACAAATCTTACCCTGACAGCTAGGGAGTAGTGTTTCAGATAGGAACCAGGCTCAAGCCATGTCATGACACTTCCTTGACCTGGACCAGATGCTTCTGTCTCCTTGGAGAACTCACAAGTTTAAGCAAAGTTAATACTGGTCAGTTTTTGCTCCTGGTGTTCAGAATACCTTGGACAACAGTGAGAACTAAAAATCAGTCTGCTGCTGCTTGGGAATCCTGTATTGTCTCCTTCAAGGAGAGGACCCCTGGGCAGGATGTGAGAAGTGCGTTTATGTTTCCACTGGTTTCAAAGCATCCTGAAGAACGAGGTACTAACTCAGCTCCCTGGAACTGCAGTTAGACTGCCATGAGCACGTAGACATGCAGAAGGTTAGCTCAGGGATCTTCCTGCTGGATTAGTAACACTGCAGAATATAGGACTAGTAGAGAAATAAAATGAAAATAAAAGGATATGGCAGGATATGTTTCATGTACATCAAAGTGGAATTTCTTACAGGGTCCTAGTCTTTTCTTCTTATCCTTTATGGTGTTGCTGAGACCTGCAGTGGATGTTGGATCCGATCCATTCTGTTGCTAGAGCATGCTATTTCTTTTTCTCTGTAGCCAAGGACTGAAGGTGGCTCTTAGATACATGTCTGCAGTTAAAGTGAGACTGACTTAACATCAGGGTGTTCCAGAGCAGGGAAGAATCTGAAGCAAGTAACTCTGGGTAAGGTGTCTGTGTTCCAGATACCCAGAGTGAGGTACAGAGTAGTGGCTCCTGTCTTGTCCCTTCAAGGTGCTGGCTGTGTTGGGGTCAGGTAGAATATGTGCTGCAGTTCCAATTCCCTCATGATCCAGACTGGTGACTCTCTTCTAGAGCTCCCTACTGGTTGCTCTGTCTGGGCTTCCTGTAGTGGAGATTGGGATGGGTAAGGACAGCTTTGTGGAGTATTTCCATGCCTTCCAGACAGTCAGGACACAGACACACCCCAGTCCAGGAGAGATTCTCAGTACTGGAGCTGAGACGTGGTCAGAGACTTGTCACAGATACCTATGAACTTTGCCTTGTAAGTAAACTGTGTGACTACTAGGACGTCAGGAATATGTAAGAGGAGAGGAGGGATTGTGTGTGAGGGAATATGATGGCTGTCAGAGACAACCTCACTTCTGAAGTTACCAGGGAAGCTTGTGAGATCATTAAACTTTTTATTTAAGAATATACAATTTCTGTCCCTCAGGTATACTGTATCAGCCTGAGCAAAAATTCATTCTGTTTATAGATTAAAAAGACATTCCTACTGTATTTCCTTTGGCTGTGAATCTGTAATTATTGGTCTTGAGTTTATTTATTAGCTGCTAAGGCCTTTACTGGAGATAATTTGCTTTTGACATCGGGAATAACTGTTCCAGTTTGGAGTCTGCTGATAGTTTTTTCTCCAGCAGAAGGAAGTTCCAAGGAGTTAAGTTTGCTGCAGTTGGCATCCAGTACACAGCACAATAGATTGGTTGTGGGATGATGGTGGGGGAAGAAGTGCTCCCTAACTGTTCCTGCATTTCTGTGCATCTGTAACAAATCACTTGACTCCAAGAATAGACAGGAGCAGGTTCATGGAGGCTGTTGATCGAGTTCATGGAGTCACATCTGCAATCCTCCCTGCTTTTCCAGTTTTAATATTTGGAGCAGCAGAGGTTTGGCTTAAATAGAAAGAGAGCCTCATCCCTTCCCAGTGATGGCAGCTGCTGTTGCCTTTGTATCTCTATGAAGTAGGTGTGACAAATGGTCTGAGGAGCAGTAAGACATGTAAGACACAAGGTGAGGATCCATGCATCTTCACCTTCTTGTTACTGTGGGGAAAAGGTTCTTCCATTCCAATTGTCTTACTCTTCTTTGGAGAGCTTCACTCACTCATTAAGTTGGCCACGTATGGTAGAGGTGGAGGTGGATAAGGAGAGGAAAAACATAAAATAGAAAGTCAAATTGCAGTTAAAAAGTAAATACATGGAATCAGATCTTTTGGGAGAACTGAACATGTTATCACCATATTAAACGTTAAGCATGCACATAATTCTCTGAGACTGAGGTTATTATTTGATTTCAAAATTGCACGTGAATGCAAGGACTTTCAGTTTAAATTTGTATTATTACTGTGTGGAATCTATTTCAAATATGTGAAATTTACTAGTGGTGACAAGTATTTGATCATAATGTTATTTTAAACTTAGATGCATCAGCTTCCAAAACAGGATTCTTGACAGATATTTAAATATTTAAAACACCCTCCATAAGATTACTAAATCCAGTAGTTCAACTGTATAAGCAATGCTAGGGATAATGAACCAGAAAACATTCAAAATGGCATACCCTCTCTGTAAATATTTCTCTCTTATTTTAACAATCACCAGGGTGAATCACAAGTAAAGTAACTCCTGAATGTTTATTTGTTTTAACTCACTAGCTTATTGATGATACGAGCTTTCAGGGAAATCCATGGAGTCCCACAAGGTGGCAGGAGCTAACTGTTCCATGTGGGAGCCATGGTCTGAAGGAAAATAAAGGTAATAAACTGATTTTGCTAGTGGCATGCATTCAGATAATGAGCAAGTTAGGACAAATTTTTGAAAACCCACCTTTGTGTTTCTTAGACTCCTGAAAAATTTTGACAAATGAACAAGATAGTTGTCAAGAATGTTAGTACAAAACAGAAAATTCAAGCATTCTTACTTTCTCAACAAAGCAGGGCCTTTATTTTCACTAGGTAGAGTGGTAGTTTGCTTACAGTGTGCATTGTTGCTGTGAACGGAGAACAGGGATGAATCTGTGCAGGAACTTGGTGGTGTATGAGGTTCACAGTTTAACAAATAGACAGTGAGCATCTCTGACTTGCAGACTTGCCTTTACATGGTGGGAATGCTGATCATGAGTTGGGACACAGAAGCAGGGACTGCAGAAGTGAAGGAATTCTCTGCTTCTTCAGTGAGCCTGCAGAGCTGTTTTACTTCAGAAACTGAATAATCAAAACGGCATTAAAAGTGTCAGAGTTTGGAGATTATTGGAAATAATTAAAATAGCTTATCCTAACTGTGTTGGCTAGCATATAGAACATAAGGCTGACATTTATTTCTTTCTCTTCCCAGTGCCCCGATCTTTACTTAGGCTGCTGGAGTTCTTACTCCACTTTTTCTTGCTTTTGTTTCCACTTACCTGCTGATGGTCAGCACTTGCTGAGACAGTCTGTGAGGAGGATGTAAAGCACTGCAAAAGAGCAAGGGAGTTAATCGAGCATGTCTCATCAAAGGCACTATTTGAAACCTGTGGTTATATCCCCATGCTTGCTTAACCTTGCGCTTGGAGTTCCAAGTCCCTCATTTTAAAAAAATCTCTCTGGCCTGCCTTATAAATCCATGGACTTGAGAGTTTTAGTTGGCAGAAGTAACACTGAAAAAAACCAGTAATAAGATGAAGTGATGGTCTCTGATTCAGTGAACCACAAAGTGTTGGTTTGAGACTTGTGAATCTCTTGAGTTGTATTAAGAGATTTTATTTTAAATCAGCAAATGTCCATTTTCTTTTTTTTGAATGAGAGGACAGATATGTATATTAACTAGGTGAACAGTGCTATTTATGTGGACAGACAATGCAATGCAGTAGGACTAAGGTGAACTTTAGATTAGGTAGCTTAGTCAGTAGACACACTAGGAGTAAAAACAATTCAGCTCTCATAACGATTTAAGTTTCTTCCATTCCACTTGGTGTCAATTGCCTGTCATTATGATGTAGAAAAAGATTCTAAGCCTATGTTATGGGTATATCTGTAATAGCCGTATGAGGTGAATGAAGTGAAAATCCTTCCCATGCCTGTATATGAAATAGTATTGATGGAAGGAACTTAAGAATATTCAAAATCAATTGTGTAGTGGCTTACAGACCTGTTGCATGGGTGTGTGTGGTCCAGTAAAATACCTCCACCTCATTAGTGACAGGGGTGATGGGATGAGAGAGAGGTGAGCATTCACAGCAGCTGCCTCAAAGGAGTAGCATATACCGTTGTCTGTCCCAAATGTATGAGCTTCAGAAGCATTTCTTTCTATACCCCTATTTGCAGGAATGCATGAAATATAGAAAGATCTTTGTGTTTAAAGATGGCATGAGTAATTTTAGTGGCTGCACTCAGATGATACTTGTTTCAAAGAAAAATTCCACGGTTTCCAATTGTTAAACCTTTCATTTGCCTCTAATTTGAGAGGGCTTTTAGTTCTTATATAAACATCCTAAAATAATGATTAGAAAGTAAATAATTAAGCAAGGATTCAGCATTTGATGAGCATACTACTGAAATCTGTTCAATGCAGTTGAAAAGGTGCGTGATGTACAGTTACGTACCAGTAGGATTGGACTATCAGCTGTGGATTATTAAGCAGTTGTTGTTTATTGTTTATCTGTCACTACTTCAGTTTGAAATTTGCAGTCACCCAAGTGAGATAGATGCCTCATTTCCATTGTATCTCAGAAGCAGGGAGTCACTTAGGTTGTTGTGAAATCAAAAATCCCCCACATATATGTGTGTAAATATGATGAAAAAAATCAGTTTCAGACTTTTAAGATGGGAGACCATGTATTTCCATGGTGTCTGTGTCCAGCAGTGTAAAATGTAGTCCCTGTATGCTGCAAATGTGGACTTTAATGTGGCTTGCAGAGAGTTTGCTGCTGCTGCATGTTCAGACTACTGTATCAAGGCAAAGTTTGATTCTTAAGTTTCTTCATGCACAAAAGGTCAGCGATCATGATAATACCAGGGTGAGAAAGAGTAGTGCAAGCATCTCTTTTTAATTTGACCACAGAGTCAATACAGAAAAAGGCTTTGGAGTGCACAGTAACGTATGTCCTATTGGGCAGAGGAGTAACTTTCCAGAGAACAGTGGATGCTGGGTCATGGTGTTTCTCAGCAGTGACAAATAAATGACCATGAGAGATATCTGCTTTGTGGTGTACTTAAAATTATTACAGTGAACCGGGATGCTTAGTAAAGATTATTGAACAGTTTGGCGATTGATGGCAATTTCTGTATAACTCCAAATTAATCACAGTATTACTGGAGGCAACAGAGGTGGGAGGTGAAGAGGACTGCACAGGCCATGTGCCTCTTCAGCACAAATGTCTTCTTCCAGAAAACCCAGGGTCTTCCCTCCCTATCTTCCAAACCCTGTCTTAAATGGCTCAACTGTTTGTTGGTTTTGGTTAATTCAGGGACAGTTGGAGTTGTCCCATCCACCAGATTCCCTGCTGAGATGCTGAGTGCTTTCTCTCCTCCATGACTAACTTGGAAATGCAGGGCATCACTGGCCTCTGGTAAATGCCCAACTCAATAAAGAGTCCAGCCAGACAAATGGGCAGATACATACTGCCTGTTTATTAACAAAGCTAAGAGTTCTATGCAGCCCTCCCAAGTTTGATATGAGGGATTTTGAGGTTTAGAGCGTTCACTGTGTGGCATGTGGGGTCTTTTAAAGAAAAAGTGGAAAGATTCTTTACTATCAACTTTTTAGAAACACCTTGTTAAAATGTAATATTTAAAAACACATATTGATAAAGCCTGGCATCATCTCAAATCTTAAGAGTATGTCTCTACATGATTTTGTAGTGTGCTTTCAGTAAGGCAGAACAAGTATCAGAAGGGGTTTGGTAATGATAGCATGGACCTATGTGCATGTTAATTTAACTTGCACTGAGTAAGGGGAGGTTAGATCATGCAGAGTTGGGCTGGGCTGCTGTAGTTAAAAGTTCCTGGTACTGGATTAGTTGGTTTAAATCAGGTTGCTGTGTCTAGGAACCACTGAAACTATCTGTTGTCTCTGGGGCCAGTCACTGGCAGTTGGTGCTGATGAGACAAGGCCACCTCCTGGACATACCCTCAAGAGGCAAAATCTGGTTAGGCTGTAGTAACAATTCTCCCTGCACTAGGAGATTGCAAATCGTGTTTATGGATTTCTTTTGGAGCACTGGATGTTGAAAAGAGTACTTTCTCTTGGGAAATGATTATTCAATTAACTTGGTATTTATTTTGATAATAAGTTTTGTTGTTGTTGAAAGTAAAAACTACTTGGGGATAAGATCTGCTTATTAGAGGGCTTGTTCTTGGGTTTTATAGGAGTGAGGGAGGCAGGGGAGGATGAGCTTACTGCCTTTGGTGCTCAGGATACAATTTTTGTTTTGCTTTTCTGCCCTTCCTTAAAGAAGCTGTCATTGAAAAGTAGAGTCCTTGGGAATGTATGTGAAATACAGAAGTAAGTCAGCACTGAGGCCAAGTTACCTGTGTTTATCTAAAGTATCTAGTGTTTGCTAGCCCATTTAGTATCAAGGCTGTGTTTAACATTCTCCCCAACCCTCCTTCTACTCTCAGGTAAAAAAAAGTAACATTAAGAAAGCTAACAGAACAAGTAGTGTGCTGAAGGTTTGCACAGGTGTCTGTTGACAGGGAGTTAATGTGTCTTTGTGGTTTATATACTGCATTGGTTTACAAGTGATGCCATTAAGTTCACAGGCCACACGTTCACCCAAGGAGAAGATCAAATTGTAATAGTGGAATCACATTGACAAAAATGTGAACATTGGAGAAGGTGTTGAACTCCACTAGGTCACTTGTTACAGCAGTCTCTTGCTCCTAGAGGAGCACACTTGCCCTTTCTCAGGTGTTTTCAGCACCAAAGCTAACAGTTGCTTTTGTTCTCCTTCCTTTTCCTGAGCTGGACCAAGCAGGGCCCCAGAGAGCCACAGTGGTGGTCAGCTAGGTGAGAGATGCAGGGATGCAACTGATGACTTCTCAAAAGTTTAACGGCAGCATCTGGAAGTTTTATTGGGCCATTGTACTTTTCTGTTGCAGGTTGAAATGCATTGGTAGAAAAGTAGCAGTGGGTCAGCTCTGCAGCTACTGCATTTCACAGTGTGGGGTTTTCATGTAAATAGCTCTTACTGCTAACCTGTGTTTAACTTAGGGAGAGCAGGACAAATGCAGGAATAGGAGAGTTTGTATTACTGGCAAGCCAAAGTTGTACCCTAACAGAGTGTTTGTAGCTCTTCTGCATATAGAGCAAGGACATGGTTTGGATCCATAAAGCATTGCATCCTTTGGTGATGAGTAGCCTATCTTAAACCTTTCCTTCCTCTCCATTAGAAACAAATAAACAAACAAAACCTGAAAAAGCTGCTTGTATATATTAATGCTGTTACTGTGCTTGTATTTATACAGGCAGCTGTCTAGCTTGTAGATTGGAATCTGTGTTCCTTGCATTCATGCTGGAGTGTCAGGAAGAGACCCATCCTCTTCTATGGTGTCCCATGGGTGTATTTTAGACTTGAATGCAAGAAACCTGTATGATTTTTCTTGATGAAGAGGTTTGCTGTATTTCTGTGTGCATAAATCAGTACTTTGCATACTGCATTGACTTCTGGTGAATGAACCTAGAATGTTAACAAATACAAATTTGGTTTGGGGTTTTGAGAGTTTTTTGGGGGGAGTGAGTTGCTTGTCTGAAGTAAAATGTGAATTTTGTTGGTAATCTGTTTTGTGTTCTCTTACAGTAAAGTGTTGCATAATAAAAACTTTTTAGCTTTTGAGTCCCACTCAAACACTTTAGAGAAAACCACGGACCAGAGGGTAAAATAGCATCTTCTTTTTTTTAATTGAATGAGAAAAATGTCTCACTTAGTTTTAGGTAGTATGTGGAGAAAACATAGAGGAACTTTTAGAAGAGACCAAGTAATACCCACTGATTCACATGTCATTCACAGGGTATTACTTTGGTGTCAGTCTTTAGATAAGAGTGGTCATTATCACAAGTGATGTTACAGCAGATGTTTTGCTCTGGTGTCTGAAACAACAAGCAGCACTTACTATTTGAGATGAAATGATGGCTTTTTTTTTTTTCCAGTGAGTTTGCAATTTGCAAATTTTGCTTTTGCCAGAAGCACCTTGAGTTCAGTTTGTTTGCAGTTATTCAGAGGAATTAGTTGTTGGTAAAACAAGAGAACAGCTAAAGATTGGGTGACATCTCATAAATCCATAGGGATGGTTGAAAATTTTACTTTATCTGCTGGATTTCATGTAGGCTACTGTATTTATATGGTGCTTCATTCTGGCATAACCCCCCGTTCCTCATGTTTCCAGGGAGGAGTCCTCTGTCCTTGCTCACAGCTGCAGTGGCCTTGGCTGGGGCCAGCCATTCTCCTGCAGCTCTGCTTCCCAGGGATGGCTGTGCCAGGCCTGGCTGTTGCCAAAACCATGATATGTGCTGATGTACCCCTGTGGCAGGACGGGGTGGGTGCCTGGGTCCCCTCTGCCAGAGGGCAAGGGTGGCCGGGGAGGCTTTGGAGGTGGGAGAGCAGCTGGAGGTTAAAACAGTGTAAGGACAGTTAAAGGTCAGGCAGGGTTTGCTCTTAAGTAAAGCTGAATGAAAATTATTTCCCTGCTGCTTTTGCTGCCCTGCTCACTTCTCCAGAAAGCGTGTTTATGGAGAAAAATATAACCTGAATATGCCAGGAAGGGGATGGCAACCCACCTGCAGGGAGCTGACCTCTCCTCCATGCTCCCTCCCTCTCTCACTCGGTACTGCTACAGAGACTGATCTCATCTCCTGCCGTGGCTGGCACAGCCACCAGCTGTCCACAGATGCAGACAAAATACATTTCTTTAAGCTACTTTCCTGTTTTCTGCCCACTTCGTTCTCCAACTTCTTCCAGTGCCTACAGAGGTATGTCAGATTTTTGTCCCGTAAATCTAAAAGGAGCAGGTCATAGATGACATCCCCAAACAAAGCTAAACTTTAGAATTTTGGCAAACATGATACCAGTGGGATCAAGCTCCAAAAATCGAAGCTCTAGTTCTGGGGCTCAAGTCTCACGTGGAACTTGATCACTACCTTTATATACAAATAAGTGCCCAATTTGGGCTTTCTAATGTGCAAACTAATACTGAAACCTGAAGAAAATTGCAAATGTATCCTGAGTGCAGAGCTCAAGCTACCGTAATGTTTTTTCACCATTTCATTAAAATCAGTTAAATTTGAAAGATTTATTTTTATATGTATCAGGATTTGAATTCAATGAAGTACTTAGTGAATGAGATGTGAAACCGGGGGGAGTGCGGGTTTCTTTCCCTGCAGAAAAGATGACAGTATTTGGCCCAAACACTAAAGGATTCTGTAAAAACAATTACACATACTCTAAAGGAAATAATTCAAATAAATAGTTGTGTGTAGTGGCTGTTTCTAATTGGGCTTGATGTTTTATCACAATTAGTTTTCCATTTAGGAGGGAGGATGGGAACCATAAAACTTGATGCAAATTAGCAGACTGAAATAGCTTTCTTTGCAACTGTTCTTTGAGTCTTCGCTTGTCTTTTAAGAATATGTTTACTAAATACTGCAGCAGTACATCTAGGAAGAAAACTGTATTGTTTTAAAAAAACCCAGAAGTATATGTCCTTCTAGTAAATTGTTTCTGATAGAACTACAAAACAGGGAAAATTACACTAATTGAAGTTTCTTTTTAGACATTTGGTTTGCATTTTAACCTCATGGAAAACGGCTGGCATTATTCTTAAAGCAAAAACTAGCAAAACCCCTCCTAATTTTAAGAAACTTCAATACTGGAAATGTGTTGGGGTTTTTTTGCTATAAGTAATAGTGGTTTTACATTGTGAGAAGTAAACTTCTGCATGTCTAAATTTACCAGTAACTTGTTCCGGTAAATCTAAAAAGGGGTCAACAGCGATAGGATTTTATTTTGCCACATTGTATGTAGTATCTGAGTACCTTCCACCTGTAGCAGCAAAGAGCTGGGTTTTAACTTCTCAGGATAACAGTGTGGGGGAGGGATAAGAAGGGACAGCATGCTGCTGTGGTAGGATTTTTGGCTTGGGTATTTTGTGCATTATTTAGGTATGATGTTTGTACCTGAAGTTTTTCTGGTGCTTCTGGTGTGTGAGTGTGTGTGTGTAGTAGGTAACAGGGCCGTGGCTTTCTGGTGATGGAAATGAGCTGTTGATGTACTGCACAGCTCAGAAAGCACTGATGTGTACATGTGCATATATGAAAATATTTGCTACAACTTCTAAAAAGCACTGAGATCCAGGAATCATAAAAATAGTGGTTCTGCTACTTCTGAACACACAGATTGTTGATGTTTCTTGGAATGTTTTATGAATTAATATATCTGTTTAGTGTTACATTAACTATGTGGTATTGCAGTGTTATATAAGCAGTGGATTTGGAGATTGTATCCATTCTGAGATAAATAGTGACTTTTTAGATTTAGTAATTAAAATTGTATTCCTTCATGGAATTGGAATAAAATACAGAGCTTCAGTTGGAGATTCTTATTTATTAGTATTGCTGCAGTACTCTCTGTATATGTGAGCACAGTTCTTGTGTGAATTTTACAGGAGGCAAGGTTACAACATTAGAGTGATATTGCAGATTTGATTGGGGAATTGTTTGGATGTCTTCACTGATAGTCACTTCCAGGTTAAGTTTTGAAGTGTTTTAAGCATACTCTCACTGTTAGTTGGTTTATCAATTTCACTGTTTGCTACTTTATTTCCTTGCTGTTTAGCAGGAGAAAGCTTTCAGCCATGCAAGATCAATCAATGTTAGTTATTCTATTTCTGTGTTCTTTGACCAGATCTTCCCCATCTTGGTCATTTACTAAGTTATTTTAATGCTCATGAAGTACCAGAGCAACAAGCCAGGAGAAGTCGTCCTGTAATGTGAGTTCAGAAGAAGATAGATACACTGATGGAGTGAATACATGTGTGCTCAGACTGTCTCTGGGTTGGCTTGTTTTAAACAAATACAGAGAAAATTTGCTGTTAATGTAGGGAATGAGAGGTGAGAAATCGCCACATAGAAATTAATTTTGACAACTGTAGTTTAAGCAATATAAAATTTCAAGTTGGTTTTAAAACATCAAGTTAATACTTGACTGAAAGTTCCTGGACTTCTAATTGTATCTGAATCAGTTTAAAGCAGAAGAGTGCTTTACCTACACTTGTGCTTGCTACTTCCTACTTTATGCCTTCTGAAGTAGTTTTTTATATAGTAGCTAAAGGACCATCTCTTTTGACCATGTCCCAGCTTTAAAGAAATTTGTATCTCCCTGCAAGAAAAAAGCTGACACAATTTAAAGTAGTAGGTTTTCAACTTCCTTTAAATTATTTTAAAAACACTGAAAAAGTGTCCTGTATATAATAAGGATGCCTGAAAAATGAATGTAAGCCAACAAGAAGAACTAATCTTAGTTCCTTTTGCAGACCTGTAAGAAGTAATGACTGCAGTGTTAAAAACTGCTCATGTACCACTGTATCTGTGCTGAAGTTGGAGACCTCTGGACAGGATAATAACGCTAGTCAGCAAAGATAATGACAGAAGTCTAACTGTTTGGTAGAGTTAAGCACAAACTGTTTTGCTTTGAGAAGAATGGTAGCATAACATGACTTTCACAGTCCTGACCATGAAATCCTGCTGAAATGGTAAACTTTGATTTTAAAATGTACTTGTTCTTTTCTTGACCTCAGTCAAGGAAACTTGGGAGAGGCAAAGGAGCAGAGAGTAATTACTTGAAGTACAAGCTGATGCTACTCTAGCTTCTCAAGGAAGTGTCTTGTGTAGAAGGGCAGGGTTAAAGAAATGGAGCTTTTTATACTGAAAACAATGCAATACTTCAGTGTGTTTCTCTCCAACTTTTCCTTTGTATGACCTGTCACCTTAAGGATGAAATGCCTTTAATAATAGACTGAAGTGGGCTGGTAGGGGAGGGTCTTTCAGAACACTTAAAAGTTGTTTGCAAAATAAATAATAGCAAGTTACTTAAAAAGATGTGAGGAAGTGTTTTATTTTGTTACCAAGCGAAGATAGACTGAAGTAAAAGATGTGCCTTTGTTGCTAGAGATGTGTATTGCTGAAGTTAACCGTGCTCCTTAAGTGATTTGTTAGTTAACCTCATAACAATGGTCAATGATACTTATTTACTACTAAAAGAACGTCTTTTTTTTTAAAAAAAAAGGTGCTTCTGGTACTTTGTAGGTTGCTGGAATAAATTGTCCTTGCCTGTCATGTCAAGAGTGCCAGAGATTGCCCTCTGTATCTAGTGAAATACTCCGTCTGGTGTACCTGTGTGCTTGAACTGAAGAAGTACAGAGGAGGAAGGAGGCTGTACTCTACACTGTAGCAACACATACCTGTCTGGTGCTCGTGAGAACTGAGAAGTGCCCTTTCAAGACTGAATATCAAAAAAGCAGGAGGAAAACAGTGCTCATTGCTGTAGAATCTCTCTTCTGTAGGTAGGAAACAGCTTCTCTGAAATACACAATTAACACAGGGATTGGTGGTGGGCTTGTGAGCTCATTTATCTCAGATGTTGTGTATTCCCAGAGCTGTGAGTGATGCTGTACAGGTCTTGGTTTTGATTTGAAGTCCAGCATTTATGTAACAATAATTATATTGGAAAAGCTTTGGGAATATCTTTGCTGTTTCTCTTAAATTGTTTACTCTTACCTGCATTTTCACCTTGCCTGCTGTTGGTCCACGCACCACCCCCAGCACAATATCCCATGCAGGTTTTGTGGTTTCTTGGTTTAAGTACTCATTAAATCTGTTCAGCTAAGTGTGTAAATGACATTCGCAGTTTTGGTATAGTTCTGGCTTTAAGCTGTAAGTTTCCTCAGTAAGGAAGCAGCTGTATGTCTCTCCAGTGCTAATAGCTTCCCCTGAAAAGGCTGATACACTATTCCTGGGAGTGAAACTGGTGTCTCAGTATATGATTGAAAAGGGTTAAGCTGCCAAACTACAGGGACACTAGTGCAGAAATGGCATTGATATTAAGGTGGATAGGATGTGGTGTGTTGTTGCTCATACGCTGGCTGGCCTAGCCTGCATGCTGAGATTAGGCTGCCTTTAGTCTCCTTGTGATGTTGCTGCAGCTCCTGAAGATACTGCTGCAATGAGGCTTTGCATCCGCTCGGTCGGAGCTGACTGCTCCATCAGAGGAGCTGTAGATAGGGATGTGTGTCTGCATCAGTGACCTTCAATTTACAGCCTGAGGACTTAGTGTAACTGCAGTCACCAAAGGTAGGCTGTGGACTGGGAAGGCTGAAGACAAAGGCATGGCTCCTGTCTGTCCAGTCTTGCAAGTGAAGGCCACAGGCTCTGCAGAGGGGCCAGGAGAGAGGTGTGATTACGTCTCCAGCTCAGTCTGGATTTGTCTGCAGACTGAGTATAGGACATACTTTGAAACAATGTCAAAAAGTGAACAAGCCACAGTGAATTTCAAAGGAGTCATTAAATGCTTTCTTAGAAGTTGCTGGGTTTCATAATCTTCTGGAATGGGATCTTCCAAATGTGAGATTGACATGCTGCAGGTTCCTATATTGAGCAGACAAGAGAACATATATGGAAGAAGTGGTGAAAATAAAATTGGTTGGTCACCTTGCCTCTGTTTTCCCTTCTCCCATCTGCATAATGTAGAGGATACCAGATGGGATTTTTGAAAGTGTAAGAATTTTGCTTAAACTGATGTACTGTTTTGTTTTGTCCCTCTGCTGTGTACCCACCAGTACAAAATACTGCAGATCTTGCCATGCAGAGCTAATGGGGCAAAACACTCAGACCTGAAAGAAGGCAAGACCAGTGTATAAACTGCAGTGTTCCTACTTTGGCAGTCTCTTTTAGAAAAGCCCTAAATGCATAGGGATTGCCTACTTTTGGCTGAGAGGTATAGATCAGATTCTGGCTGTGCAAGTGTTAGGAAGATCCACTGACATGCTCTTTCCCATTATGGATTTTAATTATTCTTTTGAAACACTGGCTGATGGCTGTCATCCTAGTCAGTCCACCTTGCCTTGTATTTTTTTGGCTTTTGTTTTGCAAGTTCACGTTTATTTAGAAGGTTATAGATCACTGTTTTCTGAGGGGTTTTGTAATACTGTCCAAATGATAGAAACCAACCTTGCTCCCGAGGAATGCGGGGGACAGCAGGCCGGCAGCAGATGCAGCCCGACTCTGGCAGAGGGCAGGACGGCAGTGTGTCCCGCACTGCCGGAGCAGTCAGCCCGCCTGGGGGGAGCCAGCTCCCGCGGCCTGCCTTCCCCGGGGAAGGGAGCCTTGTGGCGGTAGAGAAAGTTTTTACAGAGTGGGAGATGCTGTTGTCGAGTTAAAGCCCTGCTTGGTGTCAGTTTGAATTTTAGCGTGAAAAGCCTCTCAGTTCTTGAAGCTGTTTTCCCCCTTCTATTTTTTTTCTTTTTCTTTTTTTAAACTTCATCAGAAGAAGTTAGTTGCACACTAGACATGGCAGTTCAATCGTTTAGAAGATACCATCTGTTGCTTTTAACACGCTAGAGGAGTTTCCCGCAGTTTGAAGAGCCAGGAGCGTTGAATCCGTCCTGCTGGACGTGCCCTTTCAAACCGGCTCACGCGTGACAGTGGGCTCGGCGCCCACGGCAGCCCTCAATCCCGGGCTGGGGCGAGCAGGGAAGCATCCAGGGAGAGCAGGGGAGCATCCAGGGACGCAGTGGGGCCGGGAGCTGTGGTGGCAGCAGGGCGGGCGGCGTGTGGGGGCCCCTTGCGCAGGGCCGGTACCTGTGCGGCGAGTGCCGCTGCGCGGGGCTGCCGCGGGCCTGCGCCCCTGGGCAAGGGGTGTTGGCGTCTGTGTCAGCCCCGGCGCTGGTATTTCAGTAATGCGGTGCTGTTTGCTCATACTGCCAAAGCCGAGCTATAAGCAGCGAGTCTTTGCTCCACTTTTCCTCCCTCCGTGCCTCTGCTCCGCCCCGTCCGTGCTCCCCGCGCTGCTGAGATCAGCTTCCTGCTTTTCGTTTCCCTCGGAACAACGCTGTTACTCCTCCCCTGAAAGAGTTATTTTCTTCGCTCTGGAGTTAATTCTTACGGGTGGCTGCGGGCTGTGTTTGTGACAGGCGAAGGCGCCGAGCTGGAGGAGCGGTATCAGGGTGATTGTGTTGTGTTGCAGCGCACCGGGGCTGTAGGCAGAATGGTAGAGTGCTGCACCGACAGCATTTCTGTGCCAGCTCTGTGACCGGGAAGGCAGAAGAGGTGAGTGCCGCTTTTACGTAGCGTAGGTCCGGGGAGTTGTTGGAGGTGGAACCAAGAGCCACAACCTACCCAGGCTCAATAACAAGAAATGAGCAATTATGTTGTTATGATCTCTGATTAGATGGTTTTGCTCCCACTAATGCTGTAATGGAGTATACTCAGGAAATGATGTATTTTACTGTAGCAAAGATCTGTAGTCAATGAAAGTTGATAGTTTGTACATTTCTGGGTTTTTTAATTGAAGAGTATACAGAGATATGACACAGGTACAGCCATAAAGGACAGATGATAAAGGTAAAGTTCACTCCAAACAAATTAAAACAGAAAAACCACTCAGGTTGTTTCAGAACTTTTAGATGGATTGAGTAATGCAAGAGAAGAGACTTTACAGTGGTTTAGTAATAACTGTGGATTTAGAACAGTGTGATGTATTTGAGGAGTGACATGATGTTATAACATGTGGAAATAAAATTACAGACACAAAAAGTGAAAAGGAAAACAATAATTTTTAGTTGCCAAGCATCCCTCAGAAAGAAAGCAAGGTTGGTTGAGAGAAAACAGTGTTTGGAAGAATATCTCAGTTGCAACAAACAGCCAAGTTCTATGGGAAGGTGTCTTCTTACATTGTTGCATTGGTGGGTTTTAATTATTTTTCTTTATGGAGTGAAGAGTGTAAATATCCAGGTTCATTAATCGACTTTCAGCTTTTTAAACAGGTAAGCACCATTCTCTGTATTCCTTCTAATGGAGTTCTAAATTGGTTAATCCATAACTGGTGGCAGGTTACACAAATACTTTGTGTTGTGGTATTCTGCGCTTGCTGCCTTCTTATTGCTGCCTGTTAACAGTCAGATTAATGGGACAACTCTGTTCACTCTGCCTGTGATGCTGCGAGTGATTTTGCAGAGGACTCTTCATAAGGAGCTGCTCAAAACACATAGCAGTGGTGGGCCAGCCCAGCATTGCGTGCTGCTGCCACAGTTGCAGGGCACTGCTTCAGGTCTGAGCTGCTCCCCAGATGACAGGGGACAGTAGTAAAAAATGAAAGATTTTGATACGATCATTTGAGGCCTGAGCAGAATTGCTTGTGCTCTTGATCCAGACAAGAGTGCATGTGTTGAGTAGCTGTTTTCTGTGCTGACAAGTTTAATTTATTGTTTTTTCTATAAAATAAAAGAAATACAGCCTTTGGTTAGTTCCTACAGTGAACTTCTCCAGTTGATATGCTGAAAGCAATTCTGGGGAAACAAAGACTTCAAAGTTTGATGTATTTTGATGGAAAATGGGAGAGGTATAGTAAATTGGAAATGGGGGGTTGATTTCTGGTAATATTTTTGTTTTGACTGACTTTCCATTTTCCCATGGTGAAAGTTAACCCTGATTCTTTCCAGCAGCCTTCTTGTACTTTTAAGGGGGCTTTCAAGAAGGCTGGAGAGGGACTTTGCACAAGGGCATGTAGAGAAAGGACGAGGGAGCATGGCCTTAAGCTGAAGGAGGGTAGGTTTAGATTAGGTATCAGGAAGAAATTCTTTACTGTTACTGTCAGGGTGGTGAGGCACTGGAACAGGTTACCCTGAGATGTTGTAGACTCCCCATCCCTGAAAGCGTTCAAGACCAGGTTGGATGGGGCTCTGAGGAACATGGTCTAGTTGAAGGTGTCCCTTCCCATGGCAGGGGGATGGAGCCAGATGATCTTTAAGGTCCCTTCCAACCCAAACCATTCTGTGATTCTGTGCTTCTATGATTCTTTCAGTTTCAGGGCAAGCAAAAGTCATAAGGGTGTGGTATTTCTGGCTCACATGTACTGCTTGTAGTTGGACAGCTTTGTAGGTAAATGTGTAAGGCCAAAATAAAAGCAACAAACCACTTTTGTGGCCCAGTCTGTGACCTCCACTTGGGTAGTGGTGGAGGAGCATTGTATAGAAAGCAGTAACAAAACTTCCAGTCGTGTGGCCTTGCATCTTTTGTATTTGATTTCATGTGCAGAGTATACTACACTGCATGTTTTTGCCTCCGTGCAATCTCTAAACTCATTGCTGCTAAATCTACTTCTTGCTGTAGACTTGTGCTCAAGAAATAACCCTGTGTTATGTCATTACTTTGAGGGATAAAACAGTAGCTAAAGATGTTTTATATGCTGTGCACGTTTTATCATTATTAGAAAGACAATGCAAGCCTGTTTGCGTCAGTGTGTTGAATCTAAAGGTAATTCTAAATGCTAACGTTTCCACAAGAAATGTGTGGTAAATGTGCTTATGCTATAGATGCAAATGGGTTTCCCATGTGGGCCCAAGTGTCAACTCCTTTTTGCTGCAGTTACTACCTTCTCCCTTGCCTTCAGCCAGTAGAGAAACTCTGTAGCACTGGGTACCTGGGCATAATGTTAAACATCAAGCCCAACAGCTGCTGGACTTCTGTGCTATTTTACTCAATTTATACTTATTTTCAACATTTCAATTCTAATTGGTAGGAAACTGCTGTATAAAGTCCAACTTACGTCAATACAGGGTTCTTACCAGTGGCTCTACATTTTGTGCTTATAACTGATTTTCCAACCTCCTTTCTTATGGGAGAGATCACAAGAGTACTAAGAAGTGCTCTGTATTTGTAGGCATAAAGAGAAGAATGAAGGGTATGGCTCCCATAGTATTTTCCCACCTTCAGTTCACTACATGTGTAGTGTTGACCCCATCTTCAACATAGACAGAAGATACACACATTATTCGAATTACAGCTCCCTGACAAAGAAGTGGAATAAGACTTATTTGACAGAGATAACAGTGAAGCACCGTATTTAAATGGCAGCACTGTCACTGAAAGAAACAGTCCAAGCCTCAGACACTTGTATCTTACCTCGTGTTGCCATTCTAGTGGTTTTGGAGGAATGATCATAGCTAAAATTAATGGTTATCACTAGCTTAAATCTTTCTGCCTAAAGATAGAGCTGACCACTACTGGGTAGATCAGATAATGTGTTGTGAATCAGACTGAAGAACAGAACAGCTCTGTTGCCCCCTGAAAAGGGGTCCGGGAGTGGGTATTAGAAGCAGGACAAGGGACACAACTTATTTTGGCTTCAGCACTGGCTTATGCTTCCTGCTTGTCAAGCTAGAGCCTTAAGGGCAGGCTAAGTAAAGTGCAAGAGAAGGAGGATGTATCTCCAGAAAGAGAGCACTACTGTCTATTTCTTCTGCTAGAGACTTATATGTATCTTTTCAACACAGTTTTGCAGTCTGGATAGTTTCCAGAGCAGATAGCATCAGTCAGTTACTGATGCTGAAGATAACATGTCTTAATAGTGATGTTGGTTTTACCTTTCTCTTGTGATCTGTTCTGAAGTAGATCCCCTTTCCTTGCATAGCTTGCTTTCACGGGACCCAGCACAGCATTGCTACATGGCAGGCTGTTCTTAAAAGTTGCACGGGGCTTTCACTGAGTGTTTTGATAGGTGATTTTAGCAAGATAGCTCTCTCTAGATGCATAACACCAGTTTACTACACATTGGAGGTGCTGGTTCAATTTTTAAGGCTGGGATTGGTGCTGTAAAGTGTTAATATGATCAGTTACTCTTGAGATTTTCACTAGTGGAAGACTACCTAAAAAGAGAAGATAGCTTCTCCTCCAGTGGCCTGTGGGAAGAGTACGTGTCTCTGGCCAGTACGCTAGTATTTTTTTGTTTGTTTCTTAGATAGCAGAGTGATTGTAGTTGCTTGTCTGTGATTTGTGGAGTTCAGGAAGTTTTTGCTAGTGGTTTTCAAGCTTTTGTCATGTGTCAGATGCCAGTAAAACCAATAACAAGTATTTCTACATTAATTGACTGGGGTCATGTTTTGGCTGGGGAAGTCAAATGTTACATCTCAGGCTAAAGTTCCTATTTTGAGATTTGCTAATGTAGACTCGTGCATTTGTTGAGGTGCTTGTTACTTTCTGTGTGATTCCATGCGAGTACAGAAATCCGTGCTAGTGGATTTTGACAAGGGATAAAAGAACCAATGTTTACTGTGCTTGGAAATTGCTCATGTAGTAGTGTTAAGAATTGAAAATATCATTTCTGCTCCCTCCCTTGCCCTTCAAAAGTAAGCTGAAAAGCCATAGAAAAATGTGGCACATTGAGTCTTCAGATTTTTGAAGTACATTTTAGAGTACCTGAAACTACAAAATTGTACTGTTTAATGAAAACTTCATACAAAGCAAAAGTTATATTTGTGTGAGAGTAACAAAAGGAATTATAGTTTCAGGATGAAAATGAAAACTGTTTGAATGTTCTTATCAAGCTTGCACAGTGCTTATAAAGTCAAAAGGACTGAAAGAACTACCAAGAAACCCAAGCACGAAAAAAAATTGTAAAATTAGTCATTTGGTTTGATTGTGCCTTTCTTTTGGAGTGAAAAGTAAGACTCTCTCTCTCTTTGCTGTGAGTGGAGAAGCTATTTATTAAAGAGTACCACAAAAATAATGCTCTTTGGTAGCCAAATTATGGCACAATACAAGGCACCTAATAATCCCTTGAGAATTGATGCAGCTGGGCCATGACCACGGTTCTGTAAGTACACAACTTCTGCTGGTGAGGATATAGGGGTGCTGTCCTGTGCAGCACCTTCTGTCACTGTTGTGCCCACCCTCCTCATGGACGTGGTGTAAGGGCAGCAGCATTCTCCTTGGACTTCTGCATAGGATGATCCCTGGAAGCAGAGGCAAAGGTGTGGAGGCACTGTGCAGGGAGCTGGGATCGTGTGCTACTTTGAGATGTATTCTTCCTTGATGGCCAGCTAGCCTGAGTTGACACCTGGAAGCATCTGAGATTCTTCAGATGTGAAACTTGAGTATGGAAGGACATGTTTTTTGTAATGCTTTACAGAGTACTTCTTTTTTCAAAAGCAGTTCCTAAAGG
Source organism: Atrichornis clamosus (assembly GCA_013400975.1). Taxonomy (NCBI): domain Eukaryota; kingdom Metazoa; phylum Chordata; class Aves; order Passeriformes; family Menuridae; genus Atrichornis; species Atrichornis clamosus. Next base: position 153,882 of record WBMZ01012602.1, on the reverse strand, counting down.
TGCTACCAGAAAAACTTGTGCATTTCAACTGAAGATGAGCAGGATCTGCTGCAAGGGAAAGCTGCTCAAAATGGATCCTTCCCCTTTTATCTGTTACATCACTACTGTACAGTAAAGTGATTTTTATGCTATCAGGAGGTTAAAATACTTTCAAATTAAAGAGATGTCTTTATGCAGATGTTCAAACAAAGGGTTTTTTTCCCAAACTAATTCAAAAGTGAAACTGTAGGATACGAGAAGAATTTGAATTTTCCTGTTCCCAGCTAGCTACAGGAATGTATGGGGTTTTTTTAAATTTAAAATTCTAATAACATAGTTAATTGTTCATACTTGGCTAAATTACTTTCTTTTTGTAAATGATGCTGCCTCTTGAAGCTTGTTAATATATGTAGTAACTTGGAAGCAGCAATCAGGTGTGTAAACACCTGAAAGTTTTTTGGGTAAAGATGCAAGCAAATTCCACATGGGCCTGTTGTGCGTTGACAAAATCTCACATGCAGAATTTTGGTGGAACTCACTCAAGAATCAGGTTCTTGCTAGTCAGGACCAATAAAGAGTTACTAGATTTCAGCTGTTTCCTTCTCCCTTCAAGGCTCCAATAAGGCAGGCAGCTAGCCAGGCCCCGTTTGAAAAAAATCTATGATATATTCTAACAACACAACGGAGGCCTTCCCATCTGTGGCAGTGTTCATGGTTTATTCCAAAGGAATAAGACTGGGGTAGAGATTTTCTGATTAAATGCTGAGTTTTCACTGAATGTCTGACTTGGAGTCCCTGCTCTGTGAATTCTGGATCTGCACCTGGAAGTGTTTGCTGCAGGTACTGACATCTGCTTTCTTGTGGACCTCTAGTGAGATGAGGAATCTAAATTGATCTTTTGAAGTGGTGGTTTGGCAGAGGAAAAACAGGTACTTTCCAGATGAACTTTCACAAGAAGTGAATATATTCTAAATATTATCATCAACATACACTTTGGCTTCTGACTAAATTTTCTGCAGTATGAGTTGACAAATGTACATAAAAGCAGATAAATCCTTTGCTTTTGGCAGTTCTAAGAGGTATTTCAGCTTGTCCTGCGAGTCCTTAAAGGCATTTTCAGTTGACTGATACTGTTTAGTACATTTCTGTAGAGTAATTAAGGTGCAAGTAGAGGCTGTCAAGATGCTTAGGCTTCAGGCAGTAATGCGTTTGTTTTAAGATAGTCAGCCTCCTTGATTTCTACCTAGAAATAACTGATTTTTGAACATTGTGCCATCTCGGGAAGATGGTTAAGGAGCATAATAAGCTCCCTTTGTCAAACCTGGCAGGGGGCAGGTGGGCAGGCAGCTACCCAGCTAACCAAAGTTCCCAGGCAGTCTGTGGTAAGACCTCTAGGAAAGCCGTCTTATGACTGTCTTTCGAGGTGATAAAAGCCTGGTCAATATCACAACCATTTATCAAGAGGAAGTATGCCAACCCAGGTGTTTGCAGCACCAACAAAGTACATGCTTTGTACAAAGTACCATGTTTTGGCTGATGTGCATATTAAGAAGTAGTAGAAGGTTCAGAAGGAGCTTCCCATTTTAATTTTAATGGACAGAGGGAGGTATTTAAAAAGTGGCTGTGCTATTCTGGAATTTCTTGTGTTTTGAAGTCTGCCACTAATTTTTTTTTTTCTCTATGGCAACTTTGCAAACTAGCCTACTGTATGGTGTTCATTTTTATCCTGCACATACCTGCAGAAAAGTATGTGTAGATAGATACACACGTAAGCACGTGTGTGTCTGTATGAATGTGTATGCAGTATAAAAAGGACAACATGAGCTTTGGCTCTTTCTGATCCTCATTCACTCTTGCAGTTCACTGAAAACATGGTGTGATGCAGGGCACCGTTCTATTCTGATATTAAGGCTTGCAAGGATAATTTTTCTTTCTTTTCACCCCTTGGTATAGTTGTGATACTGCTGTTTTCCACCTTCAACTGCAGCTCAAAATAGTTTGGAGCTCCTTAACCATACCTTTGTGATAACTTGCACTTCCATAGCCTTTTTCACTTGAATTACCCAAATTATGTATAGGATTGATGGTAAAAGCTAGGTGACACCTTTGTGACTGAGGTGATTGAGGCAGATAGAAGCTCTGAATCACAGGGAGGTTAAGTATGAATTTAAGGAAGTCTTTCGGCTTCCTTGAAAGGTCTGGAGAACTTACAGTTCCTTTTTTGGGGGGAGGGGAGGGGAAGCTGCTGCTGGGATTAAGTTACAAGGTGTTACATCCCACCATGCAGTTTAAGGGGGTATGGGAAGTGTGTGTGTTTGTGTATGTTGATTAACAGCTGATGCTTCACCTCTGATCAACAAGGCAAACATTTAAAAAGAAAATATGTAAACAGTCTCTACTCTGTGAAGGAAGAGTAGCAACATGTCCTTCCAGACCCTGGCATTAGTGTGACATCAAAGTGATTTCCAGAAACAAAAAATCTTAGAATAATCTTGCCTAAGATGTGTCCAGGTGCCTGCAATTCAGTCATTCGACAGGTAACACAAATTAACGCAGAGTAAAAAAAGTGGATCTGAGTTTGTTTTAAAACTAAGGTGTTGATACCAAAAATCAGTACCAATTTTTCACTTTCTTATATAGTGGAAATGGCCATTAATTTGAAGAATTAGTATTTTCAAATAAAATTAAATTTCTGGAGCTTACTTGACTGGCGGTGTTGAACAGAGAACTGATAAAGCATTACAAATACTTATGAAGCTTAGTAAGATTTTCGTGGATGTTAATGCAGTTTATTGAAGTGTTACTTTAAGTCATACTTCAAATACCTGTGTAACACATTGTGGTTCTTTTTGAGTTTTGCCTGTTACTAGGTAGATGGTTCTTTCGTGACCGGCCTTACCCAAGTACCCAGGTGCTTTGTCCAAACCTAGGCAGCAGGTTTGTGGTAGAGGAGGGATGTGAGCCAAGGAATAGATGACTTGGCTTGCTATGCTGCTGCTTCTTAGCAGTTTAATCCATGTCACTTGAACTGGTGCTTCACAGGGGTAACAGCAATGTTATTCTGACAATGTTTGCCCACTCCTAGAGAGGAACAGGCAGCTGCATATGGGTTAGAAACAACAGCCATGTCTACTACCAAGCATGTTTAAGAAGGAGAGAACTTGATTTTGGCCTTGACCTGGGCTAGAAGTGGGTAACTAACACTTAGGACGAGCTAGGGAACATGCAGGGAATATCGTGAACAAGGCTGCAAGGACTGTGTCGCAGTTCAGATACTGGACTTGCAGTGGTCTCCAGTCAGTGCTGTGTGTGCTTTAAGGGGTCAGAAGTCTTGTCTCACCCTGGCAGCCGGACTGCAGAAGCTGGTGAGGCTGCAGGAATTGTCTGTGGCCACTAGATGACTCCTTCAGCCTGCTGGTAGAGAAACTCAGATCTGAAAAAAGTTCTGAAGAGCTGGTGCAGGAAGGAGAAGGCTGTTCTGGGTCCATTCTGGGAGAGGTGCACCAAAATCAATGGGTTATTTATCTCCCGACTGATGGAAGTGTTAATGTGGTTTTTAGTTTGAGTTGAAGTAGTTCAGGATAATAAACCGCTGCAGATCACTAATTTGTGATATTTGTTGATATATTCATATGATTGCATTTGCAAAACAAAGGTCCTGACCTCCTAGAGGTCAGTCTGGATTCACTGAGACAGTGAACGTGTGAAGAAGCTAATTCTGCAAGTTGTACTACTTGTTGACTAGACTGCATGTGACACCTGGGTTTATGTCAGGCTCTGCTATTACAGCTCTTACTTTGCAAGCTTTTGTGAAAAGAAAACTCACTAAAACTCCATCCAAACCAGCATAACCCAAATAAAATGCTATCTTTGCCTCTTCTTTGCATCTTCTAGATGGGTACATAAATCCTGTTAGGCTGCGAAAAAGGTGAACAGACTCTATTGAAATTAAGCCCCAGATGGAATTCCCACAAACTCATTACAAATTTTGTATTTTATATATAGAGGGTCCACTCACGTTATGATGCTCAGGATTAAATAATCTTCCTGTCATTTAGAGACAGCGCAAACAATGCTTCACTTTCATAAACACGTATTTGCCAATGTCTGTACTGAGCATGAAGTCCCTTTAGCAAGGTAATTAGACAATGAGGTGGTACTGTTGTTGCTCCATGTGTTTCTTGACATGTGTTTTTATTTCTGAGATGTAATAATGAATCATTAGCTATCATTAAATGAGACCAGTTCCTGGTGCAAAATATATGCTGGATAAAACAATAGTGCACATGGCTGATATTTTCTGATTCAGAATTGCTTTTGAAAGCCAAGAATCCCATAACAATGAGAAGTGGCCCTGAACTATCACTGATCTGTGAAGATTTTATATTATTCTTTGAAGCTGTGAAGTCTGAGTGCTTCGGTGTTCATGGTAAGCATAGTACTAATCTTGTTTTTAAGCTTAGTGTACAGTAAGTGTCATGCTTGGAAGTTTTCTCCAGCTGAAGTTTTCCCTTTTCTCTCTTAAATACATAAGAACTCTTGATAAGTCCAAAATCTCTTCTGCATTACCTTTCAAAAATGCAGTTCTGGATTGTTTTTGCAAACCAGGACTAGAATTTTCTTGACCCAAACGATATCTCTTTTGAGGGCTATGTTTACCCAGAGGTATATCGGGGTTTAGTTCTTTGGATATGTCACAAAGACATGATATAAAAGCAGCTATTGTATGAGATTTTCAGTTGCTTTCTATTTATGCATGTAGGATACATATGTAATACAGTTCTTTATATGTATATATGCAAACATCCCTTGTCTCTTGCTTTCCAAATACGCATACCTTGACATATATGCACAGGAATCCTTCCCTTCCTCCCTACCTTGTTTTCTGCTCCAAGACCCCATTTCTGAGATTGTATGTTTAAAAGCCATGATACAGCAATTTTGTACTGGTGTAAAGGGAAACTGCATAACCTGTAATTTAGACTAATTATTTGTAAAGTAAGTGTGACAGAATTGATGAGGAGAAATACTGTAAAAAAGAAATTGATTTTTGGAATTTGCTTAAATAATTTCCATCTGTCTTGCTGCTGCGTTACTATTTTGTTACAGTGAGTGTTGTGTTTAACTTGCTTTGTGAGATTTTCATGTTTTCATCTGTTTGCCTAAAAGCTGTAGTTCTAAGGGGATGCCTTGCTTGTTTTAACTGGAAGGTCAAGGAGGAAGGTCCAGGAGCAAGGCCGGGGCAAAGCTGATGGCCATCTGTTTAAACTTACTTGATTCAGGTGTATTTGGTGAATTAACTTCTTACATGCTGCAAGAGAAATAAAATTATGTTGCAGCATGTTAATATCAGGCTAATAAAATGTAAAGAAAAAAATTAAAGAAAAAATACCTAATCCTGTAGTTTCCATTAGCTTCTCAGTCTGAGAAGTGGGTCATTATTAGATTTATGCTACTTTTTCTGCTGCTGTCAGTGATGGTTGTAGATATGAATAGAAAGCAGCATGTAGCATGGATAAAAGTGAGGTGAATGAGCTGAATTGGAAATTTACCATGCCTAGGCTAAGCTGGCAGTGGAAACGACATGAGCAGCTTAATTTTATTTAGAGCTGTGTAAAGGGAGAGGCATTCATGTGTGTACATGTGTGGGGGTCCTGTCTCCCCCAGCCCCTGCCTTGTCCCACTTCTTGATCTGGGCCCCAAGTGACGTGCTGGGATGTACAGGTTATCAGCTCTGAGGGCATCTGGCATTTCAGGAATTAGTTGGACTGCTGCAGCAGTTGGGAGCACAAGGGAGGGTGGTATATTTTATGTTCAGCTTCCTCTCAGAGTGGCTGAACTGAGTCAAGCAGCAGGGCAAAGGCTAAATGAGGCACTGTTGTCTGCTTGCAGACCTCTCAGTGTGCTTGCCTGCCTGCCTTGTTCACTGACTGTCATCTGGTGATAGAATAGCCAGTCCCTTTTTAACAATTCTTCGTCCCAGCCCTTAGCATAGTCAGTTTTTGGAACGGTCAATAGACATACTTCATAATATTATGTCTTCTTGTAGAAAGACCCAGGGAAGGGAGTACTGAGAATGGTGGGGCAGAGACAGATAATGAGAGTTGCACTGTGTTTATTTAGGGAAGGAAAAAAAAAAGCCAAAACACAAACGAAGCTCTCAGAGTCTGAGAAACTTCTGAATGAAGAGATTTTTGTTTGAGACAAGGTCGTACAGCAATTTTACTTAAACAAGTTATGGGATTTATGATTAAGAAGGAAAACTTCAGATATTTCTTACCTATTTCTAACTATTTTCACTTCACGTACAAGCATTTGATTATGAAGCAAGATTTAATTGGGAACTTGAAATCCTGTTGAGGAGTGTTTGCAGAAAGTCATTGAATTATATAACTGTAAACTGAATGTGTCTTAACACAAGAGCTCCTAAAACTTTTAATTTGTCCTGCAAAATCCCAGGATATTTTCATACCTTAACATTGTATTTTGCAAAGGTCTGTTCCTGTGTTACCATTATCTGATGCACAGATGACACTGCACTAGTGCTTTCATGAAGTTTCCGTCACCTGGAGTCTTTCCCGTGTCAGTTTTAGAAGTCAGGTTTCATTTCCTAATGCCAATATTGACACAGTTCTGATTCGGGTGTATTCAGTGTTCCCTCTGAACAGGGTACATTCTTTGATGTGCATCCAGAAAATTGTTTTGGTCTGGGTGGGATTTCTATTGTACATGGGCACCAGGGTTCCCTCTCGGATTAGATTTCCTCATCCTCCCAAAGCTGCTTTGAGAAGAATGCTTTTTGTACTGCTGAGAATTGGATTTGGCGTAAAAGCCTGTTCCAGTGCATTGTGTACCAACTGTGTAGTCCACCCTACAGTGCACGAGGATCCTCCCCAGCCAGGGTGACCAAACTCATACCATCTTCTTTACCCTTCCTGGCATTCAGAACAGGAAACCTGTGGGAAAAGAGTGCTGAAATGCTTAAACAGCAGCTGTTAGTACTGATTCCTCATTTCAGGATGATACTTGTGCTAATTTCATTGGTTTATTGGGAGTCCTTTGAAGTCAGTCATAATCTCAGTCTGTCTCCTTTCCAATGTTACATTTTCAGGTTCTTTGCAACTAAACAATCTATTTCTGTGTTGTGCCAGTGCATCACTTCGGCACGCATCACTTTTTGAATGTGAAGTAAGGAGGATAAAAAAAATCTGTGTTTATCTAATAAAACTTGATTCTCTGAGTTGTGGCAGAAACTCTGCATGGAGTGGTACTAGAGACCTAAAGTAACACCTCACCCTGGCCAGGCTGGCAGCCAGGAGTTTTTCTAGAGCAGCTGAAAGTTGTAGATCAAGTCGCCAAAGAGATAGACTGTCTGTAGCAGAGCTTTTACAGCCTGAGATGGGCTGCAGATTCTGTGTGCAAGTGGAATCCTGATGATAACTAGTTGAAACATATTCTGAATTTCTAAACTGTTAGTGTTTTTCCCTCTTAGAGTACTTGATATTTATTTGTATATCATAACCGTTACATCCATGTGATTGACCGGTTATCTTGGTTTATCTTGTGGTGTATTTCTGCGTCAAGCACTTTCTTTAAATTTGGTAGAGATCTGTAACACCTCAGGTGTTGTTAGAATACAGAGCAAGATCCATCACACCAGTTAGGTGCTATTAATTAAAACTTTAAAAAAAAAACCCAAAAAACCCAGCACCACAAAGCCAAACTCAAAAAACCCAAAAAACCAAAAACCCACCAAAAAAAAAATGCTAGATTGAATATGCGTAATTTTGTTTATACAGCAGTTTTGCAGTCATCCTTCATGTTCTGGTCTTGACTATCTGTACTTCTAGAATGGGTAAAAAGTACTGAAAAGTGTTCTTCACACAGTGTTGTTGTTGTATTACTGTTTTTTAACAACACCTGAAGCTTACTGCAAATGCTTTACAAATATGGTAATAATACATTCATTATTATGTAAGAAAAAACTACATTACATTTATCCTAAGCTGGAGACTCAAAGTATGCCCTCTTTTTGTTTAATAGACACGTGCATTACGGGCATAGTAAGGAAATCCAGATGGAAATTTGAAGAGTTGTCTTCATGCCACTTTTTCCTGTGCTGTTGTAGGCACAACGTCTGGAACTGGGCTTTGGAATGTATTTGTCCAGAAAGCATGTAAATGAGCAGTCCCACATTCAATTATTTTATTTCCTGACAAAATTTTATTTGAAATAGTTATTTTTCTTTTTAAAAGTTTAAATAATAACAAGATATTGGTGTCTTTTCTTCCCACCCCTGCAAAAACTGTTTGAGTGCTCTGATAAGGTCTGTAACTGCATGATTATATAACATTGAGGAATGAAGAAAAATATCATGCTGTTCAGCAAATACAGTCTACAAATACCAGGTTAATGGTTAACTGCATTTGAGTCTGGAAATTATTGGATATTAATTACAGTTAATTATGAGATGATAAAGCACATTGCCGTGCATTGTGCTCAAAACACACTGTAACTTCAAAGTGTGTGTTAGGAAAAAGATTTGGGTATTACCACATCATTTCAAGACACAACTACAAAATCACCGAAGAACCTTCATGGCCCTATCTGGTATTAACATGCAGGCTTGTCTTGTTCAGTGAGCATTTCATGTATGTACCTCTAAAGAAAAATGAATCAACTCCCATTTGAACTGCAGTGATAACAGCTTGTCCAGCTGTGCCCTTTGCTGCCAGTGCTTGGCCCCATAGAGCAAAGGTAGTTTCTCCTGATGGATTTTTTGAACCACTTCGAAACTTGTCCATGTTAGAGTTGCCTTTAGGCAACTCCTAGCATACTGTGTTTTGGCTTCTGCATATCTCCTGGCTGCACACCAAGATGTGATATTTAAGAGTGTGCTGTGCTCCCCTCTGACTCTCTTCTTCTGGAGCCGTGTCTGTGAAATCAGGATTTTTATAGCCAGTTTTGTCTTACTTTCTGCCCTTAAATCAGAGGCTGTGACAGAAAAAAAGTTTGCTTTCCAGATTATTTTTTTTTCGAGACAAAATTAATCTGTTCTTCATCCCATGGTCTTTATCCTTTTCATAATACTACTAATAATACTTAACATTATTGGCTTGCACCTTTTGCTGAAAGTCAGATTTTTTAAAAAAATTTCAGCTCATATGACAGGGACTTCTGTGTGCAGCCCGTCTCACTGAAGTTCCACAAGGTCAGCAGGAGTGCTGCAGCAGGTGGGAGCTCAGGGGCCACATCTCTTACGTCTTGATCTTGAGAATATTTACATGTAGGCATAACTTTTACACCAAAGCTCCCTTCTGTTGACCTCAGGGATGAGTTGCATATTTGAAATGGAGCCCAAATACCAAGGCTTGCAAGTTGGTGACAGCAGGAAGGGGAGGCAGGGTGTAAATGCACTGCTGTGAAGGGTGACAGTCACTTTCCTACACCCAGACTACTAACTGGCCATCCAGGTGGTCTACCTGCTGTCCAGGTACTGCTCCAGAGGAGTGGGCATTTTCTGGGGGTCCACTGGCATATTTGCCAGTGTATTGAGGACATCTCGGGTAGTCCAGCCCTTCTTACATGCTCACAGGTACTGGAGGCCTGTTTTTAGGAAAAGGCATCCCATCCTGCGTAGCTTGACTCTACTTCAGAGTAATGAAATCTCTACTGAATGGACAAAATTGAAGTCTATGAAGCAGTACCGTTATTTCAAAAAGTGACTTTTCTGAAGCTCTTAATAAAAAAGCAATAATTACTGAAATCGTTGTCAGGGTCATGACCAGCTGCTGCATCAATCTCCCAAGGCAGTCATGATTATCTGTTTTTAATGTGCTGGAGATGTTCACAGTCTTGGAACTCATGCTGAGGAAGAGGTGCAGGGCTGATTAACAGTAGTGGTTGAGTTGGTCTGTGTGTGATATTGGTGGAAGGGAAAACAACACTGCTTCATCTCTTTCAGGTGGCTTTGGTTTTCTGTCAGCATTCCAGCTAATAATGTTGTTTAAGAAACAGCTCTGTGGTATCTGTAAATGCCTTTTATGAGGAGGGGAGAAAGTACTTACATAGATGCTTTCAGTAATCACATATCAATGTAAATACTTGTACCTTTGAGTGATTGCACAAAGCAAGACATTAGCACTTCCTAAAAAAAAAAAAGTGGGCCTTTTTCATCCTTTGTAAGTTTGATTTGGCTTTCAAGTGATTTGTAACTAGCCACTCACTGTTACGGTGAAACTAATTTGGGGTACCTAAGCCATGAATTTTTTACATCATAAAAGGCTACTCCTGCAGTGAATTTAAAGCTGCTTTCTGTTGTAAAGGACAGAAACAAATACATGACTTGGTAGTGGGGAATAATAATCCCTAGCTGATACTGAATTCTCCTTATTACTGCATGACTATGAGTCTTCACAGAGTAGTTAATAGGTGCTGTTCCCTGTTTTTCGGAAGGCTGGAAAAGGATGTGTATCCTGGGTTGCTGACTAGAGAGATAATGGTGTAGAGCCCTTTCAACAGCTCCAGTGCTGCGTTCACTCTTACATGGCCTCTCGATTTTTACAGGAAAAGTCAATTATGACCTGCAGCACTAATCATAACAAACTTCCCTAACTGAGTCCCAGAATTTGGGAAAGACTGTGAAGTGGTGCCTCTTTGCAGGCACACTTCCTTAAGGATTCCTGCGTAGGAAGATTTTCCTCAAAGAGCTGTCTTTGCAAAAGGGTGGGCACTGTGACTTGACCAGCATCCAAACAGGTCTGTTTTCATAAATGTAAATGGGAAAAGCTTTTGGGAAAGCCATGAGACCCTACATAGGCATGTGGGCTATGTGTCATCTTGCCAGCAAACTGCTGCCTGATCCACAGTAAGATGATGCTCCCATCCCAGCATGCCTTGTTATTGCACCCAAATTTATGTGAGGGCTGCCTTGAAAGTCAAGCTTTTACCTCTTCTGCATATTTTCCATGAACCTGAAGAGGAAGGATGGGAATGAAAATGTAACTGAAGGCACACTCAGATTAAATTTATCAAAGATCACAAAGCATCACAAATCTATACATTTATAGCAAGTTTATGTAATCTGTATGTAGAACCTGGTACCATAGTATAGTTTTAATGTTGTAGACCTGAGATAAAACAACGAAACCAACTAGGATTATTTTTACCTTAACCCCTCCCAGTTTTGTTCTAAAACTCTTGTAAGTCTGGTTTTAAATACATTTTTTATGGACTTGCAGTCATACTTAGTGTATCTTTTATTTCCTGAATTTAAATGCAGTGCCTCAGTTGGACCAGGAAAAAAAGGGGTGGTGAAGAAGGCAGCCTCAGTGTAACACTTTCTACTTTCCTTCAAATTAGTTTGAAACAGCAGTCTTCCTCAGGTGGTATTCTTCAGTAAGACCACTGGCTCTGTCAGAGCTGATATTCTGAACATGTATATGGATATAAACCCACCAGATACATTTGGAAAAGGACTGTTATCTTTTCCTGTCATTTACCTTATTGTAACCTTTCTGGATATGGGTTAATCCTACTGCTCTTAGTGTGTATAGCTTGTGTAGAAAGCCTGGTAGAGGGCATGCATATAATCTTCTAAAATTCACACAACAATGTGGGTAAATGTAGAGCTCCTGAAAAACAAGTCTTACCTGAACTAACCAGAAAAATATTTTTTCCATTTATTTTACACATATTTCTGTGCTTTTCCAGATTCTCAGACTGCCTAGGATCTAAGTTTTTAACTTTTTTTTTCTTTTTTTTCTTTTTTTTCTTTTTTTTTGTCACTTTAGGACTTCTGTTGAAGTTGATCCAATGAAAGTTGAAGATAACTGTTAGGGCAACACTTCTGAGATGTTATTTATTTTTGTACCCCAGGAAAGAAGAGACTGCAGAGCTGTTGACTGATGCTGGAACAGCATGTTAGGAGTAAAATAATTTCTTAATGCTAAATTGTAGGTGTGTGTACACAGATATTTTTAATATCTGGGCCCGTTATTTTGACTGCCTCTTATAACTGATTAATCACAAGGTGTGAAAATAGAAGTAGCCACTCTCATTCATTTTAGAAACTGGTAGGTGCAATTTAGGAAAAAGTATTTTAGTGTTGAGTATTTTGCTGCAATATGGTTTTTGGGGTTGAGGTTTGCTGATTTGGTGTTTTGGTTGTTGTTTGCTTTTTGCCTCAATATTTTGTTGAGTGAGAGTTTTTAACCTTTTTTTCAATGTTTCTTTCCTTCTTTCCTTCATGCATCATCATTCAGTATTTTATAGTGTTCTGTAGGATTAAGAAGAATTAATAGTAATTATTTTTCTCTTCCCTGTACTGTTTTCCAGTCTCTTGTAAAAGAGCTTTAATTTTTTAATACTAAAGTCTATGAGATGATTTAAAAACAAAGCAATGGAGAAGATTTTATCATTAATTTTATTTCTTTCTGTTTTGAGAATGTATTCATCTCCAGTTTATTTTTGGCATTAAAAGAAAATTGGATCAAGATAAGGATCCTGTTGAGCTGAACATAGCAGACATTGAAAGATATATTGTACTCCCAGGCACTAACCATCTATAATCACAGTTACTTTAGCCTATTAAATGCTGTGGTTATAGTTCCAGAAATAGGAGTGCTGCAGTGGTTTTGCACACCTGTCTGACCATTCCACCAAAACGCTTCTGCAAAACTAGGAATGTGGCTTGGAGGTGGCTGGTGTGAGGACTGACTATGGAAACACATTGGTGGGAGGTGGAAGAGATCGCTTAGGAATTCCTGGTAAAAATCAGGTTAAAAAAGGAAGACTGGTTTGGCTGCAGGCTGGTTTTAGGCTTTCTGTGACAAATCTGCTGAATGCAAAACCTGGAAGAATGATAGGAATGTGCATTGTTTGTCCTGCACAATTTGGCCTGGGGGAGCGGAGTTAATTGGGTTCTTCCTACGGTTTTACTGTGCTTGATAAAGTTAATTTTAGGCCTGATTCTGGCTTGTCTGGCAGCTCTGCTCTCCTGTTGGGCTGAGAGTGGGAGAACGGGAAATGGGTCACATGCACAGAAGCAGGTCTTGCAGACAAAACCTGGCGGGCAGCTTTGATGACGCAGAGCTGAGGCTGCGATCTGTTTATCCGCTTGTTGTTCTGCTGGCTCAGCCCCGGGAATAGGACTGGGAACTAACAGAACTCTTTAGAGGGCGCTGACAGGGAGCCTGTCTGCTGAGTCAGGGAATGTCAGGTCTGCATCACTACTTCCAGGAGCGTAGTGAGAGGAAGGATGTTTACTCCTAGTGCAGTTTTGTGTACATACGCTTTCTCCATTTCTTAGTAGTAAATAGGAGGTTGGCAGTGCAGAATTTTTAATTTGGAACAATCTCGTTAATGTATGTAGTTAAATAAATTCAAGTGAGATTTTTGAAATGGTTCAGAATAATAAAAGGGTATAGAGCTGTGCTGGAGTTGAGGTGCCCCTTGTTACTACTATTTGCAGAGTTAGAGACATCAGTGTATTGATTTATTTATATATTTTGTAAAATAACGTGTGGGCTGCTGTTGTGTATAGGAAGACTGGGAATTTTAATGGGAAAAAGTGTCTTGCGAACTATAAAGTAGGAGCATAACAGATTTCACAGAAAACTTACATGTCCTTCTTTTGTAGCATCTTTTTTGTTCAGATTATATATTTGCATATATATATATATAAGATAAAAGAACATATATATGAAATTATTTACTATATGCATTTTTTATATTCCATATTAAATAAGAGGCTTGAAAATTTCCCCTCCAGCTGCTGAGCTTAGAGAAGTAAAATCTGAGCCCTTTTCCAGTGGTGTCTCTAGGTATCTTAATGGTTCCATCAAACTTTGGCCACAGAGTTTGTGTTGTGCCTGACACTTCACTGTAGCAGGTGGACTGGAGTTTCCATGTTGTCCTTTGATAGGTGCTGGTCCTTCCTCAGCAGGCGAGGAAGGCAGTTTGAGCTGCTTGGATAATTTTATTGCAAATGGGTCCAGGTGTAAAAATGAATGACTTGTAAGATGTGTTACAGCTTCATCCTCAACTCTGGATGTCATACGTGTGATGTGATACAGTGGGCAGCTGAACCTTCTCATTCTAGCACAGGGTCAATTCCAGCCTTTGTGGAAAAAAAACCCAGTAGCCCAACACAAAACTGATACCCAGTGTTACTGATGTGTCTTTTTTTTTTTAAGAAAGGTGTACAAGGATGCTTTTTCAACTTTATTGGTTTAATTTCCACATGTGAGACTTCGTTTTTAAACATTCCTCCTCGGCTGTGAACTTTGTCATCTTTTTCTAAGGAAAGCAGAAACCACTGGATCTCAAGAATTTGCTACATGCTAATGGGATAATCATACTATCTAACTTACCTTATTTGTGTAACTGACTTGAACACTGAATATGATTTGGAGGTATGAAAGGCTGCTTCCCCACAGAGTGATCTATAAAGGTGTTGGATCACAGATTATGCTGATGATCTGTAGCTGTTTATGATGGATACCTTTTTGGGAACACTTGGAGAATAAATGGAATTAAAATTTGCCTTACTCTCCTTGACAGATACTTGTTTACAGTTCCCAGAAGCTTGTCTTTGAGCAGTAATATATTGTATATGTGGTACTAAATAAATATCAGGTGCTGTACCAAAACTGGGGAGGACACTAAAATGAACATGGTGTGTTGGAATTAGACTGAAACACCTTCAGGACCTGTCCTCCCATACGTTAGGTGTCTGTGCACAGGCATCTTTGTGTTCTCAGTAACTTCTTTGCGACTTGTTTCATAGTTAAGGTGTTTCCGTGGGGGTAGCTGGGAGCCCTTGCTGTTCTGTCAGAAGTTGTTGCCCAGCAATAGCAGTATTAGCTATAGCAATATAGCGATTATTAGCAGTAGCAATAGTATTAGCAATAGCAGTATAGCAACTACAGAATCATGGAGTATTCTGTGCTGGAAAGGACCCACAATGATCACAGTCCAACACTTCAGTGAATGACTCAGTTCTGTGGGGCTCTGCTGTACCCACTCTACAGGCAAGGTTGTGCGCTGTTAACCACAAGAGTCTGGCATCTCTGGGAGCATCTCGATATGCTGGTTTGGGGAAGTTTGGCAGGGCAGACAGGCGGGGCCCAGGAGTTCAGAGTGGTCTTGAAGAGCCCAGGAATACACGTAAGGAGTGATGAGTGTTTCTTCAACTTCATTTTCACAGCTGTGTTTGTAAACTTGTCTAAGCTGTATCAGCCTTCAAGTGAAAGAAACTTCTGCTTATACGGATAATGTTAGGAATGACTGTGCCTTATGCCAAGCTTTGTCTTAATGAGAAATTCTGTTCCATGACAGAAGTAACCTCTGAAAGTTACGTTTTTTTCTTTTGAAATTTATGGTCAAGTAGGTATCTGATCAGCTGTTTTACCGCTGATCCTGTTTTTCCCAAAGGGAGAAGCTGTGGAGAACGAAGGAAAATTTCTTTTGAAACTCAGGATAAACTCGCTTTCTTCTCTGTCGTTTGTTCCTCTCTTTCTTAATGTAGTGTAAAGCAGGTAGCAGCAAGCTATCCTAATTCTGGTGAATCCATGGGCAAGTCACTGGGTGTTCAGATGTGTTGCTATGCCTCTATGTTACTTTCCTTTTATTGTCTTTTTTACTGTTTTGGTTTTTTTTTTTTTTTTCTGCAGCCTCTCAGATTTAAAACATCTTAGGAGTTACCAGGCAGACCTGGGATCCACTGGGAGGTGATGGTGAAGGGCACTTTCCACACTTGTATCACTCTGTTTGATTTTCATACGGTGCACGTGGATAATCACCTGAGAGTTTGTGGGGAGCTGCATTTTCTGGTTTGTGTAATGCTGAACTATAGCCAGGAACATAACATGCAGTGTGCTGAGTCAGGATAGTTCTCAGATTTCTGGCTTCTTTGCAAACCTTCTCCAAATGGAGGTTGGTTTCTGTATCACATCCTCTTTCAGTTCTGAGATCCTTAGGTCAAGGATTTTGTTGCTCGAGTGTCTAGAGACGACCAGATGTGAAATACAGAAAGTTCTGGTATTGTACAGCTCTCTCCAGTTGGATTTTTACTGAGGAATTATTCTTGTTGCGCCAGTGACTCTTGGTGAGCCAGTGAATGAACCTGAGCCTCTGCTGTCGTGCCGGCTGTTGGGAGCTATAGGGATACACCTGCAGGTTCTCTTGCAGTTCCCACTTGCTTGATGGCATTTCTCAAACTTGTTCCCTTCAAAAGCGGAGAGTATTTGAAGCACTAGCAGGCTTGTTCATTGTGTCCATGCTAAGCAAACATGAGGTGAGGAACATCCTGGTGAGCCTTGGGAGCAGCCATTCAGTTTACAGTTACTTGTGTCTCCGTGGTGCTTCTGTTTCCCATGGAGATGGTGGCTTCTTGGGTCCTGGGGGTCTCCTGGGCCCATGTCTCCAGGCATCTCTGGCTCGCAGCATTTCCAGACTGTAATGTCTTCACCAGGAATAAATCTCCTCACTGGAGATTAGATGAATACTTCAAAATCTTGAAATATTTCTTCTCTCTAATTAGTGTTGGTTTTAGCAGCAGTTGCCATTCATCCAAGAGTCCTGAGGGGGGAAGAAGGTGGGTAAATTTTACTTCTGTCAAGCCAGAGGTAATTGTTTTAGATCTCAGGGGATGCAAGGAGTTCATCAATAACATGGGGCAGATCTAGGTACTGTGAATCAGCTGGGGAAAGTGGCCTTGCTGAGGTTGTGACCTGTGACTTTAAAATAGATAACAAGATTCATGAGTGTGGTGTTTAGTTACGGCATCTAACACTATCTCACTGTTCAGGAAGATGCCTGCTTCCCCATTTTACTCCAACTCAAGCTTGTAATTCTGTCTTAATATCGTTGTAAATTAAGCCTCAGCAAATCCAGTATTGTGCTGTTTTCCTTGAAGCATAAATTGAGGCGTGCAGAGCACACACAGAACTCCAGACAAGCCTTGTTTGCTTTTGACTCTGGGCAACAACTTTGTTGAGTTAGGATGAGTTGGATCACCAGTATCTGGCCACCATCTGATGATGTGTCTGAGCCTTTTAACAGTGTGTTCAGTCATGAACAAATGGGTTGTGTAATGTGTCGCTGATCTGCAACCCTGTATCTCAAACTTCAGCCGTAGTGGGAGAGCTTGCTGTTGCAGTGGGCAGCGTGTGTGCTGCTCTGTCTCCTTGGTGTCATCATGCGAGATGCGTTAACAGCTGGCTGTTACATGTTAGGGACGTGGCCAGGCATGTGGTAGGACACACCAGACAGTTTTTCACACATGGAGATCTGTCAGTTGTCTGTGGAATTTGGATACCTGGTGGGTGTTGTGAGTCAGATGCTCTGGTGGTGAACACCAGTCAGATGCTCCAGTGGGATGGACCTTGCAGCAGACCACTGGATAAGGATGTTTTGATGATTGGCAATCTGCAGCTTCTGCTGAGAATGCTTGTGCCCCAGTGGTGACATAAAGTAAGTAGACTCCATAAATGCCCTCTGAGTTTTCTCCATTCAAATCTCTATCATTTGACTTTCATAAGGCAAAAATGTGCTTGACCTGGCTTTTGCTGTAGGCTAAAGTGCACATGTATAGTCAGCTACACAGCTCCGCTGCTCAAATTGCAGTAACTTAGTCCTGTTTCTAAGCTTATAAATCCATTTAACCTAAATCAAAGTAGTGAACTCTAAATGATTTGTCTTACGAGGCTTCAGCTTTGTGGCTTCTTTCATCAGAAATCAACCTGGGTTTTGTGACACACTGGGAGTCACATGTCATGGATGTAAATTCCAACATTTGGTACAGCTTTATTCCCCTGGCATCCTCTGAGCTCTGTGGTGTTGAGGAACCATCCTAAGCTATCTGAGAGTAAACAACACAGCCTGAAATAAGAACTGAAAGCATCTGAGTTCATTTTAATTTACTGTTGTGAGTTCCTGTGTAAATAAGGGCTTGTTCTTGTATATGTAATGTAACTTCCATAGCCTAAATGAGTAGGAAATTTTAGAAGTCTGTTTGCTGATGTGAATTTCCGTAATGTCCTGTGAAAACTTACGTGACACAGGTAATCTGGAGAAAGCAAAATGTCAAATACCAAACACTCACTGAGTGATGTAACTGTTTTCTGATTTGATATAGAGCTTGCATGTAGTTCATCTTAACACTGAGTTCTAGCAGGCTGAAGCATAAATGGTCTTCTGAGATGCATCTTGTTAGAATTTAATGTCATAAAGCAATTCATAATTCAGAAAAGTCTCTCTCTCTCTCTTTATCTCTCCAAGGGTAAAATTCCCCTTTCCTGCTTCTTGTAAATATGTGCATACAGTAGAATAAACAATTTTGATAGAACTACAAAATGTAAAAGTTGCACATGTTAAACTGCATCCTAACTGTTTCAATTTAGTAATTGCACTATATGTATAATATAACAGAATAAAAAGTGTTATTTCTGGCAAATTACTTATTTTCTGCTTTCTCCAGTGAGACCATTTTAAAACACTCTGCACTTCAGTATGCTTTTATTGTGCAAAGCAATAAAAACTGCATTAGAACTTTTTCAGCTAGGAATTCAAAAAGCAATGTAAGTCAGTTTTTCTTCACTAAACACCCATTCAAGGTGATGATAATGCATCCAGGATGCTCAGTTATATTTTAGAGTCTACACAATATGAAATTACAAACCTGAATGTATTTATTTTATTTATCCTGACTTATCTCTTTTATTTATCTTTGGCTTTGCTGAAGACTCTATGTGATTAAGAGCTGCTCCAGAATAAAGTCAAAGAGTGGTACAGTACAGGTGTTCAAGCATTATATAAACTGTCAGTTTGTTTTCAGTCTTCCTGGATCTTTCTCCTTCAATAAGATTTCATTTCCATAATCTGGTATAGGTATTGTAGGTTATTATCTGCATTGTGAAGGCTGCTTTTCATGAAGCAGGGAAGGCACAATCTCAAATTATCTAAGGTTGAATAAGAAAGCCCTTTGAATGCAATGGTGTCAGTAGTTCAGTACTTGCCTGTATTCCTACCTCTTATGGATGCTGATTTAAATTAGTTTTGAGCCTAAGCTTGGTATAACCTTATATATTTTCATATGGTTTCTCTGGTATCATAATAGAGACTTTACAGCTTCCTCTAGCAAAACAAGACAGGGAAGGAGGAAAAAAAATTAACCTGGGATTTTTGTTTGTTTTGATTCCTTATCTCTTCTCCAGAGAGATGACTTTGTGGGGATGGGTTTTTGCATGTGATGGTTACTGCACTCTGTTTGTTTACAATCTTGTGTCTGAGGATACTGTTGTCTCTTAATGAATGTCTAGGAAAAAGAATTAATTGCTTAAATACACAGCCTTTTTAATAAGGAGATGTTTTCTCATGCATCACACTGATTTCTAAAGATGTCTTTGAAGTTGAACACAGTAAATTCAAGTCTACAATGCTTTGTAACACAAAAACATAACATCATCTTGGGACTTCAGGAGACACCCTCTGGAGTAATGCCTGGAGTTGTCCTGAGTACTAGCAGATATTAGTAGACTTGTGCTGTTACTTGCATAGCAATAACTGATGGCAGCTTTTATTACAAAAAGGTGATCTCCAGGGTGTGCTATCCAATCTATCTACTGTCCCATCCCCACTCTGCACAGACACTGTTTTATCAATCTGAGAGCAAACTTCTAAATAATAATTGAAAGGAGTTAGTCTTTAGGGACTTTTTTTTTTTACTTACTATGCAGCTGCTTCTCTCGTAATGATTTTAGGCTGCTTTGGAGACAGATCACCACTGTTGCAGGTGTGAGTCTTGCAGATGGGAAGGTGTGCAGAAGCCCTGACTTTCAAGGCCTTGGAGAGAAGGCTGGCAGTGCACTGAGAGTGGGCTTTGTGGAGCACACGGGGCCAGGTATGGCCCCAAGCTTGGCATTGCCCTTAAGGCACCTGAGACTGTTTCAAGTGAAATCTCTGCTGACTTTGACGTAGGAAGAGCACTAAGTTATGTAGTGAGGAAGGGAATCTGCAGCATAAAAACCCCACAGTGCCTCGAGGTTGATGTTGTAGCTGGAAGCACTTGTCAGCCCTGGTGTACAGATATCATCCTTGGACATCATCAGAACTTTGCCTACACTTGCCTTCCTGTGGCCCCTCATGGGAAGGGAAGGGCCCAAGATGCTGTTCAGCTGTCCTGGTGTCTCTTAACCACATATGTTGTTGACCTGTGGTAGCCACAGGCAGGATGTAGGTGGCCAAAGCCATTCACCTGCCAAGAGGCAAGGTGATTGAAGGAGTGCTGAGATGGCAACTACTGCATTGACCTGATGTTCTCAAAGAAAGATGCATTGTAAGGAAGACAACCTTGGCAGTTTTGGTGCATTGTGGGGCGTTCATTATTCTTTCTTCGTCGGCACTTGATGGTCAGCGTCTTGTGCTCTTGGCTTCTGCTCCCCTCTGTTCCAGGGCATGAGTGAACATTCTGGGCAAGGCAGAGTTTGAGGGAGGGTTGGTGGGCAAATAGTTTTCCTCCTGCAACAAGTGAGTTCACTGCAGGAAAGTGAAAAGGTGGAGGGTGGCTGTTACTCTTCTGCTCTGTAGTTGAAGTCTCTTTGCTTTGGTTTCTGAGGCAAGCAGAAAAAGGAGTCTGATTAGCTCTGAATAAAAACTAAAAGCAGATTTGCCACATTTGAGTAAACCAAAATTACAGCAAATAGGAACTATTCTGTTATCTGTTACTTCATTGTATCATTTACAATTAATTTGACATGATCAATTCCTTAACTGAAAATTGACTGTGCAGGAAATCATTGCTAAAAGGATAAACCTCAATGGCATTGCTGTGCCACTCAACAGAAAAAAATGGAAAATACTCCTCTACTCAAAGAGATTAATTCCTTAAACATAAAGGTATTTCATCAGCAATTATTCTGTTTACATGAATAGTTCTGTATTGATAGTTTCATTTCAGTAAACTATATTTTGACTTGTCTGCGGGCACAGCTGCCATTTCTCCTGTATCAGAGCAGCTGGATGTAAAACCTTGAGTTTATGACCTGACATGTATACATAGTTAGATGTAGATATATCTTGCCTAAACCTGTATCTGTATTTCCATCTGGGAATATCTACATAGGCATAATAACACAGTTTGTAAAACTCATTAAAAGTTTGGAGGCATTCACAAGTACTCAATTTTACATGTGTTAATCAGCGAAGATTCCCATTAGTGATCAAAAGAACTGAGAAAAACAATATTGCCATCTTTGTTTCTCTGTGGTCATACAGATATGAAGATAAAAACCATAAAGCCTACCTGTAATCTTAACTATCCAGTCTTGTTTGAGGTGTGGCTTACTTGTGAAGTGGCTTTTTTATGTTGGCTAGAGGTTTACTCGTTTGGTTTTTTTCTGCTGGAGAACTGCAGAAGCAGTTTTCACCACCCAGCTGGAGCCAGACTGTTGGTGTTTTTTTCATGAAGCCACTTCTTCCTTTACTGTTGGTTAAGAAATGTGAGTTTTAAATAGGTGATAACATAAACAAAATGAGAACCCAAAGTTTAAATAATCTATCTTACTAAGAGAACTTCTCCTTTCAGTTTTTATGGGTCTCGGTACTTTCTTGGTGGTTCTCAAGAAAACCTTGCCAAAAGGCGATCTTATGAAACAATACAGTCCAATATCCCCTACTTGTGGCAACATTGTTTTTGACTGCAGTTTTTCCAATTTACAGTTTTACTCCATATTTTTGAGATGTACAATGCATTATTAAAAAAGAATAGCTGACAACAACAGAACCACAAATTAAAAGGCAGATGTTTTCCACACTTTTCATATGCATAATGCACTCAGAGAGCTGAATCACAGACCATGGGACTTGGCAGCAGAGGGAACCTGTTTTATGTGTTAGCGCTCGCTTTCCAGACCTCAGTATTTCTTAGCAGTGCCTACATCAAATGTTTCCTATGGTTCTTTTCTTTTTCTTTGCTTTTTTTCTTTGAATTAGCCTTCTGACTGGTTGTGTTGTTACTGGAAGTTGCTGTTGCTGCCATGGGTGGTCCTGAGGCATCCTTCTTTTCAAGAAAATATTCAGTGTGTAAATGTTTTATTGAATGCTTTACCTTTACATTTTGGGAATCTGCCTGTGCTGTCTTATGTCTCTGGGTTTCTTCTTTAGTGGTAGGTCTGTGCAGTGGAAATGTGAATTAAAGATAATTGACTGTAGAAGTGATGTACTTTTTCCTGTGAGCTGACTTTGCCCTTGTACTGAGAATGTTTACAATGCTGAGAACTCATTTGCTCTTCCTAAGCTTTAGCCAAATGTTTGACTTGTCATAATTTAACTGTGATATAAAACAAACTGAGGTGTTTAATGCCAACATCAGAAGGAGTTACCAAGAACCAGTTTTCACAAATCCAGTTTTAGTCATTATGACTAGGATGAGTCATTTAATCTGATGCAATGAAAATAGAAAAGATGTTGAAGCACAGAGGTGTGAGTTCATTTTATACTTTCCATGTTCCAGAGAAAAAATTTTCCAATCAGGAAGACATTTTTAAGCTGTCCACAGTGCACAGCTTGTAACAAGAAGGTAGGACTGATCAAATAACCTGGTACACCTACAGTTAAGTTTGCTTCTTTCCTTTAGCACGTCTGCTCCTTTATGTCAGCAGAGGAACTCAGGTCATAGGTAATGACCATAGCATAGGTGATAGGATGTACTCATTCCAGCAGCACAACTAATAGTAGACTTCATAACAAGTATTTACTTGTCCACAGTAGCCTGCCATCATTGATACCCAGAGTATTCAGGAGAAACCCATCTTTTTCCACAGTCTTTTGAAACTGTTGGATACACATGGAGCTAATTGTTTGAGAGTGATGAGAGCCTAAATGAGCTGTGGTTTGTTGGCTCATATTTTAAGAGCTTTTTATTAACAGAGTTTTTTAAGATCTCAGTTTATTAAATGATAAAAAGGGTCCAGCTTTGTGAGTTGTATTGCATTGTGAATGGGCATCAGAAGACAAAGACAAAGGAGCACTCAGTGTTTCAGAGATGGAGGTTTCTGAGTTAGGGCTTAATGAACGGTGTGTGTTCACGTTCACATACGCATGAAATCCACCCATTCTGTGAGGGCTTCATTAAGGGCCTAGCATTCAATAAGCAAGGATCCACAGCCATGTTTGAGAGCTTTTTGTGTTTCAAAGTGCCCCTCCACTTAAAATCTCTTTAAAAAGAAAAAAATCTTTTCCTGCTTCCTGCAGAGGTTTCTGGACTACTCATAGAAGGAATTGTCTCAGCTGATTTTAAGTGTTTGGTTCTTGAGTGGGCTGACAAGTCTCTTGCAATGAGATCCTTTGTGTCACCATTTAAGGCTTGTGAAAGACCCATTTATCCCAAGGATTGCTGCCAAATTCATCCTATGGCAATTCTAGAATATTTCAAAGGCCTTCCACCTGCTTTCTCCTAAAACGCAAGCTGTATCAAACAGCAATTTAAGTTATTTTTAAAATTGGATTGGAAAGTCTTGTACAAGCTTATTGACATCCTTGGGAATCTTCACTGTTTCTGGTTAAGTTTTTGTGAGCAAATTATGTGGGGTTGTCTGTCCAGTTGCTTACCAGCTCATCAGGGACTTAGACTTTCAGGAAAGACATGTTTGTGTTTACCCTTGAGCCTAGAAGAACAGACTTCTGTCCACTGCAGGCCTCTGAGGATGACAAACATCTGGATTTTAGAGTTTGTTCATTAGGTGCCAAGTGCTCTTACATTCTTAATTGACACACATCACTTGATGAGGAAGGTCACTTGCTTGCTCTTGCTCTCTCGCTTGCTGAGGTTTTTTTAGCGCTTGCCTCAGAATCACGGTAAGGTCTTGTTCTTCCCCCTACTGAAAAGCTTCTTAAAAAGTCAGAATATAAAGTAAAGCTTGGACTAAATTGAACTCACGTTTCCAGACACAATGAAAATGCCTTGTCATGTTTAGGTTTCATGGATTTTTATTTTTTTTAAGCAGGGCGGAGGTGTTTGCAAATTTGGGTTTGTAGTATTGGATAGCTTCCTGAAAAAAACAGGAAGGGTTGAGGCAAGCTAGCTGTGCTCCTTGTTCTACAGATACCAGTATTTCCAGCTCTTCTGCATTTGGCATTGCTGGCAAATTGGTAGCATGGTTGTAATATCAGGTTACCGCAGGTCAAATGAAACACTGTCATCATTCTCGTGGATCATGGAAGCAGAAGAAATCAGCCCCTGAGGTGTTCAATTGTGCTCTAAGGCACAAAGAAACATCTGGGAGACAGCAGGCTGACTGACCTCTGCTCGGTCACTGGGAGGACTGCAGCAGTGGTCCTCATGGAAGCCATTTCTAGGTACATGAAGAACAAGAAGGGTACAGGGAACAGCCAAACATGAATTTACCCTTGGCACGTTGTTCCTGTGTGATGAAGTGATGGAGGGAAAATGCTGTTGGCAAGGGGAGACCAGAGGACCTTGTTTACTTTGACTGGACCAAGGTTTTTGACACTTTCGTTAGCGTCCCTGGAACCAAACTGAATTCCCACTGGATGGATTGTTGGATAGATTGCAGTGTGTGAAAAATTGGCTGAACCAGTGGTTCAGCATTTAACTGGCAGAGAGTTACTGGCGGTATTCTTTGGGGGCTGATACTGGTGCCAGTGTTTAATATTTTCATTAGTGTTACAAATGATGGGTTGGAGTGTACCCTCAGCAAATCAAAGGTGGCACCAAATTGGTGGAAGTAGTGGATTACAGGAGCTGCCATTCAGAGGGATTTAAGAAAGTTGGAGTGGGCTAGCAGGAACCCCAGAAGTTCAACAAAAGGAAAGGCAGGAAACAGCTTTGCAGAGAAGACCTGATGATCCTAATGGGCAATAAGTTGACTAGAATTCAGCAGCAAGACCTTGTAGCCACAAAAGCAAACTGTAGGCTGGGCTGTGTGAGCAAGAGCGTAGGCAGCAGGTTGAGAGAGAAGGGCTTTCCTGCTCTGAACTTCTGAGACTGAACACCTGTACAGAGAGACTGGAGGGAACGCGGTCGAGGGTCACTGAGGTGGTTGGGTCAGAGCACGGAACATACCAGGAAAAGCTGCAAGAGTTGTGTTGCAGTTGAGAAGGCTGAGGGAAGGCTCCAGTTGACTCCAGCTGTCTGTGGGGTAATTACAAAGAAAAGGAAGCTAGATTCCTCTTAGAGGTGCATAGTGAAAGGATAGGCAAGAGGCAATAGTCACAAGCTGCATAGGAGGAAATTTAGGTTGAACATTGTGAGAGTGGTGAAGCAGGTGTTGAAAGAGATGGTGGATTCTCCATTCCTTGGCAGGTTCCTGAGCAGCATGGTTCACATTTGAAGCTAGGTCTGCCTTGAGCAGGACTGGAGACCCCCAGGTGCTATGAATTTAGTATTTAATATTTCCCTTGTATTGAAATAATGGTTTATTAGTGCATGAAAATTAATAACTATATTGTGGCATTTTAAGAGGAACAATGCAAAAACATTTGCCCTAAATCCTTCACATGCAGCTCATGTCACATTTCTAGCTTTAGATCTTTTGAAGTGGACATTGCTGAATCCTGTGATTGTCTTCCCATGAATTAAAAATAAGCCAAGTCTCTTTCTTCTTAAAAGAGACTGTTATGTTCAGCAGAACTCGAAGTGGTGATGCATTTTTGCAACATTAGTGGGCATGCATATGGCTTGAGAATGGGAGCATTGTCTACAGCCCTGCTTACTTTTGATAGTTTAGTTCAAAGCTTATTGGAGAGAGAGATTGTTGGGGAAAAACTCTGAAATGTGTTACAACTTAAAGCTACCTCCATGGCAAAGAACAGATTTTCTAGGTAGCTTGTTTTCTTCCAGGAATTTGAAATCATTGATATTAAACATCCATGGAGCTTCAGGAGAATGTGGCTATAATGCTGCAGTGAATTGCCATCTATGAAATATGGGTCTACTCAGTTACACACTTAGAGACATTGTTTGCCGTTATACAGGGTTTTCCAACTCATACTGGTATATATGCAGCTCTCAATTAAAGCAATTTTTAAAACCGTTGTGTGAAAGTAAAAATATTTTTTTTCTTTAATTTTGTAAGCTGTGTGGGTTTGACCTTTATACCTTTTCCATCAAATGAAGTACTTTAAATCTGCGTGCAGAATTTTAGCTTACATTTCACCTGCAAAACGGGCAGTAGACTTAGGCTTAGTGTTGTGTGGCATCCTGGGGGAACTGCTTTGCTAACTTGGCTCAGATGGTTTTCATATGTGGGCTCTTACAGAGAAGGGATACACCTGACAAAATGCTCTTATCTTAAGAAGAACCAGGAGCTATGTAGGCCAAAATTTCCATGCTTTTTAATGGATTAACTGAAGAGTTGAGTACAACAATTTAAACAATGAGATAATGGAACTGTAGGACTTTAAACACCTATCAAAATAATAAAAATCATTAAAGGGAAGTTTAATGTGCTGTGTAGCTGAGGCTGCCTTACTGAGGCTATACCTGCAATAAGATAACATCCTACCTTCTGAGGAGTTTTTTAGTAACATTGTTTATTCCTTTTATCTGTGTATTAAGTAATTTTTTTTTTTACTCTTTCAGACATTGTGTATGTATGCCGTGTTCTTGTATTCAAGGGCAGCTTTGTGATTTCCTGCATCTCCAGATCTTTGCACTGCTTTGTATCCAATTGCCCAGAGGTAGTTGCACTATCCTGTAAGTTTCCCAGGACCTGTATGTGGATTATTACACTGAGGAAGTTGGATAAGCCCCGAATCAGAGACAGGTTCAGCGGTGTGTTCGAGGGCTTGTGTGCATTTAGGGATGGGAGGCAGCCCTCAGGTCTGAAGGGAGGCGCTCACGGGGCTGCCCATTGCAGCGTTTGGTCGCGCAAGCGGTTCGGGCTGCCCAGCGGGCTCCTTGCTGCCGGTGCGGTGGTGGGATGTGGCGGGCTGGTGCTCCTGGCTGGGCGAGCCTGTGCCGCCCCCGGAGCGCTCCCCCGGGTGGGAGGGCTGAGCCTGGGCAGCAGCGTGCGCCTGCCCGGGGACGTGCCGCCGCCGCTGCCTCCAGGTCTGCGGCTCCGGGAGGCCGGCTGGAGCTGCATCTAAAGTGTGCCTCGCTGGGCACCAGTAATGGCTCTCTGACTACCCGTGGAACAAGCACACGAAAAGATTGCTGAATGTGGAAGTTTTCTTTTCAGTTTCTTAATTTTCTGGAAGCAGAGACGGCAGAAGGGAGCTGGGGTCAGAGTTAAAAGCTCTCTTCCCAGTTTGACCATGAATTTGTTTCTGACCTTTTTTTCTAAGATTTTTTCACCTCTGTTAGATTCTCCAAACTCCAAGAATTAGGAAGATAGCAGTGTTCCCACCTTTTATTAAAGTGCTTTGAATTCAAGACAGAATGAGTAAGAGCTAAGCATTTTTTTTTTTCCCCCAGATAATTCATTTCTGCCACAGCAAGGTAGTTAACAAGTCTCTTGGTAGGATAATAACAAACATAATATTTGGTAAAGGTGTGTTTTTAACTTTGGCTCTGTCTCAAACTCTTGAGTTCTAATTCTTTTTCTATAGACATAGGTAGGCACAAAATTATATATATATCTTACTGTACCTGTGTGAAAGTATATTACAGAAATAAATCTTCTTTTAGGT
This sequence comes from Atrichornis clamosus, assembly GCA_013400975.1. NCBI lineage: Eukaryota > Metazoa > Chordata > Aves > Passeriformes > Menuridae > Atrichornis > Atrichornis clamosus. The sequence continues at coordinate 126,252 of WBMZ01012602.1, read as the reverse complement.
TCTCAGAGGTTCATTGTATAGAAGTCCAGATCTTTTCCTTGGTTGGCTGGCTATCTGACACAGTCTTATATAAATTTCCAGATGGAAACAGAAGCACATATATGTCTTGCCGTCCATATTAAATTCAGCATTTGATACGCTCTGCATGTTTCACACTGGTTGTCTGCATGGTATGCACTGCAGGTTTGATGCTTTCTTGGGCACACTACTGGATGTGCATATTTAGCCTTTTTTTGGGATACCTAGTGAGCCCAATTCCTTACACTCAGAGAATGAGAGGATATTTGAGGTGGGACACAGAAGGCATGAAGTAATTGTTCCCATTATGAGACTAGTATGTTAAGTGATCAAACTTAACTGAGTATTCAAGTTTGGGGCCTGTGTAATATCAAAGGCTGGGTTGAGTGTAAAACAGAAACCTCTTGATTTGGCACTGCAGATTTTTGGGTTTATCCAGCGTGAGGAATGCTTAGAACATGGTTTATTCTCCAGGATTTTCTCATATGTTCAGTTGGTGCCCTAGTTATTTACAGTCTTCTAACAAGTTGGAATTTTCTCATGACAAGGAGTCATCAAGTTGTACTGAAAAAGCTCTAAATAATGAACTGACATTAGTGCCTTGTTTCTGTGGATAAGATGGGTAAGGTTGGGGATTTTTTTCTCCTTTTTCTTTTAATTCCTTAGTTCTGAAATCAGCTGTTTTCTGGCCCAAATTTAGTCCATCAGAATCCTCAAACTTAGGCTTAATTGAAACATCTACTTACCATTGCCTGATCAAGAGTTGCATAATAAAATAACAGTAAGTGATAGAAATAATAAACCTTTAAAAAAACTTTCCAAATAAAGAAAAGGGGATGGGTTTTTTTTTAAATACCAAATTGAAATTAAAAAGAAAGTAACCACTAGATGGCACTTGAAAATTGTGTGTTAAGGTAGTACATCTGCTTTCAAAATCGTTACAAATTCTGATAGACCCAGAAGGTTTTTATGTGGATCTGCATAATTCTGAGAGGCAATGATGGTTTCAAAACCAGAAGTATAGTTCTTTTAGCTGTATCTCCTTCTGTGATCAAACTAAACCAACTGCACTAAGGAATTTAGTCTGAATTAAAAGCTCATTCCTGATGCTTAAAATGCTGTCTGAAGAAAGATGATAAATACTTGTAGAAACAATAAATTTGTGCCAATTAGTTTGGTTTCCACTTATTTTTAATAGAATCATAGAATTGTTTAGGCTGAAGAAGACCTTGAAGATCATTGAAGTCCACCACTAAGCCGTGTCCCTAAGTGCCACATCTGCATGTCTTTTAAAAGACCTCCGGGGATGGTGACTCAGTCCCTGGGCAGCTTGTTCCAATGCTTGACAACCCTTTTGGTGGGGAAACTTTTTCTTATATCCAGTCTAAACCTGAGGCCATTTTCTCTCATTGTCTGGGAGAAGAGATTTATAGCCGTTTGTTTTAGCAAAATTCTGCTCTGCCTTGGCATTCTGTTTACCTTCTTGGGTTATGCCTAATTTGAGATACAATGTATTTTGTCAAAGTGTTTCTACTTTAATATGGTCAATAGCTTGGAAATTAAGTCAGGGTGTGGTAGGGGAGGGTTCAGACAGAGAACAGACTCCCAAGGGTTCACTTTTCACTAATTTTTGGCCTTACACAGTTTATCTCTTAGGAGGGGGAGAAGATGAAAGGTGATCGTGACAGCTTGATTCTGTAGAAAATATTCTAGTGGCTAGGAGTTCATTATCAAGTCAATCTTGTGGTATTTCTGTTAGTGAGCACTGCACAAGCCCCTTCTATTTTAAATTCTTGTGTAGCCTCTTTATTTTTGTTTCTGAGATGTGTAAGAGTTACATTACCATGATTTATGAGCTTTATATTGAAGATGCACAAAGCTGAGTAAATACTTTCTGTAGCCATTAATTTGATTCTTTTTCCATGGGAGTAGTGGGTAGTAGCTGTTCAAGGGGATGGATGTTTAGACAACTGCCTTAGCCTATTGCAGTTGAATTGAAGAGAGCAGAAGTAGACAAAGTATAATACTGGGTTGTGCAAGAATATTTTATATCCTATTAAATATGTATTAAGGGAGTAATTCTTCCATTTGCTCATACAGCTGTATATGGTTCCCCTGACACTGGTGGTAATTATGAGTAAATTTTATTGTGAAAGCTCTGTTACGCACATGGTAAACCTTAGAATGGGTTACAGTAGCGATGGACACAGCTGCACTGTCCTGGTTTTGCAGAAGACACTAGGACACAATCAACAAGAGGTGGAAAGGAGAGTGGAACAATTTTCCCATTCAGCTGTGCTCCCCCTGCGATGTCTGCTGCAGGAACGTCTCGTCTTTGTGCTGCTCCATGCTGCACAAAAGCCCTTGGCTGTGTTTCTGCCATGACTGGACCCTGCAGCAATTTGTATGCCTGCTAATCAAAGATAAAAATGGAGCTTTGGGAGTGGCAAGTCAAGAACATTGACTTTTTTCTTTCTTTTTTCTTTTTTTTTTTCTTTTTTCTTTTTTTTTTTTGTCCTTGAGAGGGTCTCGTCCTCTGAAGGCTGTGAGCAGAACTTGAGTTCCTGTTCACATAAAATCCTTCTTGTTCACATAAAATTCCAATTTGACTTTGATTTCTTATTCGATAGGCCCTTCAGTGAGGAATCTGTTGCTGAACTGCAGATACCCTCCTGGGAATGATCTGATGGGAATGTCCATGCACTGCAATTCTTTTAAGTATTTCCTGTGGCCATCTTACCTGTGAGCTCATTGACTCTCAAAAGCTCTTTATGCTGACATTAACCATTTAGTGACTTGCAAAAGCTTGAGGGAACTCCTGGTGATCCAGTTGACATATAACACAGATTTTCATTTGGAGACATTAAAATAATGGCAAATGCAGGAATGACAGCTGTCTGTCTGGAAAAACTGTTCTTCATGCAGACTCAGGTAGTCCCACTCACACAAGAGCACAGAGCAAATTTTTGGTGGTGTGCTCTCTCAGTTCCTAACTTGCTAAAATTCAGTGGGTTTTTTTGGATTGTGCTGTTGCTATGGTCTGTGATGCTCTGCAGACAAACACTCATCTGTCTGAGAGGTGATTGCATTTCACAGTCTACCCTGTGTTCCTGGAGGAAGAGTGCTCTGTTGATAAATTGCTCTGGTGTCAGCAGAGGGCTTTTGTAGTGGGTGTTGTCATTATCCCCCCTCTCCGTGGGAGGAAGTACAGCGAAGTAGGTTGGGCTCTGCCTCCTATGTGTTTTTGATTTCAGGCATTTATTCTGCTCACCTTCCTGGGTTTGTTGGTGCTCTCTCCTGTTGTGGCAGCAAATGTAGAAGCAAAAAGAGATGCTGCTTTGGAGCAGAAGGATGCCAGAGTTTTCAGGCCGTGTGTGTTACATCTCCTTCACCTGGCAGCAGAGCCAGGTTCGGAAGTGCAGTTGTCCCAGTGTGTCCATCCCCTGGGTGAGTGACCTCACCTACATGTGCTGTCCTCAGGGACCTTGCCCTGCTCCCCAGTGTGTGGTTCCTTTGTGCTAGCACTGCGCAGAGCATGCAGTGAGAGAATGGCCCTGCCTGCTCTCCAGGAGCTCTGGGCAAAGGAAATTGCTGGGCTAATAATCCCAGGTGCATTTTTCCTGGAGAGGTTAGGGCTGTAGGCAGACCTGCTGTGGTGATTGTTTGGCATGTGGGATGGTTAGTGCCTGCTGTCCAGAAAGGCAGCTCTCCCCCTAACATGCTTGTCTTCTGCACCTTATCACTCAGAAATTCTGGCTAGCAGAGTGGGTCACCGGAGTCTTGTTTGGTGAAGTAAGTACAGCTGTAACCTGTGACCTACTGGGTTTCTGGTTTTGTTGTTTCTGCCTCTGCAGCTGCTGAAGTCTGAAATGAATCCTGCAATAGCGAATGTCCTGCCATAACTTAAACTCAAGGCAGAAAAAACCCCCTGTTTTGATTAAGACCTGAGTCTTCAGACAGCTGCTTTTTTCCAAGTGATTCTAGGCTCCTGTTTGTAGATAGTAATGCTTCTTATTGAATGAAGATGTTAGTGATTTACACCCCCAGAGCTGTTTCTGCAAGGCAAACTTGTCCATCAATTCTTTCCCTTACCTGCACCAGCGAGCCACTTCATAGAGGCAATTGCACACAGACCATCTGGATGTCCTGGCTAGTGTTCTATTTCTGTGGCGAGTGCTGCTTGTTGTTGGAGATATGTTTTTAAGTCCAGTTTTAAAATGGCGACCCTTAGCTGCAAGCTTCCCTTCCTGTACTCACTCCCACCCCAGGGCTGCTGCTTTGGAGCCCCTTGGGCTGCCAGGGGCTGGGGCTGGTTTGGAAGCAAACACTCCAATCCCTCTTCCTGCTGCCCAGGCTCAGCTTCTGTGCTACATCGTCCCTGTCCTCTAGCACCACGCTCACACAGAACTTGCTCTGAGAAAGTGTCCCCCTTGGCTTTCCTCTCATCCCATGAAGGGCTCCTTTGAGGACGTCCCTCGGCAGAGCTACCAAATGTGAGCATGGCTTCTCCTCACCATAGGTCTTACTGCCCTTTCCCTCTTCCTGAAATGCTGAGTGGTGGCTTGGTGTGACTGGAGAGTTGGCACAGGACCTGTGTCCCTGCCCTCCAGCAGCTGCACACACATGGACTCCCTTGCTTTGCCCCAGGCACTGCCAGTCCAGGAGGCAGCTGGCCAGAGGTTGCCCTGCCCCAGGCTATCCCACAGTCCTGCCCATCCACATCTCTCTGACTGCCTGGCCATGGCACAGCTGCTGGGGCCAGCACCCCGGATGCTCCCTTTCAGCCCCCCTTTATCCTGTGTGGGTACCAGTGCCACGATGCAGTTAGCAGATGTTTTGCCACAGCCCCAGCACGGGCCACTGTTGACACCGGGTAGCAACACCATTTCTGATGCCTCTTCCTTCTCATTTGCTCTGACCTCTGCTTCTCCCTCCTGGTCCTAAATTGCAGGCGTGTGTCTCATACCACCTCCTTTTCTAAACTTAATGTTCACCTGCTGAGTAGGTGTTTGGTTTGCAGATGCGTGTTGTTTCAGAGTAGCCTCAACATTTAGTTTTGACGTGGATGCAGTGGATGCAGTATGTTTCTGCCAGAGACTGCATTGCCCAAACAGGGCAAACATTTCCTGTGTGTTCCATGGTTTGCCAAATCTATTGTGCCTGGCCTCAGCAAGTCTATTTGAAAAAGTGTTGGTCACGTTATTTATTTTTTTAATAATAATAATTAGTGTTCAAGTCTTGACTTTTTTTAGAGATTAGGTCTATTTAGGATAAACCATAGTAGAAAATGAAAGCTTGACACCATTCCCTAAACCATTTCTCACTATATAAAGGTTATTTTTGCAGGTCCAGAAGCTGATTCCCACAATCATGGTAGTTGGTACCTTCCAGCACTGGCAGGTTTAAGATAAATGTCCTGATTTGGTTTTACCTAGTAAGCAGCTATTACCTGACATTCAGACTGGAGGATAGACACCCAAGTGGATGGAAAAAGTAACCAAACAAAAACATAATGAAAGACTTCATAGAAGTAACCAGCTGCCCGTTCCCTAAAGATTGTCTGTACTCCTATTTAGCCATTCTGCGTGCATGCAGTATATTTACATTACCCTTTAAAACACGTTTTTAGTTACGTTTGAGGTATCATATGCCACTTTTTATAACTAGATTAACTTTTTTTTGCGTGTAGTGGATGAGGTAAGGACTATGACACACCGTGATGGGGGTGGTTTGTTCAGCAGTGCCATTGCCTGGTGTGCCACAGCCCTGGGAGACCCAGGGCACTGGGTGACACCCCTGGCAGACAATTCCCTGTGCTGCTGCAGTGCCACTGCCTTCGCGGGAGCACTCCGCAGGGCATGGCCTCCCTTTTCCTTCCCATCCGCAGAGGCTACCCTCTTGGTTTTCCCTTGTCTTTCTTTGCCCTTTGTCTTCATTCCTATTTCTTTGCCTTGCCCTTCTTTCATTCTGGTTTTCTTTCCTCATCTTTCCCTGTCTCTCTGCTGTTTTGTTTTGGGGTTTTTCTAGTGTATTTTTTAGACTAACAAGTTGTAGTTTTCCCTACTGACAGCAAGCACCTGCTTGCAGAAGAACCATGGTACCCTCTTAACTTGGTCTTCCAGTAGCACTTCCGAGTTGGGCTTCATACTGAATTTCAGTCTGAGTGTTTGTCGAAATACTAGCATAGCCAAGTAAAGCCCCACCAGCTGTGTCTGTTCTCTGGAAAGGGCATAAAGGAAAGGCAGTAGTCAAGATGTATACTAAGATTTGGTTTATTAGTTTCTGTATCATTTTATTCATGCACTGTAATGATAAGATCCAGTTCTTAAGTGTGTCTTTTGAGGATAATTTTGTAGTGTGCAGGGTTTGTCTGTCTTTTCGTTGTTTCAATGAGGACATTCCTAAAGGATGAAGAATACCCTACAAATACTCTTTTATGTTTTTTCATCTTGTGTTCTATAAATGAAGAGAAAAAAGAGAACTAGAAGGAAAACCAGTACATCGTTATTTTAAATTGTCCATCATGAACAGACTTTGCAGCAAATTGCATATCTCCTCATGACTTTACAAGCTTTGCTTTTTCTATTATGCTTAAGTCTCATGAAAGATTCACGTTCATGTAGTAACTTTTAAAACACAGTTGCCTGGAATAGTGACACATCTGGGCAGAGCATTCCTTGCACAGATTAGCCAAGTTTTTTCTGTGTCGAATGTGTGAGGTTTTCCTGTTCAGTGTAAGCTTTTCTTGTGCGCCTGCTCACTCTGCGGTTTCCGTTCTAAAAGCAGATTTGGGGAGAGCTAGCACTTGAAATACCCTTACAAACTTCTTGGGTTTTTTTTTTTTTAATGAAGCATCCTGACACCATGCTAAAGTGAGTACAGTTGTTCAACATATTTTTCATGCTAGACAACCTGGTTGATCTCTTTGCATTAAAAAATCCCAAAGAAAATCTTTCTTCTTTTGCATGTGTGAATACACGAAGAGTGGAGCTGAAGTTAGACTCTTAACTTGTGTTATATGTTGCTTTTATTCCTTTTTGGTGGGTATGAAAGGGACACTTAAACCCCCAGAATTCTAAAAAGTGCTGTTGGCATACTTTTGATCATCTTGGGGTTTAATTTTATGTATTAGAGAACAAATAAAGCAAGCAACTGAGATGTGAGTTTGAGAATAAGGAACAGTTTAAAATCATTTCTGAAGATGGAAGACTGTGTCATTAAAAATTAACTAACACTTGTAGCTGTGTTGCTGAGTGTTTCGTGTGGTGACAGTCTATCCCAAACCTCCGCTGGCAAACAGGTCCCCATTGAGTCTCAGCATGTCCCCCATTAAACCATCACATCTCTGAAAATTAGAAAGCTCATTAATGGCCTTCTGCTGTGAAGCAATAAAGAGTATATTCACTGACTGGTCAGCAATTAGTGCCAACTAGTTTTTGTCATACATTATAGAAATACTCTGGTTCAGTTATTCCAGAGCTAAAAGAAACTTACTTCTTTTAAAAAACACTTGTATCTGTGTAGGTGTATTTTACAGTCTCCTTTTGCTTTCATTTGAAAACTCAAATACCTCTTCAGCCCACTGGACCACTGAGAACATGAACTCATTTCCCAGTCTCCTGCTTCTTTGTTGAAAAAGCTCAGGTCACTGACTCAGTAGCCCCCAAACCAACAAGCTATTAGTGTCATAATTCAGTCCTCTCTTTTCTCGTTGGTATTTGTTTTTATGAAGTAGTAGAGAATTTAGATAGTGTGAAATAGAGCAGAAAGTGTGGAAAATCCAGTTGAAACTGCCTTTGTTCCTTTATACCAGTAATCTTCATTGAGTCAGCCAAGGGCCCAGCTGCACTTCAGGAAATGGGGAGGGGGGACAGGTTTTAAGGTAACAGGAGATCAGAAAAATCATTTTCACTGTCCTCATGGAAATAAGATGAGTGTTGCTGAAGTTCAGGTGTAGTTCCATGGAGAACTTCCCAACAGGGACTACACCATAGTCACAATCCACATCTGTGGGGTTCTGCTTTTGCAGGTCTTGGATTTCTTTCTAACTTGTATTACTACATGTGTCTTTGAGCACTTGGCGGCTTTTGAAGACCTTTATAAGGATTTTGGAGTTTGTGGATGTAGTTTGGGGAATGCCTGATGAGTGTGGCTTATTTAGCACAAGCAGCATTCTCAGTGACAGATCAGCAGTGGGCTGGGACAGTCTGAAAATCAGTACTGCAGAAGTTGGTCACCTGTGTTTATAAGGTTTTGTAAATAACAGAGGAAGATAGAAGAAAAACAATACTTAATGTTACCAGATGTAATCAAATGCTTCTTGTTAATGAACACTTAAAAAATAAGACTTGAAAACAGTTGTGTAATTGAAATAAAAACATACGCGGTAGAAAGCTAAGAAATCAGTCTTCTCCCCTGCTCCCCCTCCACCATCCAGCTCTTTTCTTAAGGAATCTTTTTTTTCTCATCCAAAGCTCTTTCAACTATACATATTTATAAGACATCCAAGAAAACCGTGATTCTTTGATGAATGTTTCCAGGACCAGAAGGACAACCAGCACACACACACACACACACACACACACACAAAAAGAAATTAAAAAAAAAAAGAAAATTCTTTAATTTTTTGTACTTGATGTAATATTTCTGCTGTGTTTGATCTGTATATGCACTAAAAGAAGGTGTAGAATGTCACCCTGAAGGTATCTCTTGCTGTCAATGGATCATGAATGTCAGCCTTGACAGGTATCCTCTAGTGATGTTATGAAGCATATGTGGCTTATTTTGAGCAAAGCTGTCCATACCTTTGTCTTGTCTTGTTGAAATATTCCTACTTTTTCCCTAGTGGCTGTCACTTCTGTTTTGTCATCCTTAAGCTGAGAAGTAACGTGTAAAATGTTGTTACCTGGTCTTGTGATTTTTACTCTTCCAAGCTTCTAAAAGCCATTACATCTGCATTAAAAGATACATAATATTTTTACTGATATCTATAGAAGAAATTACTTTCTTTTTGTGATATCATTCATAAATTCCAGTTATTGCAAACTTTGCACTTCAGGTGCTGTGTGTCTTGTCTACTTTTAAGCCCAAATCTTGCAAAGATTGCCCGTTACTTATTCTGTGACTTTCTTTGGAACTTTTTGGTTGCCAAGCTTAAATGTGTGCTTCAGTTCTTGAAGGGTCCAGCTTTTTCATTAAAAGCTTGCTGGTAGGGATGCTTGCCAGCACTTGAGGTTCCCTGAGAGAAGAAGCTGGTATTTTTGCTTGCTTTTGTCTGCTAACTTCCAGTCTCTCAGGTAAAACAAGCAGCTAACATGCTATTGACAATGTGTCAATGGAAAAAAAATCAGATAAATAAATAGAATCTTAAGAGTCAGGTAACTGGAGTCCATTGATGTTTTGCCATTTAAGAAGTAAATAATGCCAGTAAAAATTTCACTGTCATTTAATCATACATGCATTCTGCCACATCTTGCCCAGAGGAAGGTAAGTGTCTATATTAGCTGTGTTTTGCATTTGCCTGGCGGTTTTTTGGTGGGCTTCTCTCATATGAGTATGTGAATATATCAACCATTAGGACAGAAATGCCCATAAAGTGAGGGGGCGGCTAGTAAAATTGGACATGAAGCATTCCAGAGGTAAACAAGTTTACTACACTATATTGGCATCCATTTTCATAAGGAAATGTCCCGTGTGGTATAAAAGAGAATTGGAATGTTTTGTATTCAAGTGAGAGAGGCATGAGCAAGAAGTGCGCACCAAAAAAAGTCTTTGAAATGTAAGTCAAAACTTAAAGGGAGTTGAAAAAGTAAAAGTTGGGAAAAAGGATTCGGAAACACAGAAGTATTAAAGAATGGTGTGTGATGACCCACAGTTAAGGGGAAGAAAATAAATTTATGTGTTTATTTTATGAATGACCTCCTATTTTATAGGAAAGAAGAGTGGGCATAGAGGATAGAGTATATAGCTTGATATACTGAAGGAGTGAGGGGCTTCCTGGCCATGCTGTAAAAGTAAAGTTTGAAGTCAGTCTGTAGTCTCAGTCCTTCCATCAGTGGGGTCAAAATCACGTGGGTTTCTTTTGTTGACCATTGCGGAGATTTGCTCTGAAGTACAAGCAAAGAGTGACTTTGTGTCTTTCTGCTGTAAATGGTAGGTTGTGTAACAGCTAGGATCTGATTTACTCTGTGTCGTAAAAAGGTTCACAATTTTAAAAAACCAGCCTAATAAACATGCCTTGAATTTCTGAAGCTAAGCATATGTTTCTATTTTAGCACTAATCTGTGATGAGCTTTGATGAATTTATTTTGGTGGTAACTGTGTGTTCAATACCTAGCATTGCAAAACGAAATTATTTGAGAGCTGGGCCGTAGTGAAGAGGCGTAAGGTACTGAGACAGCCTTTGGGATTAGCAAGGTGACTGGTGCCTGGCTCTGTGCTGCCTTGCTGAACTCAACATAGAGCATAGGCAGGGTGTCAGGGGTGTTGGAGAACACATGTAAAATACACTGTGGGATCACTTAAGTCCTGTGAAGTTTTCCCTTGCTAATCCTTTGAAGGGCAGCAGGCAGAGAGGTGCCAGCTAAAGGCAGTGATGTTGTTGAAATAGCCCTGAGACTTCAGCTGAGAGTTGTAAAGGAGCATCATGGAGCACTCCTCAAACATTAGTTTCACACTAATGAGGTGGAAGGCTACCAGTAGTACTCATACTTGGGACTGTAGGCAGAAGCCATATGATCAGCTCACCTACAAAACTCAGTGGTAAGGGCTGGAGCAGCTGACTCCCCATCGTACTTGTAGTGCATTTATCCTGCTCAGAAATAGGTCACATGCTTTACTGACTACAATAACAGGCAGATCTGTATCACTTAGCAATCTCTGAATGAACCTCTGCTACCCACGGGAGCTGCAGTTCCTGCTTGAACATTAACTCCCCTTTGTTGGTTGGTGTCTGAAAATACCCCAAACAAAAGCAAATGGTGGTTCAGCACTTTCGGAAGAGAGACAGATGGGGGAGCACAATGCAGTGCAGTACATGGCAGAGGTCACAGTAGGATGAAAACGATTTCAAACATTCATTTTGTGATACTGTATTGTGGCTTGATTTTCCACACTTTAATGTTTTTTTTTTTAAAGCCAGGGTTGTTTGTGTATTTGGATCTGCCCTGCAAGTCATGGCCAAAGATTTAGGTGAAATGCTGCATGATTATGTGCTGTATAAAACTCGCTGTAACCTACAGGAGTTGGTTACAGAAAACGAACAGAGGAGCTGGTGCTACGAAATCAAAGTTTAAATGTCCTCCAGGTAGAAGTTGCATTATGAGGATAGCAGAGTGTGTCACTTAATGGGAAGCTGCTACGAAGTTATAGGGCATCCTTAACCAGTAGGGGGTCAGGTACTGCTGACAAGTGGGGAGGAGCTAAAAAGCAGCCTTAATACACATCCAGGAAAATGCCACTTTAAAATGTAGGTTAAAATTTCTGAACCTATTTCCTTCAGGCTTCAGTTGTTCCTTCAGCAGGCAGTGTCTGTAGGTCCTTCATCTTTTTGCACTGTTGGAGTCTGTCGGGGAGGCAGCTGCTCATGCACGTTTCTGGTGAGAACAAGAGCGTATTGCCAAGATGCCAGTTAAACAACAAGAAACACCTGGGGGAGATCAACCAAAACCAGAATTAGTGCTCACTTAAATGAGTGGGATACGTAGGAGCATGGCTGGAGCTGTGCAGGCTGTAGTCACTGTGTGAGATGGTTCTCGTGGGGCATTTGCCCCAACGTGACACCGTGGCTCAGGCATCAGGTGTAAGTGCAGGTTTGGCAGCTTCCTTTCTGCCCCTGTAGCCTGAAACATTAGCATTGTACCAGGCCTCTTACAGAAAGCAGCATCCTGAAATGCACTGTGGCCTTGCAGTTATAAGGTTTGACCTCTTTCCATACCCTTCTCCTGAGAGTCAGAAACACAGCTTCTTCTGGCTTTGCCTGTGGGACCAGGTATTAGCCCAGCTTCTTTATCCTGCTTGTGAAAAACCCCTGTGAGACTTCATCAAATTTTATTAGCTTTATAAAGATGTAGCTGGTTAACCACTCTTCAGGTTCAGTTGGCTTTGATGTTTGTGTTGTTTTCTTGAAAAGCTAGCCATGCTGCTGTCAGGATGACCATTGATAATACACAGTACAAACAGAAGGCTGTTTGGGGGACCAGACCGTGTGCCAGCAGCACTTGCTTGCTGTGAGCTTCAGTCCTTGGATATGATGTGCTGATTTTACTTATTTGTATATTTATTTGTCCCTTAGTTGGGTAGTACATTTCTTAAGTCAACCCTTAAATTGATAGTTGGGATGTGTTAAGCATGTATTTTTACTAAGAGGTAGTTCTGAGGTATTTTTTAGATAAGGACACACACACACAGAAGATGGGTGTGTAAGTAAATATGATTTGTCTTCAGCATGTACTTGGCTCAGCACATGGTTTTTGTTTTCTGTGCAGTACTTTGGAAGTGTCAGCATAACTACCTCTGGTTGTTTGCTTCAAATTTATGTATTAAAATTCACTTCTCTTAGGGACTCAGATTTCCCTACTGTACCTTTTAATGGCACTGGAGAAATCCTAGCTCGTAGCATCATGAGATTCTGTACCAACATTGTTTTATATAAGTGCATGATTAACAGATGAATGGCCGGCAGTATGCTCCACTGTGAGAAAGAGGGATGTCCTGACATTTTCAGTGGCAAAATATGGAAAGCTGCAGTGGATATAGGTGTGGGAGAGCTGTGTAGTCTCTCCCTTCACTAGTGAAATGTGAGGTCTTCTGTGCTATCCTTCAGAAAGAAGCACATTTGAGAGCTGGACTGGCTGGCATCCTTACTTCATACTCTAAATTGTATATTGCTAGTTACTCAAGGCTTTAATGGAAATGTTAAGATTAGATAAAGTACATCCATGCTTGTGTTGATAATTGGAATAAATCTCTATCTTGCCAAAAACTCCTGAGAGTCTTGCGTTAGTGCCTCATATATTTGTCACTGGTTTGATGGTCATTTATGTCTAAGGGTTTGTTGTGAACTTAACAATATTTTTGCATGACAGGTCACAGTAATGAAAGGCAGTAGTAGGAATAAGGATCACTCAACAGAAGGTGAAGGAACTGGGAAGCGACCAAAAAGGAAGTGTCTTCAGTGGCATCCCCTGCTTGCCAAGAAACTCCTTGACTTCTCTGAAGAGGAAGAAGAGGAAGAAGAAGAGGAAGATATTGATAAGGTAGATTTAATTGGCTGTTTTGACCATAGATGGTTAATGGTGGAAGAGATTCTCCCTAGCTGTGTTTTTTATTGTGTTTTTGTCGTCTTGTTCTCTTTTGTGAAGAAACATAGCCAATAAAAAGAAGTGATGTGATGCCCATAAGGCTGTGAAGGCAGGTAGTGACATGAGAAAATGAACTGTCAGTTATGCCTTTGAAATAGTGGACAATTTTTTTTGGAATTAGACTGCAAGAGTTTCAGTTGGTTTGTTTTAATAATGTGTTGCACATCTCAGTCTTGATTGTTCAAGGTGGGGTTTTGATGTGCTTTTTTAAATTGTTTATTTTAGAAATGAAGTTGGTCTGTGCTTACTATCTGCTTCTAGTATCTCAGAGGGCATACCAAACTAATAGTTTTCATTCTTCTTTTTTTTAAGATGAAAAACCTGAAAATATTAAAAGCGAAAAAGAAGGAAAAAGCTGTCAACACTTTTTACTATCTTTGCATGTGAAATTCAACTTACCCTCCAGAGTACTGAGTGCACAGCTGAAGTAATCTGTCTTGTTTGACACTCGGTATTTTGATATTGTTCAATGACTCTGACCTTACCCTTTTTTCATAAGGACCCTGCCATGTGGCACCTGACAGTTGTACAGTTACACTTACTCTCTGTAGCAAGAAGTGGGAATTGTTTATGGAGATGTGATGATTCCATCATGTGGATAGCATTCATACCTGCATCTGCTTGATGCTTTCCTAAGGCAGGAATGGAAACGTCAGGGCTGAGGAGACTGCCTTGAGTCACAAACCGATAAGAGAGAATGACCTTGACAAGGATAAGGAAGAGCCTGATTCTCTGGCAGTGCTTCCTGTTGACCTTGCAGGCCACTTTCACAATGCGATATAAAATAGCAGTGTTGCAGTTAGGTAGGAGTTCTGTGTCGTGCAGTACGTTCTGTGGCTTGTCCCTTGTAGGAATGATCCACTGGCCTCTAAGTGGAGAGGGCACGTTTTGGCGGTGTATTCTGTTGAGATTTGCCCTCTGTCTCTGGTGGGCAGCTGTGTGGTGGCTGCACTGCTGTGCAGCTCACAGGCCGAGCAGTGAAGGGCAGGAGATGGGGAAATGACTGTTCCCTGTTCCTCCCTGTGCACTCTGTAGTTGCAAACACAAATAATCGAGGTCCTAGGTATCTCTGCTTGCCTCATCCCACTAAGGTGATCTCTGGATTGTCGGAAGGGGGTAGGAAGGATCTCCTCCTGCTGTCCCCTTTAGGACTGTTACTAAAGAACGATCCTCAGCTTAGAAAATCTGTTCCACTCCGAGTTGTTTTGCAGAGAGCATGAATGAACCTTGGACCATCAGGTGAGGAGGCTTGATGTAGAGCTCTGCATCTTCTGGATGGAATGAATGGCCTTTTGCAGACTGCTGTGTGCATCCATGTGCTTCTCCCTCATTGCCACGCAGCACACACAGTCTCTCAATGTTGGTGTGAAATGTGGACAACTGAGCTCACACCCCTTCCCTTTTGGTTCTGCCAGGTGCCGCTCCTTGGCCCTGATGGTTTAGAGCAGGATGCTGATGAGACTGAAGATGACGAGTCCTCAGAGCAACGAGCTCGCCGACCAATGAATGCATTTCTCTTGTTCTGCAAGCGCCACCGCTCTCTCGTGCGGAAAGAACACCCTCGCCTCGATAATCGTGGCGCAACCAAGATCCTGGCAGATTGGTGGTCTGTTCTAGATCCAAAAGAAAAACAGAAGTACACTGACATGGCCAAGGAGGTATGTTCTGTTTGAATGGTGGCTGTAAAGGGAGTTTGTTGCATATTTATTTTCTTTTTCTCTGTGTATTAAATGTTTTCTGTGGGATCTTTCTCTGGAGTTCCTCAGCTTCACCAGTGGGATTATGGTGCCCAGAGCAGCTGCTGTACTTGCTGTAATTCATTTAGTCCTTTGGACCAGAAAGAAAAGAAATTGGTCTGTGTACACAAACCAACCTGGCTCTAGTAGTCATTGCTACAAATACATGCACTTTGTGGTTGTATCACCTGCAAATTTGTGCAGTACAAGCATTAACATTGAAAACAATAACATACAATTCAGTGTCAGCTGACTAGTGATACTTAGCTCAAGTTGTGCATTTGATATCAGTAATATAGGTGGACCAAACCAAAGGCCCAGTCAAGAAATGTAGAAATGTTTTTACTTTTGATGCTAAATAAGTAAGAAATTACTAGTGTTTCTTGAAGTACTTTCCCTGTGTATTGTTAACCAGTTTCTGATACAGTGAGATTTGGTGAGTCCAATATCCAAACCAGAATCTTAGAGTCTGTTAACTGGCAGCAAGGAAAGGAGACTTACCCCATATTTCACCAAGTATCTTTCTGTCAACTTAAGATTTAAATGAGACTTTTTAAGAAATAGCTTTCTTGATGAGCTGTTCCTGAGAAGGCTATGGTTATTGATAGTAGAGCGAGAAAGACACAGCCAGTTACTTCGGCTGATGACATGACCCCAAAACAGATCCCTGTAATTACCTGGGTGATTCCTTTGAATTCAATCTTAATAAAAATAATGGAATATCAGAAGGAAAAACGTCTCTCTCATTTGCTAGGTAATGCTAGCACACCATGGGAAGTGTAGATAGCTGTGAAATGATTGGGAAAACTATTATCCATGTCTGCCCTGTGACTTGATGGTATCTGCTACTGTTAACACGTGTATGTAAGGTCTGTCTGTTCAGTAGATTGTGTGAGCATGGAAATGTCCACAGGAAAAACAAAGTGTTTTGCATGGCAGGTCCTTTTTGAAGCAGGTTGTGTAGTACCACTGTAGTTCCCCATCTGTGGCACAGTATTGAAATATTTGAGTCTCTGCCATTCCTGTTTTATTCTGCATTCCCACATACAAATGAGAGATGTTTCTCTAAACATGTGGGGAAAGGGCATTTAGGAAATCCAGCAGAGAAAGGAGAGATGAAAATTAAAAAATAATTTTTGGAAGAAATAAACCCAATGTGACTGTTTTTCGTAGCCTTTTGTCTTGCTGAAGAAACCTTGTTCATTAAGAAGGAAAATAATTGCAAAACTTCTGTACAAAGTGGCAGATTTGAAACTATTAATCATATTGTTGTAATAATAATAGTTCCTGTAGTGTTTTTTTTTTCCGCATGAAGAACAAATTGCATATTCCACATCAAAGCGGAGCAATAAATCTAAGTAGTTTACATCATTTTAAGTAGTTCTAAGAACATGTAAAAGAGAGATAGCATGTAATTTTTATTCTTTAAACAGTGTATGATACAGCAATAATTAGCAGCTCTAATGTGCCATTGAATATATTTGGGCCTTCTTCACTAACAAGCCTATTCTGGGTGTGTGCATTGGTCATTTTATTTTAACACTCGCTTTTCACAGAACCACAGAATGATGGGGGTTTAAAGGGACCTCTGGAGATCATCTAGTCTAACCCACTGCTCAAGCAGGTTCACCTAGAGCAGATTGCACAGGTTCACCTGTAGGCAGGCTTGTTGCTGAGACTGTCAAAAAGAGGTTAATGTCAACTGTAGTGAGAACCACTTGTTGGTATTTTTCTTTTTCCTCAAGAGAATTTATTTAAAAATCAAGAAGGTGAGTGTCTTTGGAAAAACATAAAAATACCATTGTACCAGTAATCTTCTGTTTGAGTACCTATGTGATAAGCTCATTGAGGTTTGAAATAGTGAATGAGTTTCTGTTACTTAAATGTAGCTTTTGAGTGTCTTTTGACTTCCAGTTTGCACTGCACAGCCTCTAACCACTGTCCTGGCAGGACGTTCATCTCCCAGAGGACCCTGCACCATATCTGCTATGCCCACAATGTGTCTTGTGCACCCTGAGCATTCAAATCACTCTTCCAGAGATACAAGTGGGCCTGACAGAAGTGGTCCCCACTGCAGTGGCTACACTCCCTGTTGTTCTACAGTCTCCAGGCTGTTTTTTTGCTACTCGATGCTGTAGCTTACAAAACCAGTTAGGTTGGATCAAGTGTCACACAAGCTTTCAGTTTCTTACCTGCTTACTACTAGCAGTGATCCTATCAGCAGTGTGCAAGTCAAGGCTTTTGTATATTTATTTACATATGTCTAGCTATATGCAGATCTAGCATTTTGGAAGATAGTGAGGCACTCAAACTTCTTGCCATCTGGAATTATGAGAAGTTTCCTAGTGGACTGGACATCTGTCCCTGACTCCCACTAAGAGGCTAATCAGGTCTATAGATCACTTAGGCACTTTGGAAAATCCCGTTATCTACCTGTCTGCACCTTGGGATGCCTTAATTATCTGGAAAAACTGGTCCCCACACTCCCTCTCTTTTCAGTCTTGTGGTTTACGGTCTCTTGTAGCAACAGCTGCCCTGGAGACCTGATGCTGCACCTGCGGAGCTTATCTGCTTCTGCTGGTGTTTCCTTTATGAATAGGCTTTCTGTTTCTATCCTGCAGATTTCCTAGATGGACTAAACTTTGAAAGTTTCATTATCTAGGATATAAGCCCAGTAGATGCTAAATCCTCCTAAGTGGAACAAGGAGTGTTGCTGTCACTTTTTAGCATTTTTCTTCACTGAGGGGAAATGAATCTGGCCACTCATAAATATGCACCAAAATTTTTATTTACTTCAGTAATAAGGGTAGTGTTCTTCTCTTAACTCTTGCAGAATTTGTTCGGTGTATTCAGCTGCCTTGGAAAGTGTCTGGTGAGATTGTTGTTCAAGCCCTATTCCCTTGCTAGGAGGTACTTCATTTCTAAATATATCTCTGTATGAGCAAGGTCCAAGGGATTGTTTCCTGTAGGGAGCAGCCTCATAGATGTGATTAGGCATTGGAATGGACTGCCCAGGAGGTGGTCGAGTCACGGTCCCTGGAGTTGTTTAAGGAAAGACTGGACATGGCTCTGAGTGCCGTGGTGTAGTTGACGTGATGGTGTTTGTCTGTAGGTTGGACTCCGTGATCTCGGACATCTTTTGCAGCCTCACTGGTGGTGTGATTCTGCTGCCATTCAGTGGCCGAGCTGCACACTTCTCCCTGCAGGTCCTCGGCCAGTGGTGTTGCAGGACCGGTCAGCCAGACTGGGAGCTTGCTGGCCTTGTGGTGCCACTGCTTTGGCAGCTGCCTCCGAGTAGGAGGGGACAAATGTCCTGACTTGCTGTCTGGAGCCTGGCAAGTCCACTGGCTGACGTATGGACTGTAACGTGTGTAATGCGAACCCTGCATCCTCCAGGAGTGAAAAATGGAGTGTTGTGTTCTCTGGGGAATTTTTTTTTAGTGTTAGATCTCTGGGATTCATGTAACATTTAACAGCATACATTTAAAATTAAGCACGTGCTAACAGCTACCCTGAGGTGTAGCTGGAATCCACTTGCGAGCTCCTGTTCTTACCACAACTGGAGAAAGCAAATATTTTTTTATTTGGTGATGAAAGCAACTCGGGGAGTTTTAACCTCAGTTCTGAAGTGGCACCGGTCCTGCTGCATAATACAACATTCTCCAGGCTTTCACAAAACAGAAATGAGGCATCAGAGCAATCCCACAAACACATCCTGTGCTATATCTTACCTAGAGCCCTGGGACATGACCCTGCTGGGCAGTCCCTGCCACTTGTTGTGAGAACCAAGGTGGTGTCTTTGCATTCCAGGTTAAGTACTTACTGTTTGGGTTGCGGTTTTTTGTGGTTTTGTTTGGTTGGTTTGGTTTGCTTGTGGCTTGTTTCTTTTTTTCATTGACTTTAGAGATCTGCTTGGACTGGCTGTGTTAAGTTGCTTTACTGCACAGTTGGTCAAAGGGAGAAAAACAGTGAACTCCCCTGTTGTCTTTGGCTTTTTCTTGATACTGTATAGCTCATTTAAGTTATCTTCCCATGACCTGGTAAGCAGAATCTATCTGTTTTAGGCCTTGGTCTAATAGTCACAAAAATCAGTAGTTAAAGTCTTTGAGATTTGGATCAGGCTCCTGTATGCATTTTATAAAAGTACCTTTCGGCCATTGTTTAACTTCTTTAATTTTCTTTATCTTTTGTGTTGAAACTGAACTGTTCCACTGAGTTGTCCTCCCTCAGTTCTCTCCCTCTTCTTCAGAGAGTGCAGTTAATGTTCACTTTTTGGCTTTGCAGAGAAAAAAAATACGTTAATACACCAGCTCACTTGAATTGCTCTTGTTGAAAACTGATTAAAAGCTTATTGCAGCCTCATCTCACAAATGGCATGTGTTCTGGTTCTCATTTGATGGGCAGCCTGTCGGCTTGTCAAATCACTCAATAGAATAATTCAATTACTCAAAGCAGCATTGCTGATATGAAGAGCTTCTGTAGCTCATTGCTACCGACTCTGTGCTATTCACTCTGCAGGCTGGAAACATGATTTGTGAGTAGGCTGTGGCTTTAACAATGGAAGGCAAATCTGCTTCGTTGTGTATTTCCTTTCCTCCTCTTCCCTTACCCTCCCCTTCCTTTCCCTTCACTCCACCAGGCTATTTTTATGGTGTACTGAGCTCCCAAACCAAACAGAGGGAAAAGGAAAAGGAGTGAGGTGAGAGATGTCGCAGTCCTTAGTTTGCAGATTTAATACAAACACCCTATTCAGAAAATACAGCATGTATGTGGGTCAGTGATCCCTGCAGATTTTTATTATTTATAGCCATTTCTATAAATACAGGACTTCACACAGCGGGCTTACGCAGTGCTGTGTTTCCTGTAAACTGTTTTTATCTGTGCTACGGTCTAGAGGTAACAAGGGCCAGCTCATAGGTTAAGATGGAAATGAAAGAAAGCAATGCACGTGCCATGGTGATCCTTCCACAAGACAGACTGTTAATTGAGCTAGGAAACACTGCAGAGGCTCTAGCAGAGGACAAGGTTTGCAGTGCTATTTCTGTATTTGATGCCCAAGGGATTTTCTTCCCTCTCTGCCTGTGTTTCTGTGCACGTGTGTGCATGAAACATAGGTGCTTCTCTGTGCAGTAGCTGGGACTGATGACAGCTGTGTGGGTGGGAATGTGTAATCACAGAACAAACTTCCTGCATCTGCCCTGCCGTGTACTTCCAAGCGTAAAACCGCTCTTTTGGTCATTTGCTGCCATTGAGAGCTACCCAGTCATGAAGGGGTATTGGGTTCCTGTTCCCTGTGGTGAGCACTGGTACTTCCTGGGTAGGCTCCCACAGCAGCAAGTGCTGTACACCCCTATCAGTTGTTAGGCAAACATCTGCAGCTGGAATGTGTGGCATGTTCCTCTGATTCGCCAGTTCTCCACCTTGCATAGCAACACACGTAAAATACTGAAATGCAGTCTTTCTTTTACTGTTAACATTCAAAATTCTCTGTTTAATCTGGTCACTAAGATTCTTGGAAAATGTTGCTGTTTCATTTTGTGAATAAAATAAGTTCTCATCCTTTCCCCTACCCCCAAACTGTAGGATCCAGACCTTTTCCCCCACCCCCCACATGTAGTTTGGCTTCTTTTGTTTTGCTGCCTCATACCAAGAAGACAGCAAACAACTGAGATGTGTGCTGGGTGCTCAAGGCCAAAGAATGTTTTAAGTGGTCACAGTTTATTTTATGCAGCCATACAGCATGGTACATTTTGGAAGGAGGACGGGGATGATGTATCACAAGATACTGAACGTGACATTGTACTGGTTGTGATTTGTTTTCGGTGCCTGATTTGGGAAAGCATATACCCAAATATTCTAAAATACAGAACTGTTAGAGAAGAATGAGTACAAGGTAAGACATTGTCCTGCATTTATTACTAAATGTATGTTTTTATTTAATTCAAACTAGAAGGTAAGCAAAGATTGTACCTTCACAACAATTCAAGTATCTGTTTCTCAGAGCACGAGCATACAGGCACTGGGGAGCAGTTTACAGGATCAGAACTTCAGCCTGCTTTGGATAACAGACCCTCAGGAGAGGAAAGAGAAAACCCACCTTTTTAGATACAACTCTACTTCTCTCAGTATTTCTTCTTAGCAAATTGTGTTGGCAGTCAGACTCTAAGCATGTGATTAAACTGTTAAAAAATCAAGATATTTAAGGATTATTTACTGTATTAAATCCTCTTACATGCAGTGCACTCTATTGCCCTGTGGATAGTATAATGTTATGACTGATAATTTTCCTTTTCTTTTCTAGTACAAAGATGCATTTATGAAAGCAAACCCAGGGTACAAGTGGTGCCCCACAACCAACAAACCTGTGAAAACCCAGGCATCCAGTGTTACAAACAGGAAAAAGCTATGGGCCATTGCATCAGACTCTGCAAAAGATGTACCGAGCCCAAGGAAAGTAACCAAAAGTGAAGAAATGCCACAACTTAACTTTGGGATGGCAGGTGAGATTTCCAGTCATGTTCCTCAGCTGTAGCATTCTCATTTTGTTGGAGAATGCAGTATTGAGACTGAACTGTGATACCAGTTTGCTTTACTACACATGGTACTGTAGTGTCCCAGATTAAGTTGCTAACTCTGTAGTTAAACCTCTGTATAACAACTTTCTAAAATTTTCCTTAGTACATGATTGTGTTTAAGAGTCGAGTCCAGATACATGGTATCCTAACCCACACTCCATTTGGGGTCCAGATTTGATCAGTTTTTGATTCCAGCTTGTCATCTGTTAGGTTCTTTCATTCTCTGGTCAAAAAGGAAAGTGCTGATTGTGTGCATTCTGTTTCTCTGTTATGGAATACTGTACTCTGCTTAGTAATTTGCTATTTGCAAAAATAATGTGTGTCTGTCTCTGCAATTGGAGATGTTAACATTCTTGTGGACTATTGTACTGGTGGAGCTAATTTTTTTGTATTGAAATCAAGAGAAGCATAATTTAATTTCGCTTAAATGTGCTCATTTGCCCATTATATCTTGGAGGGGTGAATTCTAACCTTTTAAACATTTGAAAAAAAATTAAATACGTGAAGAAGTGTAGGTGGAGTGCCTGAAATGGTGAAAAGCAGATAATCTCTCACTGATGTCCATAAATAGCAGAACTGTTGTAATCATGACCTTGAAATACACAGACATTAATGTTAAATACTGGCAGCTTAAGAACCTAACAGTCAAGGTAGAAAATACTTTCCCCCACCATTTTTTCCCCTTTTTTTTCCTTTTTTTCCCCTTGTTTAAAGTTTCAGATGCATCAGTATTTATAAAATTAGAAATCTTTTCATATACTGCCTAATTCATGACAAGTTTATGGCAGGTAGGACTTGTGTGCTTAGAGAGATTGTGAGCTGGAGAGTAGAAAATGGTTTTATGGAACAAGTGTAAAAGGATAAAAAGGGATAAAGAGGCATGTATACCTTGGTATAGTGGTATGAAAATTCCTGTAATGAAATTCCTTCTGGCTGTTAAGGAACTGTGAAATGTGATCAAAATAAAAGGTTTTCATGCTGCATAGTTTCAGTATATGGGAGACCAGTTCCAAAAATCACAAGCCTCTTCATCCCATTCTGCTTTTGCTATTGGAGGAGTCATTTCTATGCTCCTTAAAGATTTATTGACTTAAAGAACAAGTAATAAGTCTTGATCTACCTCTCATCCATCCCCCACTGCTCCTGCTGGACAATCCTGATTTAGAGTTTTTAAGTACAGAAATCTTGAATCAACACCTGTCAGAGGAAGCGACAGAGAAATTTAGAATTAATTAGAAACTAATCCATTGTGTATCTATAGAGCCATTCATTTCTAAAGAAGGCCCTTTTGTGTTACATGTGATAGTTTTTATTTCATTTTTTTTTCTGCAGGCTGAGTCAATGAGCATAGTAATTCATAAGGATCTCGCTCCAGTCCTCAAGCCAATGAAGGCTGGCAATTTGGGTATAGAATAGCTCATAAAATAATGACAGCTTCTGACAGAGATATTAGCAGCATCCACATCATGACAATTGTGCCATGCCAAATGGATTACTGCTTTGTCAACTGTATACCAGTTTGTGCTAAATATGTTTATTGTGCTCCTCTCTGCTTGACTTCCCATGATAGTTCAATTCTACTCTGACTCTTCTACTCAGTACAATCTCTTTTAAAATCCAGGCTGCATACCAGCTGTTGAACTGAAATGTAGCTGAACCACCTCAGAAACACTTCTACCTTTGAAATGCTACTGACTGTCTTGTATCTTCAAGGCAGATTGCTTCCTTAGGACAGGGTTTATATGATTGCAGAATCATGCTAGGAAATTTATTTGTTGGTAGTTGCTAATCGTGTCTTGATTGATTTCCACATATTACTTTTTTTTTTTTAAATCTAATATGTAGAGAGTAAGATCTTTTTTTAAGTCTCATACAGGTTGTCCTGTCACACAGTATCTGTCCTTTATTTTTTGGCTTTACAAGAATAACCATGCCACATCTAAGTCTCATGCTGACCTACCATTGTGTCAAGAAGCTGAGGTGTGACACCAGCACTGGGCTTCTGACCTGCAGACCTCGTAGTGGTGTCCCTGATCATCCAGACTGGAAGTTGTAAATTGAGCATGTTTTTCTCATGACATGGCTTGTCTTTTGTAGAGTGTAGGGCAAAGACAGCTGCTGTTTGCAATAGCTTGCCATTAAAATGTGCAAGATTCCCAGTACTTTCATATTTTTGCTTCAGAAGAAAACCATTCACGCCAAAATGCATTTTAGTGAGGCAAAAGGTGGGGAAAAAAAGGCACTTCTAGAGTAGGCTATATCCCTATAGAAATGCAGTTTTTATTTTTTAGAAAGAAGCTTAATTACCCGCCCAGGTAGAAGTTAGTTGGAACTGGTTCCTGCTGGCCTTCTTTCTGCTTGGTTCTTCCTCAGTTCATTCTTCCCTCTGACTGAGAAATGGTGATGAACAAGCCAGCCTGCTGAGTCTCTAACCAGCCCAGTACTAACAAAGTATGTCATTTCCAAACAGAGAGATGGTTTTAAGTTTCATCAATATTAAAAGCTGTTGAGAAAGTCAAGAATCACCTCCCATTCTGCAAGTCAAATGTGTGTGCCATTTTCTCAGTACTGTTGATTTAGGAATAAATTGCTGTAAAATACCCCTTAAAATTCTGCAACATACCAGTAAGTTCCTAGTGCCAGAAGAGAAACATTGTTGTGCTGAGAAGGCACTATAAGCATATGGCAGTTTTTACATCTGTACATTTTGTCTTCCCTTAGGTGAAGTTATTTTGTAATTGGAAACCTTAGTGGAAGGATTTTTGGTTTTATCATGAGCAGACATCTAAGCACCAGCCCTCTGCTACAGCTGCAGCATAAGCATTCAAGTTGTTTAAGCATCAAATTAAACTTTTACTTTCCATTTATCAGTCATTTTTTCCTTCCTCTTAAATTTTATATTTAAATAAACAGTTTTAAGTATTTGCTTACTTGGGGAAAAAAAAAGCCACTAACCCACTTCTGTCTTTGTCCTCCTACAATAAGCCACTTGTTTGAAAGACAGAAAGCCAAGACCCTCAAGATACTTAGTGGAGAGGCAAGAATTTTGCAGCCATAAACTAGGTGTTCTCCACATGGCCAAAACTGGGGAGGGGTAAAGGACCAACAGGTAACTAAAGTAAAGCTCAAAAGAGCAGCTGGGAGTCATGGTTGTGATGTGGGCATAAGAAAGTGCTGTACTGCAGTTCGTCAGGCAAAGTGTTTTCAGGAACCCCCTGGTCTGATGTGGTCGCCCTGTGGTCATTCATACACAAGAAAGATGAACTCTACCAAGGGTAAATGCAGAGATTGCTGGAATGATGGGAGATGGATGTACTTGATGACATCAGGAGATCTTGAATTGTTTAGACCATGAAAACAAGTGGAAGTAGAGTAGGACAAGTCCTGTAAATGCAGAAAAGGGAGATATGATTTAGGGGATTAGTGATTAATCTTAAAGATGCAGGTACCAAAAAAATTGTGTACCACCTGGCCCTGAGTATATTTAAGCTAAAAACTGAAAGAAAGCGCTTAATGCTTAGAAGATTTGGATCCTGCATAAGTCTTCCAGTGGGAATAAAGAAAACAGAAAGTAGGCAGTCAAGCCCTTGATGTTTAGTATGGAGCTCAGTAAGTTTATGATGGGCCTGGAGATTTCTTCCAATCTCTCCTTTGTCCAAATTAACTGCCTGCTCAGACATTATTGTTCAAGATACATGTTCACTTGTCACTTCCTAACCGTTTGAAGGACTGAATGGTTTCTGATTGACTACTTTAACTGCAAAAAGTACTATGCTAACAGGATCGTTTCACTTATGAATTGTGCTTAGGTATTTTCTGGCCCCTCATATTTTCTGTCTCCATTTCTTCAACCACTTCTTGTTACTAGATCTTACTCTTTTGATAGTGCTTTGTCTCTTCATAGAAGTGTGATATTTTCCCCCCTTTTTCTAATTAAGAAGACAAACCTCTTAAAAAAAACCCAAAGAATCCCCCACATGCCTTCTACCTGTCTATTATGGTGAAGGAAAAAATGAATTCCAGTTGAGTATCGTGTTTGAAGCCACATGCTGTTTAGGATGCATTTTTAAGATGATAATAAGCCACTCTTCTGTCCTTGAGGTAGTGAATGAGCCTGGTTTATTTACATTGTTTTCTTCTGCTTCTATTTAATGCCCTTCTAAAAAACTACTGAAAAAACCTACCCTGTGAATGTCAGAGATGCTGTCTGCAGCAGAACTTTTGGCAGCATCTGTGGTATTGAATTAAACAGCAGCAATGAGTATTCCCATGAACTAGACCTTGATCATCTGTAGCACTAAATTGTTTGGAGGTTTGCCAGGTACATGTTTGGCCCATGTCAGCTGAAAAGATCAAAAAATTCCTTGTCACTGCTTAGTGGGAAGGGGCTGGGGGTTTCCCAGTGGGCATTTTGTTTGCTGCTATTCTGCATCCAAATTTTACATACCAAATTGCAGCTAAGTGGACAAAGATAATGTCCACTTTGCAGATAATGGCCCTAAGTATATGTAATTTATTGTTGTAGATAAAGTTCTTATAGTTTAGTAAAAGGATATTGGAAAAGATGCTTAGTGAAACCTGTGGAAAGTTACTTACCTTTGGTGTGTCTCATCATTCCAAAGCTGATATTTCAGCAGTATAGGAGGGGTGATGCTTTCCTTTCTCTGATATTGTGGCTGTTGGATGAGGCATTTGAGCCACTGTCTCCCTCTCTCGATGTGACACTAAGTCAGGTCCCTAAATTGCTTCCAAGACATTTCTCCAAAATCAGACAATTAGTCTTCATAATGATGAAGAGCAGCCACTGTTCTGAGTGGAAAATCCACTCCATGAGTAATGCAGTGCCAGTGTTTATTGCTTTCACTTCTTGTGGTTTTCTGAGCTCTTGAGGTACAGGAAGGCTGGAGGCGAAAAGCTGTCAGTATCAAATACTTGGAGAAAGAACATTTATATCTCCATTTTACTTTCCTCAGTTATATATTGTATTGGCAGGGCAACAAGTAGGCAGGCAGCTTGCCTGGCCAGTGCCTGTGCTGTTCTGGCATAGAGAATCAAGTGCTTCATGCTTCAGAGCTGTCACGCTGGCCCTTTTCACCACTAAATACAGCTCTAAATTAAAGCTAAATGAAAACAGAAATTTTGCTTCAGAGCTTGATCATGTTGTTTTGTTCCATCCTTTTATTTGTTCAGTGGCTAAGGAAGGAACCACTCCCTTGGTAGGAGCATCTACTGACTTACAAACCTGTGCATTATTAGAGCATCTCTGTGTATATTTATGTATGAGATCATTATAGTTGCTGTTTTAAAGATATTCATCTCTGTAGTACATAAAACCTTTGGCAGTAAAATTGTAAATCCATGCAATGGGGTGTTAAGCACACAAATCCAATTAAATCCTTCAAACAGCTTTGAAAGCCTTCCCAGAGGGTACAGAAATGGTTATTTGTGATTCTCTTGAACTGCCTTTTATGGCGACGTGCTGAGAGTGTCTGTGACATGTAGTCTTTGGGGGTTTAGTGGTGCAAGTGGTAGGTTTTTTTGAACAAGCAAATGAATCAACTTAAGACTTGGTTTTACTCTTTTAACAGATCCTACACAAATGGGAGGCCTAAGTATGCTGCTTCTAGCAGGGGAGCACGCGCTTACTGCACAAGAGGTAAGGAGCTGAACTCACTTCTCTCCCTCAACACAAGCCCTCTATTTAAAGAGAGCTTGTAAGAGGAGTATTTGACCCATGGGGAATGAAATGTAAGACACATCTCAGGTAACCTCAGCTGGGAATGAAGTGTGAGTCTTGTATCCCAACTGTGAATGTAGAGGTTGAGCACAGTTTTTGTATTGGTTCAATATTAACTCCACTGACTGAGTATTTGATTACAAGCCTGCCCCATGAAGAGTTACCATCAGAGGTAGAAGGGTTGAAATGCAGTGACTGTGTTAACAAACAGGTGGTTTGCAAGCTTATTTGGACTAGAGTTTTATATACTTGTGTAATGCCTCACACAACTGTGGCTTTGGCATTAACAGATAAATAATTCCCTGCAGTCAGTATCATTGTATATGCGTTTTGAAACCACGCAAGTGCTAACAGGTGATGGAAGTATTGCAGTGTGCTCCTATTCACTAAGTCTTTATGCCTAAAAAAAGTTCGTAGTTCAGTTGCATCACAAACGTGCTTTACGTTTTTACAAAGGAGTCTTAAGTAAATAAGTGTTTGTGCATATCTCCAGTAGCAGAGAGATCTCTGGTATTTCTTTAGATGGATTATTAATATGATCTATTTTCTAGGCCAACTTTGAAAATTGTTCAAAAGGTGACTTCTTGGTTAGATATAATGAGTAGTCACTGCCATAAATCTCTAGCTCTAGGAAACAGCAATGGAACTGAGGAGGGTTTTGTTGTTGTTATTTGGAGGAAAAGTAATAATTAACTTAATCCATATGTGATACCCTCAAATGCAAAGTGTGTAGTGCATTTGAGATGTATTCCTCCTGTACTGACAAGACTCCTCAATGCTTTGCACAGCAGTTTTAGCCATGAAAGTTTTTGTGCAGGTGTGGCTACTGGCCTTCTGCATTGCAGCATGAAAAATGAGAAACACTAGAGTCAAGTTGACAGAGAAGTGAAAAGCGTTACATTATTTTGTGATAAAGTTATACTGTCCTATCCTCCTCAAACTTGTTATCTCTTGACTTAGAGCATAGAAGCTGTTTTTACTAGGCTGTTATGTTTAAGTGTGAGGGAAGGCATATTGTAGTCACAGATACTAAGTTCCATTTAAAAAGGTCTTTGCTATGACCTTGAGAGCTGAGAATTCATGACTTTACAGGTGCCTCAAGTAGTATTTTTTCAGATGGCAGTGAAGGAATAAAATCTACATGTAGATTTAGAGTCAAATAAAAAATGATATTGTATGATTGTTTTAGTACATGAACTTTTTTTTAATCAGAACTTTCTTTTTTTGAGCGAAAGACACATTTCCCATGTACCTACATAAACCCCATTTTTTCTGATAGAAACATGCAATATGACTTGTGATGAAATATTCACTATGTTTAAGCTACACTCTGCTGTGCTCTTCTGGGCCTGTAGTCTTCTTTTGAAACCTGGCCCTCCACATCAAAGAAGCAAGCTGTGCAATCTGCTTTCCCCACAAATGTAGAGCAAAGTAATTGCCATAAATACCACCCAGACAAAACCAGTTGAGGCATTTGTTGGCTGTTGTTAGACTCATGATGGACTGTAAATTAGCCCATACTTACTAACAAGTTACCCTATTTTAATTGTCCTACCTTAACTGACAAGCAGTTGAGGGACAAAGCACTTTGCCGGGAAACTGCACATTTCTGATTGTTTTTGAGGGTCCCCTTTGCAAAATACATCCTCCAGATCAGTCTGGGTGATTGGTATTCTCAACAGGACCCAAATGAACAAAGTTCAGTCCTCCTAACTTCATGTTAGCAGGAATTAAGTCTCCATGTGCTGGGAAACTTTCTCAGTTTGTTTTGTGTTGCAGCCCTGTGTGTTTTCCATTTTTCTTTTATTTTCGTATGTTTCAGTGGTGATTAGATAAATATTTATTACATGTGTTCCCCAAATGCAGTAATGATCCTAAACCTATTTAGACTTGAATAACTGAACAGCTCTGCTGTCTTCCCACCTGTGGGTATGTGGACAGAGGAAATGAAAGATCTTCGCATGCATTTAGGAGAATCTGTGGTTGGATTTCCATACTTATGGTCTCATGCTTAAACAAGCATTTGGGAGGTGATAGGACAGGCTCAGAAAGAAGCTCAAGAATTCATTGTAGAGTTGGTGAGCTGCTTTCCTCTTCAGTGGAGAGGGGTTAGTTGTGTTGCATTAAAGCTGATGTCGACGGAAGAGAGAATTTGGTGTACTAAGGTGACTACTGAGGTATTGTTAGTGAAGATATTCAGAAGTTGCTTAATTATGGAGAATATACGTATTGTTTTTATATGCACGTAAGTATATTAATACATGTTGTACATCTAAAGCCCTGGCATTTCTGTTTAAAAAAAAGGACACAGTGTCATTTTTTAAAGAATTCTCTAAATGATAACATATAGTCTTCATTATCATTAAAGTGTGTGTATATATTTAAGATATATGTGTATATATATGGTTCTTCAACTGCAGATCTGCCAGACATAGGATTACCCGTCCACATGCAGATTGACTGCTGTGTCAATGATGATGACACAACATTGCTGACAATGTTGATATGTATGATTATCCAGGCTTGGGTGGCCTTGTAAGCACAGGTCTTATATACTCTTATAATCTTAAAGTTGTTAATGGAGAGGAGGGCAGCACTGGCATAGTTTTGCTCACAACTTGGGAGAGGATGAAGGGGTTTTTCAAGTCAGATGTTTAATCTTCAAGTTGTCAGAAGCCCAGATGTCAGGTAACAAAGTGACCTGCTTAACAGGAGGATGGGAAGAGGCACAACAGTGATATTGTAAAAATTGTTTTGAGGCTTCAGTCACCATCTCTGTATGTTGCCAGCATGTTCCTGGTTTTGCAATTTTTTGCATTGGACTAGGGAGTTCAGTGTCGGTGCATGATTGATTTCCAGGCAGCGGCTGGAGTTACTAAGCAGATAGGCAAGAGAAGCTACAGACCTTACAGGCAGTAGACAAAGGACTTGGATATGAAGAGAGTTTCCACCTGCGTTTTGGGTCCTTCCACCAGTTACACAGGACTGTGGTGTGTGAGCAGATTTTATTGAACACCCGAGCAGCGATGCTGGATGCGTCTGCTCCAGCTGCTGCCCTTGAGCCAGGCAAAGCCTGGCCCTCCCCGCAGGTTACTGGCAGGAAGGCTGAAGCTGGGTGAGCTGCTCTCCCTGCACATCTTCCTTCCTTGCCCGTCAGGCCCTTTCCTTGCCTTACAGCAGCACCTAGTGGACTGTCTGTAGGATACCGCCCAGAAATACCAAAATCGGTAGCGTTGTTCAAAACCTGCCTGTCTGCCAACACTACAGCCTCGCACCAGTCAGAGTGCAGCTGTCCCGGGATTGTCCTCCACCCTTGCTCCATGTGATCGTTTTAGAGCAGGTTACGATAACCTGCAGGGAAAGGGAGGCCACACAGGCATTATCCTTGCAGTTTCCTTCTTTTTGAGAACAAAATCTTACCTTGGATGTGATGCCAACTCTGTGCAAGGTGTAAGTCAGAAGTGAAAAATCCCTCTGTGCAGCTTGAAGGAAGGCTGGGAGGAAGAAAGAGAAGAAGAAATGTGATGTTGAGGATGTTTTATTACAGCAGGAAATGAGATGTACAGAATGGCACTATGTGTGCATCTGGTCCCTCTGGTAATTATTTTGATGCTTTGATCAGGTTCAGCCTGGCAAAAGTTAGAAGTCCTGGAGATAATTAGTTTCCTACAGGTCAAGAATGTTTGGGGAGCAGCAGAGTAGAAGAAACAAGCTTGAATTAGTGCTCTGTCAAGTAAAGGCAACAGCATTAACGTTTTGAAGAATAGCAGGAATTGATAGGAAAAGCATACTGCTTCCAACCACAAAATCACCGTTGAGTTACTTAGCACCCCCAATCTGTCCTTTACACACGAAACTGTAGAAAACTGGGCCTCACACCTTCCACAAGTACAAGGTGGTTCTTGTACTGCAGGTGGCTCAGGTGTACAAGCTGTGCCCGGCCCCCAGCACGGGGCCTCTGAGGCAGGAGAAGGCTTGTCCTGAGTGCGTGTCTTAAAGCACTTGTGCTGTGGGGGCTGAGCCGGGAGAGCCCCTCTTGGAAGGGCATCGCTGCTCCAGCACGGTTCTCCTGGGGTCCGTGGGTCAATGGCTCCTAACTCAGAGCTGGTTTGTGCTGTGCCAGCTCAGCCATGTGTTGACGTGTTCGTGTGGATGTGTCCCTAGGTAGGCAGAGGGAGCTGCAAAGCCACGGTCTCATTCCAGTGGGTGGGCAGAGTTCAGGTGTGCACAGCCCTGCCTCAGGAGCAGGGAGCTTCCACATGGCTTCTCCTAAGCAAAACCCTTTTGTGTGGTGCATTGGAAAGGCCCCACTTAGAAACAAACTTTTTCAATAGACACTGCAAGCTAACCTATATAACGCACCTGGTTGAGTTGCAGAAAATCCAAGTTATATGGGGAACCAAGCCCAAAATTTGGTTATTCCTTGGAAAATCCCATCAGTGAAGTGGCCTAAAATAACCAAATGAGTGCTCAGACATGCAAGCAGCAACCTTATATATTTCACATCTCTGCAGGGTCTCAGACCTTCAGAGATGGGTCACTCAACAAGATTCTTTCCTGATATAGTCCAGACCACTGCTGAAGCATAGACATCTTAAACTGATTGTACAAAACATGAGAAAAGTCAGTAATAAACATTACATCAGTGAAAATAGTAGCTCAATCCATTGAAAAGGCAAAAGATAGGCATTAAAAATACATTCTTTGTAATCCTTTGGGTTGCTATACTCCCACAGATAAGACATCCAGCTCAGTCTTTAATAAATATAATGGAAATACAGATCATAGGAGTCACTGTTGCTGCCTGGTTTTATGGCAGGGAAGAAGTAAGTTTGTCTGTATATATAAGCAAATTTTCTTGTTGGTATAGTTCCCCTTGGCCTGTGGGTTGCTACACTTGGATTTAGTGTTTTCAGGGGAGCATGGGTAGCGGATTCCTGAAACAAAAGGCCACTGCTGGAATTGCAGTGCTTCAGGATCTCAGACAAACAGCAGCAGGAGCAGCAGTGCAAGCTGCACGTGCTGGAGGCCTGCTGGAGGCTTTGTGCTTACCAACAACAGGTGCAGTCGGTAGCTAAATCTCATGTGTGCTTTCACCAGTAACAGCTGCTGATATACTCGTTTAGGTAATAAGAGAACAAACACATTTACTTTTAAATCTTTTAAATAAACTGAAATTTTGTGGGGAAAAATATTGCTAGGGAAAAAATTTCCATCCTGTTAGTTGTTCTAAAATCTTACAAAGTCTCCTTCCTTTTCTTCTGTTTCTTACAAGCTATGTTACATACCTTATTTTATACCAACAGTACCTCATGTTCCTAGGAGTTGCACATGTGAATCTTTTACACTCGAATGTGACACTTAATGAGTGTATCATATTTGATAGAATTCCTTTACAGAGTGATGCTTGATTAACACATTTCTAGCTAAAAATAACACCATGGCTAATCTCTGTGTTAATTCAAATAAGGCTTTTCATTTTGAACAGTCATTTCTTTATATTTTGTTTTCAGATATTATGACTCTTTCTTGCACTGCTTCTCAAAAGCACCCATAAAATGTGTTTAGGTGCATGATTTGAGCAATATTAGGCTTGTGCCACCCTTATCTATGTATTTTCATGTTGTTATGTTTTGAGATTATTTTTCTGATAAGTATTTCTGTCACGTAAAAACTCTGTCTTCAAAATTTTTTTAACCTTCTAAGTAATCATACTCAGAATGATAGCACACATTACAGGTATAGCAGTGTTGACAGCATCACCAATACAAGATAGTTGTCTGTGTAGCACAGTATAATCCGTTGAGTGTTCTGTTGCATAAAACTGTTCTGTCAAGGCAAGAGTTATAAAAGGAAAAAAATGGTATTTTCGTGGACTTCTGTCTTAGATGATTTTCAAATGCATTGAAATGAGTACTAAACTATGTTTTTATCTATAAATTTGATTTAATCTTTCCAGGATGTGAAACGTTAGCTTGTCCTTCTCTTAAATAGTTTGTTTTGCTCACTGTTGTTTCTAGCTTGAGAGAAGCACCTTTGAGGTCTTACTCTGCACACTCTTTGTTTCAGGTTTCCTCCAGTACTTGCCAGTCTGATGCAACTAATTCTACAGAAGCCTGTCAGAAGTCATCATTGTTTCAGTTTGCAGAGGTGAGTTTCTTTAAAAAGGGTTTTCTTTCCAAGTGTTTCCTTTTAAGCATCTGATGTCCAGCTGAAAGAAAAATCAAAAGTCTTTAACTAAAATTCACGCTTTTGTTTGTTCTTCATTTTTGAGTTTATGCTGCTGAATCATTTATCAGGTAGGTAGGTCAGACTTGAAATGCAGGAAAGTATGTTTAGGAGCATGGTGAAAACCCAAGTGCAATAATGGAGCTGTGATTGAAGCTGTAATTCAGAGATATGTTTCTGCACTTAAACTGGAGCCTTATTAACTGAAGTTTTAACGTGTATTTGTGTGTTACATTATATTTCTAATCTACTGTGGCTGCTTTAGTCATCGGCTCCGTCAAAAATAACTGCAGTTCTTGAATTTCAAAAATTTTCTTCTATTCTGTAACCACCAAATAGCTCTATGCAACTAGGCTTTAACTTTGCGATGTGAGTATATTTGTCAACACAATCAGTTATTGCTAGGAGTACGACTGTGGTGTGTGTGTTGTTCTTTTTCTTTGAAGTACACAGTTTCATCCAAGTCTTAATGGGTTTCATTGATATAAATAGCATGAGAAAAATAAGATTGCACAGAATCCTGGCCCTCTGCACTTGTTTGTTGGTGTCATTCCAACTTTTGAAATAATCATAATAAGTGACACAGAAATATTGAATGAGATAGTGATTGTACAGGACAGTGGGAGGATTTTAAGTAAGTGTATATGGAAAGAAATTTTGTTGTAGTAGGGGCTTTTTTTTTCTTCTTATTACCTGTATTCACACCAGCTGTGAATCTTGAGTCCACTGTCTTTAATACCCATTGACTTGTGCACCTTCATACTCCTTCCTAAAACATCATCACTTCTGCAGCAGATACACTGCAATCCTAGCACACAGAAAATGGGACTTTTTTTTTTCTTTTGGTTTGTATTAATATCAGTGCACAAGCCCTTGAGTCCCAACTTAAGATCTGAGTCTTTCAAAATGTATTAGATATAAATTGGAGCATTGATCCTTCATTTCTGCTTAAAGATAGTGGCAAGAGTGAAGTACATAACCTGTAACTAGGCTCTTAAGCAGCCTGCTGGATTTTCTTGTTAGGAAGAGAAAATTCCTGGTGTGCCAGCAATGAAGAGCAATACTTAGAGGCTTCTTAGAATTGGTTAATTCCAGTATCACTTATGACACTTCTGTGGTGACGATTCAACATCCGTCTTCCAGTATTTCTGAGATGCTTCTGTATGCTTACACTATCAGTAGAGCAATGTCTCACTGACATTGTATAGTTCCTCTTGGTAGTGGTCTGTTTCTTGAATTTCACTGCTGAATCTTTTAAAGAGTAAGATAAATACCAGCTCACCTAATTGTTTCAGTTCATTTTACAGTGCTGAAGCAGGGAAATGCTAGGCAGGAATTGTGTGCTGGCGGATACGCTCTTGCTAAGGGCTTGTGATGCTGGCTTTTCCTTACCCACAGAAGAAAAATTCCAGTAGGTGCCAGGAAACAAGCTCACCTGCACTTCGAAAACGTGGTTTCGAAGTAGCTTCCTGATGATCAGTAATTAGAAATGCAAATTAGCTAGTCTCTTTTTCAAGGATGTTAAAACAGCCTGTAGTGAGGGTGCACCTAAGCAGTGCACCGTAGGTATGTGTGTCAGTGGCAACATAATTGATACTTGTGGTGAGGTCTAGCAGAAATCAGAGGTGTCACTTGCAACAAAACTAAATGACAAAAGTTAAACAGTATGAAATGCAGTTACTTTAGTGTCTGGGATAGATCTGGTATCTCAAAATACCTGCCCACATTGTGTCCCTGTCCACACTTACCTTCTGTTCTAAGTACCAGTTTGTGCTCTATCAACACCACCCTTCGGCAGTCTCATGTCTTTCACTGAACTGTGAAATACAATATAGTGTTAAGTATTCGTTGCTAACCCTTCATTGATATATCAGCAGGCACATAAGAGCCCTTAAAAAAAACCTGTTTTGTTGATCCTAGGAAAGATTTTCCTTGTGAAAAATAATTCATTATTACCATTTCACAGATCACCTGTTTATGTGCTTCCTGGAAACACATACCGTTTGTGCTGTGGGTGTGTTGGGTCTCATTTGCATGCTTTTGGGTACCAGGAGTCTGTGTATGGCAGATTAGAAATTTAGCATGTTGAAGTGTGATACTGAAACTGAAGAGTTAGGTAATGCAAACATAATTGTTTTCCTGACAGATCTCTTCAAACACATCACAGCCTGGAGTCCTGGGGGCAGTAAAACAAACGGAGGAGTCTGCATTGTTTCAGTTTGCTGAGGTATAATGGCTGAATGTGGTGGGGGAGGGTGGGAGGAAGCAAGGAACCAGTAAGAGTTGTCACTGAATGGCTGAGCACCCTGTCTTACCAGCGATTCCCATCAGTAGGTGTCCATCTTCGTGACAGCATTGTGTTAAGAAAACCATGGAGCGAATAACCAGTGACTGGACGGATGTTGGCCAGTTCTACCAGCTGTAACATATATGAGAGATACGGGGCTTGTGAACATTATCTAGCCTTCCATACCAAAGGTTCACTGCAGAGATATTATCCAAATGGCCTTTTAATTCACATATAGGGAAACAACAATTAGAAGACATTCTGAAATTAGGCTATGCACTGCCTGTGGAAGAGGCTGCAGTAGTGCAGGATGCCGGCTGCCCTGGAGGCAGGAATCATTTGAAGAATCCTTGCAGGTCAAAGGAAGCTTATCACAACAGCTGCCAGGATATTGAACAACATCATTAGGTGGTGACTTACCAAACCTATAAATTACCCATAAGTATGTCATCTATCCGCCCTCCTCCACGTATTGAAGATTTGGAGTTCATAAAACACTGCTTTTAAGAATTTCTACTATCATGTGCTGAATGTGCCTCTGTGAATTGACTTTCCACACATATACTCTTCTTGCCCGTTTGGGGGAGTCTGGTACTGCTTACAGAATTAGACAGGCCACAGGTATACTCACTGTGTGTCTGAAAAGGCTGGGATTGGATCTGGTGCTATTGCAGAGGAGCATAATGGGATTAAAAGATACTCTGTTATTCCATGTGTTTACAGAGGTTTGACTACATACCACATGCTTCTGTCTGTGAAATGTTAAGCTAATCGTGTACTGTGTGCTTTTACCTTGGCTAGAATGGGTCTATGTGTTTTTCTTAGGAGGACCTATGAAGAAAAACCAATTTACCTATTCAGATGCCAGAAAATACTTGACTACAAACACACCTGTAAAAGCTACGATAGAGTGAATACCTCTAGTCATGAATGTGTTTTTATATGTACCACCTTTTTGAAAGTTAGAAGTTAATTTGGAAAATTCTTTTGAGAAAATGAGTGGAATTGAGCAGGATGAACTTATGTACTGAAGCCAGGCTTTTAAACCAAGTTAAAAGATGCAAACTGGAGAACAGTTCTTTTGAATTTTATTGCAAAATACTGCAGTAATACTGCAAGTTAATCTGCTAACATAGTTCCAAAAATCTTAGTCATTCTGGATATCTGCAGAGTTGAACAGGGTATATATTGCACTTAGTACAACATTTTTAAATTGTCATGTAAAACCTGGCTTAGCCATACTTTCAGAATTTCACAGAACCTAGAATCACTTCCTCTCCTAATTAGATAAACAACAGAATGACAAACCTTAAAATTGTCGTAAGGATGTGACAGTGCATTGAGTTGCATTCCACTATGCTGAGCCAGCTCATTTGGCACATTGGAGTGCGTGTTAGAATCATCAAATGTTAGGAAGAAGAGGTGCTTAGAAAGTTAATTAGGATTTACTGAGGACAGTTTTAGAGTCAGGGTTAATCTCTTCTCCTTGTAAAAATATTTAAGTGTGTGTGCAATCTGGAGGACTTGGTTTTGTTCCGTGCCTGGAAATAAGAGACAGAAATCTGGAAAAGAAAAAAACCCAGGAAAACTAAAACAAAAGAAAAACCCCACCTTGTTGGCCATGGTTATTCCTCCTGTGAAACTGTAATGACAGTGATGATCATTTTTTATCTATAGCAGTAGAGAAATGGCTTTTTTCTAAGCTTGCAGCCTGATGATTTCATTTAGGTTGTTCCAGGGGAAAGTATTGAGCGTGTTACAGAACCTCGTTAAGCTTTCTCCCCTGCTATTAAAGCTGCTTGTGCTCTTTCAGCTATAAGGGCTTTCATTTCCACAGGCTGTCTTTGTCAAGGTTGGCAAAAGTCCTATTCCTTACTGTGCCACTTCTTACTGGGTCCTGTCTATATGAACGCGTTACTGCATTTAGTGAGCTAAATTATGGCAAGCAATTTGCAGTGGGCTGCTGTCAGCAGCGTACAGTGCTACAAAAGAAGAAAGAGAGGGAGAGAAAGTAGTTATTTAACCAGTAGCCAAGCAGACCTGTGAAGAAATGTGAAGTGTGCTGTGGTCTTATGTGCCTGGAGACTTCTGGCAGCCATCCCAGCTCTGTTTTGGTTCTGGCTGGGTGTTCCTCATATGTTCTCTTTCTCTTTACTGCCTTTGCAGCAGGGTGAGTAAGAGTGCCTCTTTGTGAAGACAGTGATCCCATTGAGTTGGTTTGTCATTTAAAATGGACACCTTTACCCCAGGAGGACAAGTGCCCTGTCACTCAGAAATAACTCGTTATGTGTAGAGTAGCATGGGATTCCATTTGTCTTTACAGCCTCAGTCTTTTCATCTGGTTGTCTGTACCAAATGCTATAGTTGTCAGTTAAAGCCATTGAGGATATGGCTAATGAGGCCTGCCCAGTGCACAACAGATGATGAAAATCCTGGGATCAAGACTTGGTTGGGTCCTGCAGGTGCGCCTGCAAGTGCCTTGGAGGCCTTCAGAGATGATCTGATATCCTCATAAGAGTTTTTTGGAGCTTGGAGTGTTGTCAGGTTACACTTCTGGCTTTCTCATACTGCTCTGATCTTGCAAGTACTTGGCCCTACTTTTGTCCTTCTCATTCGAACCATTATGGAAATGCATTCTGTGGGCCATGATTTCTGAGCAGTGGGCCGTGTTCCTTGGCACGGTGGCTGTTTGCAAGCTGTCTGCTCCTGGGGCTGGTTCCTGTCATCCTCCTTGCCATGTGAGGGAAGCAGAGCAGATGGGGCCCTTTGCTCTCTTGGTCTTACTGCATGTGTGTTTGGCAAACATGAACAGATGGTGGCCATTGCTTCCTTGAGAGGAAAGAAGACTACCTCTTGGATTTACTTACCTAAATGCTTATCCACTATTAAAGAAAAGGCTTCCAGGGAGTGGAAGAAAAAAAATTTCTAGTTCAACCATCTTAAAAATAAAATGAATGCAAAACCCCCAAACTCTTTGCTTTCAGCAGATTTTCGGAAGTTTTTCTCTAGATGATTTAATTAAAAAAAAACTAAAAGAGTCACGTGCAGAATGCACCTGCAACATTCAGGTGGAAGGGTTTTGCTAGTCCAGCATGTTATTACCATTTTTTTAAAAAAGCATGCCTGGGGATGATTTTGTCCTCTCTGCATTCTCATGTACTCACTTTCAGAAGGTTTGCCCTCTGTTTATTTCTGTGCAGAACAGAAAGTTTGAATCCAAAACTTCTGGTCAAAATGCCTTGAAATTGGGAGTGTAAGAATAGTCAGTGTCTCCTCTTCCAGCTTTCCCATAGGTAAAGCTGTAATCTTCCCAGGTACAGACAAATGTATTTGCTTTTTGCCCATATACTGAAATTACGCAATGTTTGTGTTGAAGTTAAATGCCTGTTCTAGGAGGGAAATGAAAAAGTGGTACCATGCTTCTTGTGCAAACTAAAACATAATACAGTGGCTAAAGTCCCACCTGTATTTTAATAAAAGATAGTAACTTGATCCTAGATCCTCCAGTTAGACTTCTACATGAGAAGGGGCTGTTTGTAGTTGTAGTGCTGGAGGTTCTGATTATTGTAATTAAATCTGGAAGATGTTCTTAAGCCAGGGAATGGGATCTGTAATCTCACTGAGAGCTGATTCATCAGCCGTCCTCTTCTTTCTGATGTTTGGCCAGTAACTTCATCAGAATAAGTTACAGGCTTGTGTTGCTTGCACTTTTTCTTAACTCTGAAAAGATTTTTTTTTTTCCCCTGAACTGAAGTGTTGACTTCCTCTCTTTCTGTTAGTACTTTCTCTTAGTACAAGGATCTCACATTTTGTTAGGAACACCTATTCTCTTGTCAAAAGTTCTTTGGTCTTTCTTCACTTTGTGCATCAGGAAGCAAGATATGCCTGTATATTCTCAGGTTGTAATTCAGTGTGTGTGGGTGTTGTTCTGTGCTTTTTCTGCCATTTATATTGTGCTGAAAAAAATCATTGAAAGGAGCATTTATTATGATAGATTAAAAAGTTGAGACCATCTTCCTGCAAAGTGCAGTGTACAAGTTCACTTAGTCCTGTGGGGTCCTGAGCAGGATCACTGAACTGTCTCAAAGCAAAGCTAGGGTGTTGAAATATTCTAGTTTAACATTAAAATTACTATTAGGGCACATTTGAGTAGTATTCACTGTATTTTAAATAGCTGGAAATGAAATGGATGTCGTGGATTTTGTTGGAGGGGGATGGGGTGGGGAGTGTAATAAATCTCTTTGACAGGTAATTGAAAGGTAAATTCTTCAAATAACCTAGTTCAAAATAAACAAATATAACGAGAAAGGCAAAGGTAATAATTTTTGCATCTGAAAGATCATAGAACCATAGACTGGTTCGACTTGGAAGGGACCTTAAAGATGGTCTAGTTCCAACCCTCTTGCCATGGGCAGGGGCACCTTCCACTAGATAAGGTTGCTCAAAGCCTCATCCAGCCTGGCCCTGGAAACTTTCAGGCTTGGGACAGCCACAGCCTTTCTGGGCAATGTGTTCCAGTGCCTCACCACCCTCTGAGTTAAGAATTTCTTAACATCTAACATAAACCTGCCCTATTGTGAATTCATAATGCTGCACTTGGGAGCAGGTCTGCAAAAATTCGGCTATAACAGCAATTCCCTGAAGTGGTGGTGGTAGTTATTTGCTCAGCACAGGTGCTGGCACACCAACAACTGTTTGAAAGGCTAGATTTGATCTCCAGACATAAGTCTTATTTCCTTTTTGCTAACTAAAGAAAGTGAAACAAGTGCCTGTAAGGACAGATGGTCCTCTTCTATATATAACAAAATGGGAAATACTGCCCAGGCTTTTTTGGGAGAATTTATTTAACCTTAACAACTAACAGTGCATGTTTTAAAGCAACAGGTATGATTTGCTCACTTAGTCACATAAAACATAGGTAAAACAGCATGATAGAACATTAGCTGTGAACAGTACAAACACAGAAGAGTATCCATGACCGTAATCTTAAGGAAGAAATGCTGTATTTGCTTGTATTCCACTGTCTTCTAAATACCTTAAGCGTTTGCTGGGTGGGGTTGCCTACCTGAAGTAGGGCCTTTTGCCAGAAAGATCTAAAAGTAACTGATTTAACTAACCTCTTAATTTTTCATTCTGTTTCTCCATTCCTTTCTGTCTTTTCTGTGTGCCACTGAAATATTTTCTCCTCTGTTCATTTGTAACCTAGATCTCATCAAATACTTCCCAGTTGCCAAGTCCAGAGCCAGTAAAGCACTGTGGGAAGTCGGCACTCTTCCAGTTGGCAGAGGTAAAGTTATACCCAGTAGCGTCACAATGGGAAGATGTGTATAACTTTTCCAAAAAAAAATGTATGAATTGTTTAAGGTTTGCTCTAGTATCAAATTTGGTATTTGCAGAAACACAGATGAGTAAATAATGAAACAGCAAGAGAAACAGGCAGTGGCAGTGGTCCCAGGGACCTAGGGTTTTGTATACACTTGTGAATGTGCATGTTTTCTCGGACACAGCACAGAAAGTTACGCTTTTTAGAAAAATTTGCTTTATAAATATAATAAAAGCAGTGCTCAGGACTACAGCAAAGACAGGACATAACAGTATTCGTAATGAGGAGCTGGATACCAATATTAGAAAAGTAAAGCTTTAAGGATTGGAAGGTGCATTGCTTAATTGGGGACTGAGAAGAGGAAAAGAAAAGATGACTTTGAGGTCATCAGGAATCTGTATGAAGAGTTGGAAGTGGAAGCAATGTATTAATTGCTGAAATTGGCAGCTGTCAGCACTAATCAAGAATGCTGGGTCAGGTTTCCCAAAAGTCCTAGAAAATTCTCTGTAAGTCTTAAATATAACCTTGTAGAGGTCTCCTCTCTGGTATGGGTGATTCTCTTAAATAAAAACTGAGGTTTGATGTGCAAATACTATTCTTCATGATAACTGAAAGATGAGGATGCATGCTTTATTCCAGATAAATAACAGAGTATGTTGGCACTTTATTTGTACACTCTTTTTCCTTGTTTTTTGTTGTGGTGTTTTGGGGTTTTATTTCAAAATCACATCTATTTCAGTGAGGAAAATGGTTCTCTGGATCCTATCCAGTTGCATCTGGCACTATATTCTTTCTGGCGAGGTCAGTCCCTCTCAGGGAAAAAAAAAAAGAGATTGGAAGCAATGAAATAAAAGTATTTCATGTCTTGTTCCATTGATAGTAATGCAACTATCTGACTTTATAGGAACTTACATGAGTGGGAGAAAACCTGCCTTACTGTACAGGCGGTCTCTGGCAGTAGTAGAGTTTGTGACCTTGTGCTGTATTGCCAGCAGTGCCTGTGCAAGAGTGATTACACCTAACTGTGATCAGTGATCCATCAGACTATTTGGCTGTTGCAGCCCTGGGACAGCAGAAGGGCTGGTAGTATTTACTCAGGGACACCAGAAGTGTTCAAAGTGTCCTATAACAGGACAGCAGCAGGCTGTGAGTAGTGCTGTTCTGGAGTAAGGCTGTTGCTGAGTGCAGCCTGATTTTTGGAAGTCGGCATCAGAAGTTGTGATGTGACTGTGAAGCTTGTAAAGCCCAAGTTTAGGGCAAGGACAGGTGCTTGTCCACAGGAGTGCACAGTTTGTACTGCAGATGGCAGAAAAAGTGAAGCTAAGTCTGGCAGCATGACGTTGTATGTTGGACAGGTTTCTGTGATCTCTCAGTGATTTCTCAGATGGATTCTTGCAAGCCTAATTTAATGCACAAAATGAATGTTAAAGGCTCTGATTCAAACAGGGGAAAGCATGGCAGATGTTCTAATCACACCCTCCTTGTCTCTTAACTATTGTAGGACATTAGTGCTATTGATTTTTTTCTTCTCTTTCTCTCCAGTTTTGGAGATCTTGGATTGTAGTTGGATAAATGAAATGTGAGAGATTCATCTTAAGTTTCCAGATAGCAGTTCAGGACCTGGTTTGGAGCGTCCCAAATAAACCACGTTAATTATCACCTTGAGGTGTCTTAGGTTTGCAAGTAGATTTGACAGACAGCTGTGCGATGCTGCTGTAACTCCAAACTGCAGATGCTGTCCACTGGAGGGGACTGGACTGCTGTCTCCATGCTGCTGGCGTGACAAGTGTCCGGTGCATGGGAACCTGTCTCCTACAGCATACCACACTGCTCTGCTCCTCCTTCCATTTCTTTGCTATGTGGATTAACCAATTTTGTCTTCTTTTTTTTTTCCTCCCCTCTTTCCTGTACCTTCCTTTTTGATATTCTACAGTATTTCACAGATGGTGATTAAAATAAAATGCAGAAGGGGATTAAATTATTTTCTAAAAATTCTGAGGATTTCTAAGTTTCTACAAATGGTTGGAGCAGCCGCTCTGCAGTCCAAAGCATGGAAGGCTGTTGCTGTTCAGCTCTGCTGAGTCTCTTGCTCTGTCTTTAGCCTTCAGTGTGGAGGCATGAGAGGGAAGGGAGGCAGTGGTGGGTTGGAGCATCACCTCCACCAGGCAAGGAGGCCACTTCACAGCACTAACAGCACTTGGCTGTAATCACCATGTGGAGACTTGAGCTGTAATGGTGAGAGCTTGGGAGATGCTGTGAAGAGCTGCAGCTTCCAGGTGTGGAGATAGCACAGGTTTTTGTTTATTTCTTTTAGGGCAGTGATAGGCCAAAATCTGCAAAGTTGGCTTCGTGTGCCTGTGTTGGTTGAGAGCAATGACATTTGTGGGGATAGGGAGACTAAAAGGGTGTAAATACTTCAGTTCCCCAGTTCCTTATAACTTCACTTTCTTACGCAGGTATAAGAAACCCACAGGCCTGATCAGAGATGATGGAATATGTCCTTAGAAATAGAACATTTTCTTCATACTAGTGGCCAATCCTGAGACTGATAATTTAATTTGTTTAGAAAAAGATCATTTCTTTGCACCTAGCTCAAAACTGATACAAAACACTCTAAAGTACTGAAGAGAATCATGGCCTGATACAGGAAAAATATTCTGGAGGATAATCAGGTACATGTTTGCATGTCAACCTTCTTTTACTCTGAGGAATACTAAAGATTACCAAAGGCTTGAGGGTGCCTACTTAATTTTGGGTTCATAGCATCTCTTTTATTTGAGTCCTGTAGGACACCAACAGGCAATGCCATAGCCTGAAAAGAATAGCCTCCTTAACCTGTGATAATGAAATAATGAAATTTTACAAGCCAATGTCTTACTAAGCCTTCAAAACACCAC
This sequence comes from Atrichornis clamosus, assembly GCA_013400975.1. Taxonomy (NCBI): domain Eukaryota; kingdom Metazoa; phylum Chordata; class Aves; order Passeriformes; family Menuridae; genus Atrichornis; species Atrichornis clamosus. The sequence continues at coordinate 82,090 of WBMZ01012602.1, read as the reverse complement.
CAGCTGGGTTGCATGCTGGTGTAGATTGGTGCTTAGCTGCTGGAGTCTGTTCGTGTGTGAGAGAGCGTGCGCTTCAGTTCATCCTGCTCTTCAAAGGGAATCCTGACATGAAGAACCCCAAATCTGCAAGTATCTTTTAGTGTACAGTGGCATTATCCACCAGAGCAGTGGTGGAGTGGGTTTTTGTTTATACCTATGCACAGGTCTGCACTTCTTTTTCAGTATGTAATCTTAAGAGTGAATGTTGGGAAGAGGGAGGAAACAATCCTTTCAAAAGCTGCATCATAAGCACAAGAGAGTTGGTACTGATAAAACAATGTTTTGTTTGTGTTGGTTTTTTTCTCCATAGATTTCTTCAAGTTCATCCCGTTCAGGGCCTTCTGATTTAACGAAACAGTGTGGAACATCAGCATTATTCCAGCTGGCAGAGGTAATACTAAAACACTGGTGTCTAACTACCACAGGTGCAGTGGCGGGGAGAAGTTAGTGCTGGTGATTGCTGAAGTCTGGAAGGCAGAACAGTGCTATGGTTATAATTCCACTGCTACTTATAGAAGCATAAGTTATCATGGCTCGGATGCCACAAGGGAAGATTTTCCCAGACTAGCCATCAACTTCGAGGTTTCTAAGAGTCTGCTGCAGCTGAGAAATACCACCAGTTCCTGGTGGCAAAGGGACTTTGCAATCATTACTGAACTTCATTCAATTCCTTGTTTTAGGATTTGAGGTTTTAGTGCTTGGCTGAGGGGCACAAATATATAGTTGAGAGAGAGAACTGGATTATTCTGTTACTGAAATTTGGGTATTGCCATTACAAATTCCTGTTAAAGGTCATGAGTTGCTTTCATAGATGCTTGCTTTTCATGCCCTTGTTTTTTTCTAGAGGGGAATTAAGAGGGAATTAACTTCTGTAGAAGTTCTGCTATGATACTCTCAGCAGGCCTTCCTTCTCAGAACAGTTAAAACCAATAGCATCTTACTGAAATTCTGGGGGTTTTTTTTGTTTTTAAATGCTTTTTTTTTTTTTTAAGCTTTCCTAATCTTGAAGATTGTTTAATTACAAGTTTATTTAGAGATCACAAGGCAGAAGTCACTTTTTTTGTAGCCACATCCATAGCTCTGTACTATTGGCTACTGCAGAAGAAGCAAATGTATAAAGGAAAAAAATAATCCATTGGCTAGAGGGGGGTGTATGTTGAATTGACAAAATATTACTAGTCCAATGAACTCCATTTAAAGATTGATCTTTAGCTTTTGAAGATCACAGGCTGTGCTCAGCATTGCAGTGTAGTAAAAAAGTCACAGAAGTACCTTTGTACCAAGAACCCACATCAGCATAGTTGTGGGGTGCTCCTTTGCCTAGTTTGACCTGCTTCCTTATAGACACTGTGTGTTACCCAAGCTCTGGTGCTCAGCCCAGATTGTCCTGAACCAGATCAGTAGTTTTTATCCTGTGCAGCAAGAATTTTGGAAACTTGTTACAAAAATGTTCATACATACATTGGTATAAGAGATTTTTTTTTCAGTTTGCAAGGAAAAAATACCTTGCCAATTTGAGTAGTCTAAAATGGACCTAAAGAGAACCCAGTGGTCTGGGAGACGTGGAAGTACGTCCATACTGACCACATGGCTCGTGGGCTGAGCTGTGGGGAACCTTCTGATGTCTGGTTCAAAGCAAGCCTCTTCCATCTGGTTTTGCTCCAGGTGATTGGTTGACATTTGTTCTAAAAACAACACAGCACTGGGAATTCAGCCTGGGGGCTTTGAGAGGGGAGAGTAAGAACAGGGAATGTCTTTCCAAGGGCAGCTGGTTGGTGCTGTGAAGGACTTACAGGTGATCCAAAACAGAGAGGATCTCCCAAGTCAGTGCTGCAGGAACATGGCAGTTTGAGGAGCTTTTGACAGCTCTTTTTTTGAATATCGATGTTCCTCAGATACTATAAGGATTTTGGTTTCCATTAGTGTTATCTCCAGGGGGAGATAACCATGGCAACCACTGCTGCTTTGCAGTTCTTTGCAAAATAAGTCTGTGACAAGAGAAGAAAGATTTGGAAAGCTTTTGTACTACCTTCCAATTTATTTTGTACATTTGAGTAAAAGAAAATAATGTCAATTTCTGAGATTCAATTAACTTCCCCCCTCCCTCCTTCAGGGCCATTTGGAAAATGGAGGAAGGAATTGTATTAGAGACATTTGAGAGTTGAAGGGGGAATGGATGTGAGATTTCAAGTAGCTTATCTGTGGCAATAGTCAGAGAGAACTCTACTGTTCTGTTGCATTTAGGGTATTCTGAAAAGCAGTCTAGCAGTGGGTTTAGAGGTTATACAAAAGACCCTTAAAGGATTGTGGAAACACCACAGAGATCAGTTGGAGTCTTTCTATTACAGTAGTAGAACCCACCAGCCTTGTTCTAGCACTCAGCCATCATCACATTGTATCTGTTTCAGTAGGGCTTCAGCATGTTTTTCAGTATTGTCCTTCAGAATAGTTTGCTTTTCTGAGCTGAAATGCCAGAGAGATTCTCTGTTTAATGCTCCTGTTAATATAAGTAATGTTAACAGTTGATGTTTGTTTCATGGGGCTGTTTTTAAACTTATTTTAGATGTGCCTTGCTTCAGAAGGAGTAAAAGTGAAAGAACCTGGGAAAACAAAAGTGGAAGCACTGGAAGATGTGGGAGGGGAAGTTTCAGAGGACATGGAAGTAGAACTGGAGAAAACAACAGTAAAAGACTCCAGTAAAGGAAAAGTAGAACAATCAGAAATAGAGAATATGCAAAACCTGGATGAAACAAAAGCTGAGGAATCAGAAACTGCAAAATGCAGAGATTTTGCTTGTCTTTCAATAGAAAACAGTCCTTTTGAGAGAAAGGATAACACAAAGGATCACATGTGCCGTTCTCCAGAGCTTTTCTTGGGTGACATTAATATCCTTGGGCTAAAGCCGGAAAAGATAAAGAAGAAAAAGAAAAAAAATAAGTTGGACCGGCACACAAATGAAAAATCCACCCCCAAGAAATCTTGTAAAAAGAGGCAGTCCTCCGAGTCGGACATTGAAAGTGTAATGTACACAATTGAAGCCGTGGCCAAGGGGGACTGGGGTGCTGAGAGACTTGCGGATACTCCCCGCAAAAAAACCCGCCCTGTCTCAAGTGTGAAGGGAAGCATGTTGGATACAAAATCACCAAAGAAAAAAGTGAAATCAAAAGAGAAGAAAACATCAAAGGAGAAACCGATGGAGACCACCAAAGAATCAAAGCCTCCTGATTTCCTTAGTATCGGAGCCAGCAAGGAAGTACCATGTGAGGCTTCTGATAATATTAAAGTGGAACCACTGACTCCAACAGAGGAGGTGGTACCCCAAAGCTTACCAGAACAGGTCAAAACTGAGGACAGTGACTGTGTTAAAAAGATAGAAACCTGTGGCTCCAGGAAATCGGAGAGATCTTGCAAAGGTGCTCTTTATAAAACTCTGGTGTCAGAGGGCATGCTCACATCTCTGCGCGCTAATGTGGACAGAGGTGGGTGGCTTTGAGTGTTTTGTTTACAGCACGAACTGCAAAAGCCTGCCTGGAGTGGCAGGAAAAGCAAAAGTCCGTTTTCAAGCTGGAGTTTGAGCAGTGTGTGATGGGAATGTTGTGTCTAGTCACTTGAGATGCTGGGGACAGGTGGAGGGGCTGGACTCGTGTTCCAGGGCAGGTTTTTGTAGTCTTGCCGTCTGTGTTCCTACTTAACCTCACAAACTCTTAACTGCTCTATTTCTGTCTTTTGTGATCTGAGATTTAACTTCTTGACTGAAGGCTTGTTGGTTAATTTGTCAGCCTGCTGATAGGTGTATGCAGGACTTGTGATGTATCTAACCCTGAACAATTACCTTGTTTATATATAAACAACTCTTGAGGTTGTGAGCATAGTTCTCAATCCTACGAGAAGCAAATGTGTTCTGGTTTTGCTTTGGTTGTTAGTTTTGCTGTAGGTGGTAAGAACCCTTCATCTTGTGGAAGGACAAATTTGAGATAATTTCTGGAAGCTTTCAGTGAGATGTTTTGAAATGTATTTTCCTGACTAGTAGATTTATATGTGTAATTAGAAGAGTCAGAAAAACAAAGATGTTTGTAATTTAGGGAAGCTTATTACTGTAAAGCTGCTCATCTTTCTTCTCCTTTATACCTCAAGACATCCTGACTTTTGAGGTAGTCTGGGGAAGGACAGGATGGGGGATGCAAAATAATTGTTATTATCATCATTGCCCAGTTTAAAATGAAAATAAATGTTTTGTAACTGCCTTCAAGAAGGTCGAGCTTCATTAGTTGCAGTACTGAATGGGTACAGCAGTTTCTTCTGAGTCTGCTTTGTTCTGGGACATTGTTCTAAAGATGAGAAACAATCTTCTGCTTTCATCACAGGAAAAAGAAGCTCAGGAAAAGGCAACTCCTCAGATCATGAAGGATGCTGGAATGAAGAAATCTGGGCCTTTTCCCCAAGTGGGACAAGTGGGAACAAAAAACTGAAAAAGACTAAGCCAAAGGAAGAGTTTGTTTTTGGGTAAGTTACAGCTTAACATTGTTCAAAGTTTTAGTTAGGTCAGCGTAATAATTTAAGAGTGAGTCCTCCTCACTGCAGCTAAGTGAACTGCATCCAACACCCAAATAATCACAGTTAGAATTCCTGAAAATTAAAAACCCTGCTGGGCTGAGTCATGCTCTAAATACCTGTTTTTTATACAGCAAAATAATTCCTTTGAGATCTTTCCTGGTTTACACCACTGCAAATGAATTTGAATGATGTTATTTGCTCAGTTCTAAAAAAACCACACAATATTTACCTGCGCAAAAAGTGGTGAAGAGGGTTACTTATATTTTCAGAGCACTTTACAAGCAGTATTTAAAGTTCTGTGTAGGTGTTCAATCATCATAAACCAAATTAGACTCGAAAGAGTAGATCTCTTTGCTTGCTTGGAGAGATGGCTTACAGAGGAATAGTAAACAGTGTTCTTACATTGGCAAATAATGATGATAAATATGTCATTCTTCCATTGTAGAGAAAAGATACTTAAACTGTTTATGTCCATGATGAGGTAATTAAATGTATCTTTAAAATAATTAAGGAGTATAAATGCATTAAAATTTTGCAAGGCTGCACAGAATTACTTTTCTAGTATGTAAGTAAAGATTTTTGTCAGAGTATTACAGATTTATTTAACTGCAGGCACAGTAGTTAAATCTGGGTAGCCATTCGTACTTGCAAATTCCTGAAGATGTGAAAATGAATTAAAAAGAAGGAGTTTTTCCATACATAATGCTTAAAATTATAATATGTTGAGTTTTGCAGGTTTGCAGTAGTCTTTTTTAACAACCTAGTCTATGTGAAATCTAGATGCAGCTTGCTTTCAGCAAACATACTAAGTCGATGAGAATCCCCAAGTCTTGTTTGTTTGGAATAGTCAAGAAAAATTAGTCAAGGAAAAATGGAACACTTTGTATTTTTAGAGCTCTGTATAAATTTTGTAAATGCTTTTAAGTTTAAATTGAAAGACTGAAAACTTTTCACACATAATGGTGGAAAAACTGATTGCATCTTGTAGCAAAAGAAAAGTAGTTGTAAATTATTTATTCAAAGTAGCGAGGAAAATGGTCTAAATCATTCATTCAGCCAGCGCTGTTCTACCCTCATTAGCAGGCTGGATGGGGAAATGCACATTTGCCAGTCTCTCATCTTTACTCAGTTACATCATTATTGAATATTATTTAGTGAACTCTGTAAAGGCAGAATTGGGAATTTGTGAAGCATAAGTGCTGGAGAAGGTATCCATTATCCCTGTTCATTGCACTGCCTGATCTTCTGGCTTCTTGAAGAGCTGGTTTTACCTCTACCTGCTCCACTTAACTCTCTTTACTCTCTTCAGCATCACATTTCAGCCTCATTTTGTATGTGTGCAGGTGAAAGGGTCCTCACCCCTTGAGAACTATGTCATTTTCCCCAGGTCCTCTTACCTTCCATCAGTAGTTGCCCTCATTTCTCTGATGGTCCAGGTCAGATGTGCTTTCTCCATGTACAGCCCACTGCTTTGCTAAGCAGTGCTCTACCTGCATATATCTGCTGGCAGGACTAGGCTGCATGGCATGAACACCTCAGCTCAGCTACAAGTGTCTAACCACTCTTCTGAGATGCTCTGAAAAGTCATGACAATGTGAATGATTTTTAAATTTTTTTAATAATGAATCGCTGACATAGAAATAGCAGCACTCCCCACTGCCTGCACGTCGCACAAGCTATAAATTACTAGCCAGGCTGGCAGCTCATCTGCTGTCAGATGAGGTTGGGCCTTCCCAATTAGTGCTGCAGTCCCTCACATGCCCTTGGGGCAGGAGCTGAGGCAGGTGGGAATAGACAGTGGGAGAGGAGCTGAGTCAGGATGGAATTGCATGACAGCTGTCAGAGGAGAAAACCGACTGGTGCTGTGGTTGTCAGGGAGCATCTGCGTGGAGGAGAAAAAGGTAGCAGTACCAAGCACTACTAATGTCAGATACCTTTGTGATTTAAAACCAAAATAAACATGTGTGTACACACAAAAACAAACAAACCAACTTCACAATGCACATGGCCTGCAAAGAGCCAAGGCTGTATTTTAAGATGGAAAATTGCTTACTGAAAGAGGTAATGATTACCGAGATAAGAGGTACCATTCTGTGCTTGAAAGCTTTCAGAATGCCGTTTGTTTGAAGTGCTGCTTCAGAAAGCAAAGAGAAGTACCATGTTGCGTGCAATACTTCCAAATGTGTAGGGCCAACCTTCCGACAGTTATGCCAACTTTTGTCAAGTTGAAGTTTTTCATAGCAAGGAGAATTAAAAACAAACAGAAAATGTCATTGTTCCCCCATCATTGACGGTGCTATTTATAACCTGCCTAACTGTGTGCACTGCCTTTTATTAAACCACATTTCCTACTTATACTCCTGCCTGGCTGCAAAAATTTGCAGGAATGGAGTGCTTATGCAAGCCCACATAGTCATTACAGCCAGAAATGCCATGCTGTCCAGTTGGAGTGCTTTGTTTTCTTCTGGCTATTGGGAGCAATCATACCTTGTCTGTGGGTTTCTTGAGTTGTACTTAATCTGGTGACAGTCATTCAGGTTGGGCTGAAGTATGAGGTGTGTTGTGTTTCCTGAAAGCATGAGCTAGTTGCATTTTTCATCTCACACCAAATAAAATACGAGGAGAGAAAATGTAATCACCCAGAACAAATACAAAACTAATTCCCACCCCAAAGCATCGTGTTTCAGAATATCCACAGAAGATTGATTAGTTTGACATTCTTCTTCTGATTTGAAATGTTGTTTTCATTCTGGTGTAAGAACTTTTATGTCAAGTTATTTTATTGGTTTATTTATTTGTTCTACTGTCTTTGTTCATTCCCCTCACAGAACAGACAAATCTCTTGCACGAATGTGTGCAGCAAACAGAGCTAAATGTCACCAGTATGACATTGATTATTTTTTTTCTAATTTTAACATGCGCTACTAAGGTAATCAATTTGTACTGTTACAAATGCAAAAGCTGAAGTGTACATTCTCATTCCAAAGCCGGATTAATACGTATTAGTTTGGTGTTTACAGTGTGCACACTTACCTGTTTTCCCCCTCTCTCTTTGTAGGTGTGTGTATATACGCACACATGCTCTTAAACAGTTGGTTTTTTTCTCCAGAAACAGAGTTACATTTAATTTGAATGGTTTTGTTTCCCATTTAGCTTAGCAAAATTGGAAGAAGAATTTGCAAAGAAATTCAACAGCCTCCCTCAATACAGTCCTATTACCTTTGACAGGAAAAACTCAGCTGTTTCGAGGAAAAAGCGAAAGGTTGGAAGCGGCTCATGTGAACTACCAAAATCCAACAAAGGTAAATTGCCAAGGGCAGTACATTCTTAAAGAACAACTGTGCTATTAACAAGCTCAGGAATTAATGTGTCCTTACTTTACTGTTACATGTGAAAAGTCTAAAGTCAAAGAAGATATTTTCTAGCATTGAAGTTAGTTGGTTCTCACCTGGATTAGTTTTCAGGCTGTACTCTTGACTTCTGATTTTCATGATGAGTAGAACTGGTTACAGTTTGTACACAAAATACATTTCTCATAGCAAGGAAGTTTTACAAAAGCATGAATATTTGTGAGGTAAGTGAATTTGACAAGTTTTCCCAGGAGAAAATGAGGAAAAAATGCCAGATGATCAAAGGTTGCATTTTGACGTTTTTCAAAACTTAGTTTTATGCCAGTTCTCATTTCACTATAATTTTAGGCTCTGTAAATGAAAACATAAGATACTAGAAATGTCTGAATGAAGCATTTGGAACTTTTCTTCTGTCAAGATTTTAACTCTGTCATAAGTTTTGAGCAAAAAATGCCCGTACATGATAAAAAGAAGTTAGAGGACAGGGAAACCAATTCCATACCCAGCATCATTGCTGAGGCTCATGGAGGGAGAAACTCATGACACATTTGGCTATTTTGTATACGACAGCCTGTGACACAGAGGTGGTAGAGAAGTGACAGTGTGGTAGGGTAAAACTACTTTTAGACTGTGGCAGAAATACTGATGCACACATATGGTATAGAAGCATCACAAAATGAAGGAATGGCGTACCAGTAATTCTGCAAGACAAAAGGATGCTCTAAAGGATCCTCATTACACACAGTTCACAATGTGAAGTTGGTTTCCTTTTCTGCTACAATGGTAGTTTCACTGACTGACAGGTTTTAAGATCTAACACAGCTGTTTTAGCCAGGTGACCCTAGATTAGATCTATGCCTTTTGAATGCTTCACAAATAATCACATTACAGTGTGCAGGATTGAGCAGCTGTTCTTTTCTAGTGCATGCCAATTTTGGTATTGATTTTTGTATTTATGTAATTAGATGTGGAAGAGCCACTTTGCAAAATCAGACTTGTGTTAATACCAAACTAGTTCTGACTTTAACTGCCTTTAATTTATTTTTTTTTAATGATGTGTATTTGACAGAACTTCTTCCGTGAGCATGAGTGAATTGCTTTACAGTATGATAACACACTGGTTAATTAAGCAACATCTCTTGGGAACAAAATCTCCTCATCTACTGTGATCTAGCAAATTGTAGTAGCAGCTCATTGGATTTCTTGCTATGGTATTTGCCTGTTCAAGTGTCCGTACGTTTATAAATTCTGCAGGCCCTGTGTTGTTTGAGAATGGCAAGCTAGAATGATGCCTCAGCTCAGGTGGCCCAGAACTGCATTCTGCTTTTGGGTAGGCTCATACAGGAGAGCTTAATTTTTATCTTTGTTAGCATCAGATAAAGAGCTCTGGAATATATTCGGCCATGTCTCAAGGGAAGGTCAGAAACATAACTGCAGGCAGGTTACAAGCCTGATCTGAGTAGTTTTGGCACAGCCCTGCGGAGACAGTCATGGAGCATTTGCCTCTGGCTGACAATAAGGGCTCTTTAAATTAAGCCAGCTGACTTTGCACTGAGCAGATGGTAAACAGTCACATGAACTTTTCCACCAACTGAGCTGTGGGGTTGCAACAAGCAGCCCCAGGGCAGGAATATCTGATAGTGACACTGTTCTTTCTGTAGTGAACATCTAGCCACAGCCCCAAACAAAATCCAGACAGAGCTAGTGATACCTGCTCCTAATTCTAACGAACGTTGAATTCACTCACTTCAGCTGGGCAAGCTGACAGCTTGTGTCAGTCATTCCAGCTCCCTGGAGAGCAAAGTTCATTCAGCTCTCAAGAGCTAGTTGAAAAACTTTCCAACAAACCATTTTTCTTCTGGAAAAGAAGCATTGCTAAAAAGTAAATATTTCATGGCATTAGGTAGATTTTAAATGTGGTTTATTTTCTTAAGATGTGTAAAATTAGGATGTGAGTTGTGGATTTGACCCAAAGTGCATACAAGCAAGCTTCCTAACTTAGTAAGGAAGCTGTTCCAGCTGAGCCAAACATTTATTAAGCTGAATTTTCAATTTAATTAGTGGGGTACTGACAGGCTCTTCAGCCTCATTGTGCGGTTGTCTTGCCTGTGAAATCTAATGAATATAAAGACTGTTAGAGAACACTGACCTCCAAACATGGAGCACGTACAGATCTTTGTGCTGGGCTCCTGCAAGTATTGCAGGAAATGAAATTGGCATAGTGTGCAAAATAATAGAACTTGGTTTGGAGTGGTTCTGGGTCTTTTGAATTATCATGGGTTTTTACACTGTCAGAATTAAACAAAAGTAGCATCTTAGTCTTTTGCAGCATGATGAGCTTGAATTGTGAAGGGTCAATACAGTGTTACAGGTGTGAATCTGTTGGAAGGGAGACTTAACTTCGCACTCCTGTGCTCTGTGTTACTGTGTTATGTGGAGTTGTTTCTGCTACTTGGCTTTTCCTTGGGTGTGTCTCTGTCAGGTAATTAGAAGAGATGTCAAGCACAAATAGTGCCTACAAGTTTTTGGGGCTTCTGGGTGTTTCCAAACAGCAGATAATAATCAGCAGGGATAGGTTTAGTAAATACTCTTTGAAATTATTCCCTGCTTTTTTTTGAATGAACATGTGCAGGATCATAAACTATGCAGGCATTCTCACTCAGTTCACAGATAACAACTTTTGCAGTCTATAGATCATTGTCTACTAAATTACATTTAAAATTTAGGAAATACATTGGAGTACTCACCCTAAACTTTCCCCAGGATGTTTGGTGAATAAAAATGGACAAATGTTTTTGTTTGTTGGGTTTGGGATGTTTCTCTGCACCCGACCCCCAGCTGTGACTGCATACTTTAATAACTTTTATTTTGGAGTAAATGGTGCTGGATTGATTTTCTGTCAAATGTTGTTAGGCTATGCCTACATAGGGCCTGAGCTGCTATCTAACCACACAGTCAGGTTTGTGAGGATATCTTCCTGCTCCTAAGTGGGAAAGCAGTGGGTCAGTGCCCACTGACTACTTCTCTTGTGCTTGTCATGTCCAGTCCATGCTTCAGCCAGTTCTTTCATGTAAAAACTCCTGAAGAACCTTGTAATGGGAAAACTATTTCAGATCCACATATATGAAGGGAAATTTGAACTTTCTTAAATCAGAGGCAGTTTTCCCCCAGAACTTTCCGAATTATCCAAATTCTGCTCCCACTGAAATTAATAGGTGTCTTTATTCAATGGGAGCAGAACTGAATAAGCCATAAGGCTTTGACAAGATCCGCGTCCAGCATTTTGAGCTGGGAATGTGCATGCATATACAATAATAATGTCACAAAATGGCTGAAGAATGCAGCTATGCTGAATCTGTGCAGATAGCCTGCTCCAACATTTGCTGGAGCTGTGACTGTTTTTTTTTTCTTCTTTCCAATGGCATATGTGCCAAAACATCCCACCACACAGAAGTCAGCTGTCTGCAGTGAGTCACTAATCTGCTTGTATGCAAAAGTGAGCAACAGGCAGAGTCATTATGTCTGCCTTGTACTGTGAAGAAATGCTCACTTATACACCAAGCACTGCACTAAAGCTTTCATTTTAGGAAGGCAAAGAGGGGAATGCACAGTATGCTTATATTTGGGAAAGAGATTGTCTCCAATTTTTTTTTTGTCTGTGGCCTCTAGGACTAGAAATAAAGCATCAGCTTAAACGGATGCTGCTTTGTGGCATTCCTCACAGTCTTAGCTCTGGGGCTTTTTTGGCTCAGTTCGGAGCATTCAGATGCCTAGAGATTGCCTGCTGTAACGTTCCAAAGATCATGACCTAAAAATACATTTTCTTCCTCCAGACAGATGCAGAAATGCACAGACTGTTTGTCCTGATTTTGCTAGGATCTTGTTGAAGCATCCTCCCTTTGATCAGATCCTTTAAAACAGGGAACTTTTTGAGAGCAATTTTGAGAAATTCGGAGGAAATGCAGTTATGGTTTATTTTCTTTCTTGCTCCTTCCCCGAGCAGCTGCCATTGGCTATAGCAAGTATTCCCGGGAGGAAATCCCTCCTGCCCTCAGTGAGCACAATGGAGAATCCAGGGATTAAATCCTGTGGCAATTGCTGAAGTGCTAGGGAGAGGAAGAGGCATGTAGAAGACGTCTGATAGAGTGAAATTAGCAGGAGGTTATGACTAACTTTACCCTTGCAGATGGCTGTTTAACAATAACAAGTAAACTAACATTTAAAGGGTTTTTTCAGCTTTATATAGGAAATCACATCCAGGGTCCATTCCCTAACAGCAAGACTTTTAGGTTAGTTTCGTAGTCCTGGGTTTTCTCTAGACTGAATGTTCACAAATGGCATTCGTTCAAAGTCTTGGAATGCTTGCCTGCTGTCCCCATGAAACAGGTGTAGCCCAGCCAGCCATCCTGTCAATTCCTGCATGGTGACTACACTGTTCAGGCAGGGAGTGTGGATGAAATTCCTCATGGAGTCAGAAGTTACATTCCCAGGTCCAAGTATGACATGTTGACTTATTTAGCTATTAGCCCATCTTCTCTTTCACTGCATTTGTGGCCAAAGGGTATTTTGAGTGTCAGTGGGCAGTGTCTCACAGGAGTAACAGCCAAAAGGGAAGGAAATAAGTTTCCTTATTTAAAGGCAGCTTTTGTTTTGGCCCTACTAAAGCTAATGTCCTTGGATTTTCCATCTGGGAAAGTGGCATGTGACTTTGAATACCCTACATGTCACCAATACAGGCTGATGACAAAGGTGCCTTGGATGCGAAGAAAAGAAGGACACAGGTTTCCTTCTCTGTGCAATGCTTGTCATCCTTTCTTGAGTTTTTCACCTCAGTTATTCTGCTTAGAGTTGCTGACACTGGCTGATTGTCTGTGATACTGATTGAAATGGTTTGTAGGGTGCAGGTTGAAATAGAGACAGCAGTGATAGGTATTGCTGCTTATTCCAAGCACTTACAAAAATTACTAATATGCTAATTAAAAAATAATAATTAAAATGTCACAAGAATCATGTAGTTACATACCTCTATCTTGTGGAACTGGTGGGAAGACTTGTTGATGTGGATGAAGTGTTTGAGCTTAACCCTAAGAAAAGCTCATTTTTTTCACTTAGGTTTTTGCTCAAGCTCTCTGAACTTTTTCATTGCTTGTTTTACATTTTCATTGCACTGACACTAGACCACTTCTCTGTGATACTCAGGAAGCTGTTGTAAAATTTGCAGAACAACACTTAACTAAGTTTGAGTGAATATGGCTTCTTCTCTTGAACTTTCTGATATTTTCTATACAGGTTCTAGTGAAGCTTTTCAAATTCAAGCTGATGTTGCCTAAGATGATCTCTCGCTTGGAGTTTATTTGGTTTGTTGTTTGACTTCTAGACTTTTGGAAAGTTATTAATCTTTTTCCAAAGTTTTGATTTCTTCTTTATTAAAAAAGAAGCAGCAGTGAGCCACAAAGCCAACATGTGCAAAATGTTAGGGTTTCTATGCCTGTCTCTGGCTGGATTTTACCTTTCTATCAGTAATTTTCAGTATTGATCAGACAGCCTAGTGTCTGTGAATGGTTTTCCCAGTGTAAGATTAAATACTTCTTCCATGTGCTACACACTTTACTCCTCCTTTCTGTGCATATGGAGTCTGTGATGGCAAATTGCAGATGTGTAATGTAAACTTACCTTGATTGCACATCACTCTATGGTTGCAATTGTGTCCCAGTAGCCAGTGTGTGTGTCTGGTTCCTTTTAAGGATGAGGAGGAGTGGAAGAGGCCAGTGTTTGTGCTGGGTAGAATCCTGTTCCAGGTCAGCTGTAGATGGGAAGGACACCCTCTTGGTAGGCTCTGAGGCACCTTGCCCCCTGCAGAGCATCTCATTTCTGTTTGGGCCAATCTGTTCTGAACTTGCTTGAAGACTTGCTTGTGTGCTGTGTCTTTGGAAATAAGATCTTGAAGTGCAGTTTCTGTAAACTCCCTAAAAACGGCTTTGCAGTGTGGAGATTATGCATCTTTTTATACCTACGTTGCTTTTGTATCACTGATTGCTCCCTTAATGAGATAACTTCTTGATGACCTCTGCTAGTGGCATACCTTGTGGTCTAATGTCACACAAGATGTCTTCTGGCTACTCCTCATAAAGCCTCTGCTTGCAAAGTAGGAATGATACCATGAGCTGGACCTAACCTCACCTTCTTCCTCTGGGAGCTTTTACTTTTGCACTTAGTAGATCTCTTTTATGGTCCCCAAAAAGGCAGTGATAGCTCTTGCATCCTGTGGTGAGTTGGCCCTGGCTGGTAGGTAAATTCCCACCCTGTTGCTCACTCTCACAGTGGGATGGGGCAGGGAATTCAGTGAACAAAAGCAAGGAGAAATACTTCCTGGATCAAGATAAAGAGAGTTTCATAAGTTGGGGGGAGGAAGCAAGTGATGCAAAATCCAGCACTCACCACCAGCAAACTGATGCCCAGCCAGTACCCGGTAATGAACGACTCTGGAAAAAACCTTGCCCACAGTTTCGTTGCTGAGTATGGTGTGAAACACCTCGTGGTCAGTGTGGGTCAGCTGTCCCACCTATGTCCCCTCCCAGCCTCTTGAATACCCTCAGCCTACTTGCTGGGGTGCCAGAGTGAGAAAGAGAGATCTCGTTGCTCTGTAAGCAGTGCTTAGCAGTAACTAAACCATTGGTGTGTTACCAGCACTGTTTTGGTCACTGGTCTAAAACAAAGCAACAGCCAGGCTACAAGGAAAGTTTACTCCCTACCAGCCAAATCCAGTACACATGCAAAAGCGAGCATATCTTTAAACAAGCAAACAAAACCTCTGTTTTATTGTATAGCTAAGCTTTCCTAAGGGGTTCATTTGCCAAAATGCATTGTATGCACTTAAACGTTGGGAGCTGATGGGTTGAAGTACAGCTTGCTGAAAGCCTCCAGAGTCCCTCCTGGCAGAAGGTCAGGTTTTGTGCTTCCCTGTGAAATGGCAACTTGTATTAGAGGAAGGGGAGGTTGTATAGTACATACTGTGACTGTTGTACTCTTTTTCAAGCTTCTAATTAAAAGTATGTGTTATTAATGTTGTCTGTAGGTTCATTCCAGTCTCAGAAAAAGAACTTATTCCACAAAATTGTCAGCAAATTTAAGCACAGAAAGAAGCTTTATGTTCCGGACACAGGTACTGGTTCATTACTTAATTAAGGTTTTTGGCTGCCTTGTTTCTCAATTCAGTCTCGAGGAAATGCTTCTAGGCAGAGACACCTCAGCTCCCTAATCTTTTATTGCTTTGGTCTCTTATTTCCCTGTCTGCTATGATTCCATTGCCTCCTGGCTCCAGTTGATCATATTACCTTACTCCAGTATGATGTTGTTTTGTTTTTACTTGGCATCTCCTTTTAATTACAGCTTCCCTGCTCCAGATGCCATGCAGCAGAGCTGACAAAGCAAGGGCAGTTCTGCAGTTGGCCCTGAAATCTTTTTCTTCTACAGCTCATAGCTCTGTAGGCCTTCAGTTGCTCTTATCTGCATCTTTCTATATCAGTGACCATGTTATTTTGCCAGAGCATTTATCCATGTCCCTATCTCCTATCCTTGTGATTTCTTGCTGTCTGGAACTTTGCAGACTACAGCTGGTCAAGGCGTAAGAGCTTGGTCAGGATGTAAGCACTTGTTTCTGTACCAGATCTCAGAAATGCCAACCTTCAACCCTGCCTCTGTAGAAATCTTAACCAGCTTTCTGTTTGCTTCATATTGAAAATACCTTCTGCAGTTTTTTAAGTTATGTTGGACCTCCTCTCTCGGTACCCTGCTGATAGCTCTCCACAGTCTTTTTACAGTATTGTGATCCTGCACACTACATACAGCTCTGAGGGGCATTTTCAAGTGTACTGTAGGTACAGGATTATAGCTTAGCCTGCTTCCCTAGCCCCTTTTTTTTTGTTGTTTGTTTGTTTTGTAGTCAGGTTGCCTACACTATTCAAGTCATGCCCAGGCTGTTCCTTACCTGTTCCACAGTGGAATTCTCTCCTATGTTGTCCCCGTGGTGTGGAAGACTGTCTGTGATTTTGCTTATTAACTCCATTGACTTTGTCTGGTTTTTTCCCCATCCATGTTCATCTCTAAGATAATAAAATTGCTGTTCGCATGTCCAGTTTTCCCAGGAACTTTTATGGTTAATATTTTTCCCTAAGACTTGGCCATGTAATTTGCTCTCCTTTCTTGATGCTGTTTTCTGTCATCTGTGATTCACATACACTTATTTTCCCACATAGGCTCTGCTAGCTCTGCTGCATTCAGTGGTGCAAATTTTTTTAAATTACTTGCTATGTTTTGTTGTATTTGTACAACAAATACATTGTAGGAGTTGGTTATGAAAAGTAACTATCTTGCTTCCATGTTGGTGTGAAAAAGGCATCATACATTAACACGGCTTTTATTGGGTGCCACTCAGATTTTGTTCCTGAATTATTAATAGATCGTGTAGACAAATTATTAAGAAAAATGGGTGGTTAAATTCTCCTGTGGAAAAAGAAGCACAAGTGTTTAATAGGTGATTAAGTATAGAGTAAAAAAATAAAAATCCCTTAAAATCTGCAGATCAAACTGTGGCTAAACAAAATGTCAAACCCTGTATTTGTTGAAAATAAACCAGCCTGTTTTGATACAAAGTGAAGTGTGCACTCTGATCAAAGATTTAAGCCTGGCAAGTGTTGACTACCCTGGCCTTACTCCAGCACAACACAGAGGCATGTCCTTGGAAGTTAAGCATGTGAATAATGTCACCACGTCTAAACATTAAAGATGTGTCTGTGCATTTGCTGGGGCAGAGCCAGCTTGCTAAGTTCCTCCCAAGACTAAAGCAAAGACACAAAGAATTTAGGACCCTTACACAGCCCACGTATAAATCCACAGAGGAAGGGCAGTGGATGTATATATTGATGGAGAACTGCATTTTCCCTGAGTTACAAAGGGGAGAAGATCTGGGGTTTTGCCTACCCTGAGGTACTCTGTGGTGACACTGAAAGCAAAGCATTGATCAGCAAAGTGCAGTGTGGGCATGGCCTTGGCAGGTGCTGGACAGCCTCACCCTCATGTTCTGCCTGCATAACTTCATCCTCCATACAGGAGTTCCTAGGCAACAGGGCACTAAACTGTTTGACTGAGCTGTCCCATATTCTGTAGCATTCAAGTTGGGAATCCCAGAATCTTGATTTCAATTAGGATATTTGTTCGAGGATTTTGTGAATCAAACAATAAATGAAAATTTCAACTCCTTTTTATGGCTAGTCTATACTTGTGGTGAGTCACAAGTCTATATAATGTATGGTTTTGTTTTTTATGAAGTTAATTTTGCTGGAAGGAGCTTGAGTGCTCATATAGCTGCAGAGGAGACACTTGGAATGGTTGCTGTCAGCAGAGGTCATGCTGGCTTCATGTTCTGTCATCTTGAAAAGTGTGTGTGCCTGTGCGTCTTTGTTACGAATGAAGAAAAGTGCAGTAAAGGCAGACCTAATGTGATTGGATCATGTCTGTGTGTCTCTGGTATGAAAATCTGAGTGAATTTTAACCACACTGTACACAGGAGCACTAGTGCACGTCACTGTATTAAGAGTTTGCAGGTGTTCATAGAGCAGGGTACAGCCCAGTAAAACAGCAGTGAAATGCCTTAGAGAGTGCACAGTAATGCAACTGAGTATGTCGAGAGATACATCACTTCCTTAGGAAGGCTGACAGAAGCCCAGCTGGACCCACACCTGTTTGGGAAAGTCAACACTCAGCTGAGAGTTTTATTTTTCTGTCACACCATCAAGGTTTTCTGATGGGAAGCAAGACTTTTAAGTAACAAGTGACCGCGGTTGCCTCTTTGGAGGTACACGTAGTGAGCTGTGCCGAGGGCTCTCACACGGTTTGTGTTACAGCCAGCTGCAATACCAGCCTTGGCACGGGCAGGGGAGAAGAGGAGATGGATGTGTGCAGTGGTCTGAGCACCAGCTAACGCGTGCAGCAGCCCTGTCCCTGCGGCTGCTCCTGCAGCGGCTCTCCCACACGCACATCAGGGCCCAGTTGTGTGGGGCCTGCAGCCCAGAGGGAGCAGGAGCTCTGTGCCACTGTGCCTTTGGCAGTCACTCTGGCTGGAGGAGGGTTGGATCGGCAGAGCTCACGCAGGAGAGCTTCCCACCCAGGCAGCTGTCTCATACACCTGGTTTGACCATCTGCTGCTTTGTGTCTCTTGATTGTTCGTCCCCAGCCCTTATTGCAGCTAGCTCTGTGTGCTGCCTGACTCCACAAGCAGTATTGTAGCAGTGTCCTGTTGTCAGAAGAGCTGGAATTTCCACCAGCTCAGTGTGGTTGGCATCACTTCCTTGGTGAAGTGGTTCCCTAGACACTGGTGACTTGAAACTATGCTCTGTCTTGCTGTATTTTCCCTTTCTAACTTCGTAAAGACCATTAAAGCATTACAGCTCACCTTTCCTTTTTGCTACCAACGTGCTTAGACCCACAGAGCATTCATTCTCCACTAAATATGGTTCAACTTCTGCAGCTCTCTCAGAACAGGCATCACTAAAGAAATTCTTTCAAGTCTGTGTTTTGCTGGGGCCTGGTCTGAAAAGCTGTGGTGTGCTTAGTCAGTTCAAGTCACTTATTTTTCTTGTTCACAAAGATCAGGGGGGAAATAAGACTACATGTCCTCTGCCTGCCTGCAGAATAAGGTACACTGTCCTTGAAAACGTTTAACAAATCTAGCTCAGAAAACTATCTAGCATAGATACTTCTCTCTCAGAGTCATTTCTGCCGCTGTGATGTAAGCATGCCCAAAGGCCCACACTTCATGCCATGTTCTCAACTCTGCTTGCACAAATAGCCCAGTTGTTGTGCACATGCCACTGTCATGGAGAGCTGAGCATGCAAATACCTGTTGGCAGGACTGCACAGTAGCTGCAGAACCTCATTTCATTTCTAGACAACATTCCCCTGAAAGTTAGCTGAGCTCATGGGACAGCTCTTGAACCTGAACCAGTGTGGAAGGAGAATCGATGTCAGATGGATTAAAGAAAGTACTACAGAGACTTATAGGGAATTAAACCTGGCTAGCCCTATCCTTTAGCCCTGATTGGAAGCATCCGTACGGATATACCTTTGTTAGCTGAAGCACTGGGATAATGTTCCTCTGGAATGAAGTGCAGCAGGACCTCTAAGCACCTAGTTTAGGTGTAGAATTGTTGGAGCATGGACTCCTCTCTTCTCTGGAGGTCAATGCAAAGGGTCTTCTGAGCTAAGCCTTTGTGTGATTTCCTTCAACTTAGGTTTTATGTCTGCTTGAATAATACTCTGTAAAATATCAGTTAAATGATTTCTAAACTCAATGTCCACTAAGACTGCTAGAGAAGAAAAAGGGTGCTCTTCCCTTCAGCATCCACCACCACACATGCGCACACACACACAAAACTCATAGTTCACCTTCAATCCTTCCTTCTTCAAAACTGTATGGCAGCAATGTTATGATGAAGTGATAGGGAGCTTATTTTAGAGCTAGAGGAGAAAAGGAAAGCAGAAGACTCAGGTCTCGTTTCAAGGATTTAAAAAGCCTTAAAAACATGGAGAGGGAATATACGTACTGCATCTGGGTTTTTACAACCACCTTCTGCTATTTTTTAGTCAAACATGCCAAAGTCATATACTCCTTATGTCTTTAACTAACGCCTATTTTTGTTTTACCTTTCAAGGATTTTTTCTTCTTTTTTTTTTTTTTTGACACATAAAATATGAGAAAGAAAAATGTAAAAGGGAACCCTTAGCTGTAGTGATCAATCAAGTTAATTTCTAGTGACCTGACATACAACACATTGAATTAAGCATGTACGAAACCATGTTTCTTTTAATCGTATGTTGTTCATTGTTTGAAATCATGTCTTACTTTTTTTTAAATGTAAAAAAAAAAGTGAGTTGTAGTACTAAGATTAAAACCATTATAAACTCAATCAAACCAGAATTAGACAGCACTGTCAACATGCTAATTAGAGCAAATGAGAATTAACAAATAGTGTTGGACTACAACCAGACCATTACATTAAAATCTAATCAACACTTATGAATTCCCAGATAAGAAATCTAGAGAGAAAGCTGCCTATTTAATTATACATTCCAATTAAGATCTTGGTCTCAGTGCAAGAAGCTTATCTGAACATCCCGCTATTAGCCCAGTTGAGTTACTTTAAAGTCACATCTGCAGTCATTGGTGCTTCTATTTAATTGGTCTGTTACGGGGTGGATCTTCTCCTGGGCTCTCTCTTGCTCTCTTTACAAAAAATCAGTTTTACAGTATAGCTCTGCTCTGGAAAGGTTAGCAGCTACAGTTGAGCACTAAGAAATGCTAATTGAAGCTGTGTGCTCTCTTTCCAAATAAAGAGCATTCACATGTTCAGAAATGTTTTATAAGAGAACATAGGTGAATTAAGATCATAAACAAATTAAAGTTTGGAGTGTTTCCAATCATTTTTACACATATGTACTAGATCTAATTGTATTCTTACACCATAAAACATTAAAAGGTTCTTCCCATTAAAACAGAAGAGCAAAGGGCAACTGCTAACAAGATAAAATGTCTTACAGCTATTCTGTTCATCTGGTCCACATCCTCACACAATGAACAGTTACAGAAGCTAGCAAAACGTGAAGGTTTTATTAGTTATATCTTTGAATAGGAAGCTCATTAAATCTACAAAACTAAAAATAAACAGAAATATACCCTAAAATGAAACAGGGCAAAGGCCATGCAGAATGTTTGGCTGTTGTGCACAGTTTGTGGGTTTGGATGCTCCTGTCTAAGCCACTCTCAGTGCAGGAGATAGGAATTGTTCGGTGCTTAGCCCTTCTGAAAGAGCAGTTGTTTGCACTCCAGCTTCAGTTGTGTGTGTATGTAGTTTTTTCTGGTCCAACCACCCAAAAAGTGACAAATGTGTCTTAAATCTTTAAAATGGAGAGAAAGATTTAAAGTCGCTGGGGAGAAGAGTAAACTAACTGCAGACACAGTAACAGCTGATAGAAATATATAAAGGATTGTTGCAAAAAGGTGGGGTGTAACCTGTCAGGTGGAAAAGAAAATGAGTTGAAAATGCAGCAGGGAAGATGAAGTGCAAGCATTAGGAAAAGCTTTGTAATCATTCAGGGTGGCAGTGCACTGGGAAAAATCACCTCAAGGACTTGGTGCAGATATCATGAGCATTCCGAATTTCAACACAGGTTAGACAGGCATCTGTAAAAAATTACTTGGGCATTCTAACCCTAGCTAACAGTGATCACTGATGGGGTAGGCTTTATAATAATTTTATCACAGGAGGAAAAAAGATGTCACGGATTGGCTTTATGCACTAGTGATACCCCATGGGATCAGCAGTATGGCTTATTGAATCAATGCAAATTGCAAACAGTTAACTGCTAGGCACTGAGCTCAAACCTTGGAAGCTTAAATATGTTTTGTGATTGCTGTCTGACCAATTTCTTCATTAACAAGGTTAAAGTAAAATGTTTAGTGATGTGAAAATTTGGGATCATGTTCCAGTTCAGGGCAAAAGGCTACTTCAGAATGCCAACACTGGAACTGCTGAGAAAGATTTAAACTGTTCCTTTCTCACTCTCTGATTTCATGGGGGCAGTATTTCTGTCATGGTATTTTATCCCATGATTACTTTTTTAGCATTCTTGTCTTCAGCTGTGATCTAGCTCTGCTTTTGTATTTGCTGCCTTTTGGGTATTTTTTAAGGTTTGTTGTTTTATAAAAGGCAGTATTTCCCTTTTCTTAGAGATGTTGATGTAGAGTGACTACAGAGGTAAGACTGGGTTTTAGTCATGAATTCCCAAATTCTGCCTGTGAGTGCATCTGTGAGCTAAGATAAGCTTATGTGAGGACCCTTGTTGTTCCTTAAATACATTTTGTCTCTTAGCCACTTGCTGGCATCTTCTGTTGCACTGTTTTATACAGACTGCTTGATACCCTGCTCTCACTGAAGTGCTGCTGCCTGTCTCACAGTTTTCTTTGCAACTACTAGAAACTTGAACCTTCCAGTATATCTTTAAGAGTGGATTCTGTTACTTCCCTGCAAACATCTGTGGCATTTAGATCGTATCTTGCCATGGGTTATTCTCTGAGTACCTGTGAGGAAAGGTTTTATGCAGATAGATTCAAAATGGTAAATGAGCGTAGCTAGTAGCTGATTTATTCTACATGTAAAACTACGTTTTTGTTCTCTTCCAGCCATACTATTAGAAGACAGAAATTCCAGTGAGTCTGCCTGGAAGAACAAAATTTCTATATCTGCCCTGAACACTCCAGAGCCAGCAATGATGCATGAGCCTTTAGTTGGCAGCCAGAAAAGGAAAGCAAGGAAAACTAAGATCACACATCTTGTCCGAACAGCAGATGGTCGAGTGTCACCAGCAGCAGGGACACTGGGTAAGGAAATTGGAGTTAAAATTTTATTAAAATTGAATGATTGGAGAAGGTTTGAGGGTACAAGCAACCTATCAGGGCAGTGGTTTTTAAGTTAGCTTGTTTTCGTATCTGCTTAGAAAGGTCTTTGTTTAAAATACAGGTATCAACCAACTGGGAATTCAGTGAGTCCATAATGGCCAACTTCTTTTGTTTGAATGACCAAATCTGCCTTTCCTCCCTGGATATTTCACTCTAAGTGCTGTGAGCTGATGCAGAGAGAAATGGAATATGGTTACCTTTCATAATTTGTTTCCAGTCTAGCAAAGAAATTACCCTGCACCTAGTTATAGGCTGTAAAACTGAATTTCACAATATGACAGTCAATGCCAGAGTCCTTGTCAGAATTCTGTGGAGTTAAGGTAATCTTTCAGGACTACTGTATCTAAAACGTACACACAAGCTCTCTTGCCTGACCTGAAAGATCAAATTCAGTTGAATTCAAAATCAGTACGCTGCTTCCTAACCTTAGTGCTGTGCTTCTGCCAATAGTGTGGGTCAAAAGAGGCTGCAGCGTGAATCAGGTGACACTGGCAAAATCAAAGTCCTGAAGGTACAGATCCTGTTAACACCAGACTAGTCAGCATATCAATAGGCTGCTGTGAATTTCAGGGCTAGATTTGCAAGCTCAACTTTCTTTCTTTGCAGAGGAGAAGCCAAAAGAGCTGCCACAAAGTACTCTTCAAAAATCATCAAGTGCAGAAACAGATTGCAACAGTGAGTGCTCCAGAAATGCAGAGACAGAAGAAAATCATAGTATTACATCAGATATGCCAGCAGTGTCTGCATTTTTTAGCTTAGCTGCTCTGGCGGAAGTAGCAGCCATGGAAAATGTACACAGGTATGGTTTCCTTTTCCTCTTATCTTAAGTGAATAGTATGTGGCTGACAGCTTGTTCAGAAAGCATGTGCATAGCAGACTGTTTAATTTGGCCTGCATTTCCTCTTCCACAGCTTTTTATGAATGTCTGTTTTACACCACTTGCTTAGTAGTGTTAAATCTTGACCTAAATGACAATGTAATCTATTTAGCAGTTAGTAAAATGATCCTTCCTGGTAAGCTTACCAGTTTTTGTATGTAAACAGGTTTGCATGCTCCTTGAGATCCTAATGATGGAGAATTATCAGATGCTATTTGTCAGATAATAGCAGATTTAAATAGCTATTACACACTGATTTGCATTTTTCAGTGGCCTGATGCAGTGGAGAGAATTTCATACATTTTGAGATGAAGTTTTGATGCTGAACATGACTGAAGAAAGTTAACTTCTTGTTACTTTTACTCGTGCTTTGCTGTGTAGAAGGCAAAGCATCTGCAGAATAGCATGACACAGAACAACTCTAGTTGATGGAAAGTCAGGGTAGTTTATGCTGGGCCTCTCAGTCACCGAGTAGACCATCCATACAGATAATGTGGAGAATGTGCAGGTTACTTAGGGCTGTTGAATCAGTTCAGCATGGTAGAACTGTGATGGGAGTAAAGCCAATGGCACCAAGTCCTCCGTGGCTCTTTATTATCCAGTGTTGTTCTTTAATGGAGCTTGTTGGAGGGGAAACCTCCTCCTCTCCTGCAGTGGAAAGTCAGTGAGGAAGCAGTGGGCCAGTCTGAAACCATCACAGCCTCTGCAAGATGGCATTTGACAGATTGTTGGCTGCCTGAAAAACTCCACAGGGCAGCAATTGATGAAACCATTCACAGCCTCAATTTCCTGTCCTTCTCACGGGCCCCATTGATGAACACAGTCCTGTGTGTTCAGGCTGCACATCAAATGCTGAAAGGCTCTTTGGAAGCTCAGGAACCCTACAAGAAACAGAGCTGCTGGTTCTTCTCTGCAGAAGCTGTTGTCTTGCTTAAGCAGCACTGTTTGGGAGAAGTGATTTCACACTGCAGTCAGCCTGGCTTTTCCTCCCAGAATTGCAAAACAAGTGTCCACTATCATGACAGCAAAAGTCTGAACTTGTTTGTGTCATTTTGTGTCATCATAAGCCACGAAGTGGAACTTGTGGAAGTGCTATGCTAACTTCTGCTCTCACTCACATCGTGGTTTCATCGATTGCCATTAACACTGAACAGAATTGCACAAAAGCAACAGGATTCTTTGCTCCACTGTGGTTTTCCCCTCTTTGCTCCTCTAAGAGTTCCTGTCCTCCTCTTGTCCCTGTTGAAGTGAGCTAATGTTTTGCACAGCCTTCTGCTTGGGTGTTTCTCTTTTAATCCCATCTTTTGTCATGTCATCGTGCAGCTAGAGCAATGCAGCACTTTCCAAAAGGCCTGAAAACACCAAACTAGCAAATGTCCAGCAACTGTTGCAAATGCTAGTTTGTTATCATCCTCAGACAGGAAAAATTACAATAGGGGAGGACTCTATCCCAGTAGAAAGTTAGCCACATCTCTCACAGACTTGGCAAATGGAAGTCAAAACAGAAACCTAAATCTTAGAACCTAGATGCTTCTCTGTTTTCTGCTCTTGTCAATTGTTGTCTTTTGCAACTCACTTCATTTGCAAATAGCCAGAAATGTGAAGAAAAGAGTTAGAGGTCTGCTTAATGTGTTTCTTCAGTGTCTGAATTTATTGGTTTCATAGAGCCTTGGGATATGGAATCCTTCTGGCAGCGTGGTTCTCGTTTGAAGTCTTCTGTTTAGCTTTATTTACCTTGTGCGTGCCCTGGTTAAGCACTGTGAGCCTGAGCAGCATTCTGTGCCAAGGCCACTTCATTGCACTCCAGTTGTGTGAAGCACAGTAGTACTTCTGTTTCTGCTGGCGCCTTAGCTGGGCCAGAGTGAGGTAAGGTGGCCCTGGTGTAAATAAGAAACAGGCCCCAGATTTTCATTGCTACAAATGACAAATACTGTAACAAAAATAGAAGGTCACCCGTGAGAGTAAGTAACAGGCAGTGACATGCTGTATGTATGTCTTTTAAAAGGCAAGCTGCAAAGGAGTTCTCCTAAGTCCATTTGCTGCCATGACTGATGTTGATTTCCAGCACATAATTCTGGCACAGTTTACTTTTATGATACCCTGTGCCAGGGGATCATTTGTAAATTAACACTGCTGCGGTAATGAAAGAGATGTGCTAGGCTGATGTAGTGATAAGTCATGTAACTTGGAGGAATCCCAATGTGCAGCTCTGCTGACGGGTGCATTTCCATATTGCTTAAAAGCTGGCTCTTGACTGGCATTAACACGATCTCTGCCTCTGTGCGTTTACCTTCTTTTGCCACACACATGCTGTACGCTCTGCTTCTGCGGGCTGAAGCCGCTCCCTCACAAAATGAGTAACTGCACTTGTGTGCTCTTAAATTACTCTTCAGCTGTGCATTTTGCTTCACGTAGTCAAATACCATCACGTCTTGGTTTTTCCTGCCCTTGCATTGTGATGCACTGGGGGCAGTGTGTTACTGTTGCAGGAACACCTCTGGAAGCGCCTGTACCCGCAGGAGGTGAGCGCCTGCAGCAGCGAGGAGTTACGGTGCTGCAGTGTCGGGTGTTACACCATGCAGCTGCTGCTTCCCGTCCTTTCTGCTCTGGTAACAGCACCTCCAATGCTCCAGATATTCATGGGTGGCTTTTCTTTTCTTCTTTTGCAGAAGTCAGAGGGCCACACCTCTCCCACATGATGGACAGCCAAATGAAATGTCTCAGGCTCCAGTGCTTATTTCCTGCGCTGACCAGTGAAGCTCCACTTTATTGTAAAACATTGTGCTTTACCTAATATCCTAGCCTTGTCTTTACCAAGGGAAGCTAGTCAGTCCATATGATGGAACTAGAGACTGCAATAAAGTGCTTATTGCTCTGAGTGGCCCAGAATTCACTGGAAGCCAGATGTTAGCAACTTGGGCCAGGTCCTCAAATTGGAACCCAGTATGTAGGAGGGTGATGTTGTCTATTAATGAACTGAAATGGAGTGGAATGATCCCAGAGCTTGCTTTCTATTGAAGGCTTTTAAACAGTAAATAGGTGGTTGGTGTGAAAAAGGCTGCCTTTACTGTTAGCTCACACAGCATCTCTTTTACCAACCAGAGAGTACGGCAACTAGTTTCATATAATACCTAGTTATTCTAAATGAAAATGAAAAAAAAGAAAACAACAAAAACACTGACGCACTGCACTAGTTACTATTAGATATTCTTAGTCATTTTTGTACATGAAGATTTAAGTTCTAAGATGGTTTATATTAATAGGTTATGCCTACGTTTATATTGTAGAATGAATTTAAAACCTGTTCAGAGAACTCAAGGCAGCCTGGACAGATGTACCATTGTTAGCGGTGTTTGGGCAGCCACGTGGTCCAGATGTTCTGCACTTTTATATTTGCCACCAGAGTGGTAGAGTTTACTGGGAAAAATTCTGACAGGCTATGTTTGGGTTTGTTTCTTTTTAATTTAGCTTTGAATAACCAGGATGATGTGCATTAGAAAAAGGAGTGGTGTAAGAAAAGAAAATACTGCAGATAATTGACTTGTCTTTCATGCCTTGGAGGGTTCCTTTATTTTTGCATAGATACCTGAGCGACTTGGTGAAACTTTCCTGTAAACAAAAAGTACTGCAAATGCATTTTTCAAAAGTGACCTTAGTATTATTTCACCGTTCTGAAAAACCTAAAACCATGACTTTTCGATATAGTGTACACCAATACACATACCTTTTACATTTTACAGACACTGGCATTGTTGTAGTTACTATGCACAGTCCAGATCAGCTCCAGAGTTTGCATAAAGGGCCGATTACAGCTCGTGTTGGTAAAGTGGCAATTTGTATACAGATAAACTACAACCGAAGAGTAGCGTTTGACTGAATTCAGACTACCAAACAGATCCATCTGCCAGTTTCTGTCTTTGCTTGTGTTGAACTTCTGTGTTTTGCTCTCATAAATACATCCCAGAAGCACGCCAAGTGTATCACTTGGCCTGTTACCTTCACTATCTTGACTTACACTATGGTATAACCAAGCATTGATTCCTACCAATAGATGCAAAATGATCACTAGTAATTGATCTAAAGCTACAAATTCAACAGGGTACTTCTTCTATAGCACAAGATGTTTCCCTACTTTTTGCATTGTAGCACAACAATTTACCAAATTGGACTCCAGCAATAATTTTCTATTAGTCTTCGTCATACTGGCTGAACTTTTGATAGTATTAGATTGAGTTTGAAATTCTTCGAATTAAGTCTTTAAATGATGCGAGTTTACATCATTCTATCAGGCATTCTTATTTATACTTGACTGAATTGATAATGTGTTTTGGGGTTATTTTGTAACTAATTTGATGTAATAGCCATATGGACAGTAACTCTATTAATGCTTGCTAGGTTTAGCCTTTCATTGTTGTAGTTAAGTGAAAGTCTCTGGTTCAGTGTCAGGAAACAATATACAATGTACCACACATGAGTTTTAAGAAAGGATTAAAGGTCTGACAAAAGGCAGGTAGCTGGGGAAGTGTCACTGAAACAGCACCATCGAGGATGCATGTGTTGAAAGAAGGGAACAACAGAAGAAAAACAAAATTTGCAAACCAATGAGTCAGTGAAAAGGCTTTTTTAAAAATTCAGGTGAATAAATGTCTAAGAGCCCCTAGAATGCCATTGCAGCCTATGGTGGTATTTTAAATAAGATTTTATTAAAGTTTTATAAGTTATTTTAACAAGACAAGAAAAACTTAAAAGACTTAAAACTTGTGGGTCACAGCAGGGTGGCTGTTGGAGTTTTGGACCACTTTATAATTAGCTGAAATCCAAATATGTTACAGTGCAGGCCGTTCACGTTGACAATGGTACTAACTTATTTCTCTAGAAACCTTTAGAGTAGATATATTTTTGTCAAAGCACCCCATCCTTCCTCAATTTAAATTTCAATATTGTTCCTGGAGATATTTCTGTATATTAATGGTACCTTTTTTAAAAGAAACAGAAAATTACTTTTTTCTATATGAATTAATATCTTACTTGATCTGCTTTTCCTTGACTTTCCCTTAGAGAGGGGGTAGGGTTGGGTCAGTTTACTGGATATGACTGTTTTCAGATACTTATAAACCTTTTTGTAGATATGCTTAATTTTTAAGCGATTAGGCACTGAGAGTAGCAGAAATCCTGCAAAGCTTTATAGTTCACTAGGCATTTGCCTTTGTTGGTTCTCTGAGTGATGTCTTGATTTGAGTAGCTAGAGTTTTCCCTGAATCTACTAGAAGGGGTATCAGTATTTTCAGGTAACAAAGTCTGTTAGCACAACAAAAACTTCAGACCAATATCTTACTGTATTGGGGTTGGGTTTTTTCCTTGTTTGTTTTGTTTTAATTTTTATTAATTTCAGCTGCTTTCATTTTGGAAATTCTTATTGCTATTGTGTGTACTTCAGTATACCAGCAAACACTGTTACCTGTTAACACGTTGTCCACAAATGCCTCTAGAGAAGAAATTGTTGCACCTTATGTATATCTCAAGCAAACCAAAATATGATGCTTTTCTGCTTTGTTTATTCTGAATATGTTGTATCATACTTTACTGAACCCATTTTAACTTAGCTAAAGCTATAAATATTTATGCGTTTCACATTATTTTCTGGATCTGAACCTGTGTATAAATCTTTCTTTAAAAAAAAGACAAGCATTTACTGTAGTTGTCCTCTGTGACTTATCCATGGGAGGGGGGAATCTTGTCTCAAGTGTCAAATGCAGTACTGTCCCAGTTTTCCTTGGCTTTTATTTATTTAGTCATCTTTGCTATTTCATATGTAGTTTTCAGGTATACAAAATGCATTGTTGTAGCCAAAGCTACAGATCTAAGCAGCTGGGAGAAAATTACTGTAATGTCTTCTTAATTGTTCTAGTACTGTATACAAATATGGGAAAAATGTCCTGCAGAACATTTGAGATGCAGATTCTTATCCCCACAGTAGGCTATTTTCCAGGTATTAGACCAAATCAATCAAAACTCCTTGATCTTAGTGGTCTTTTCTGACTTAATGATTCTGAAAACATCTTTGGAGATTACTTAGTGCTCTGCTTATGGCAGTAACTACCCCTTGAATGTGCTGTGATTTCAGAAAAGAATATATTTATTTAAGATGACTGAATGCTCTTTTATACTAATACAGTATCCCAAAGTCATGAGCAAGAGACTTCTTGGTAGTTTGGGTTTCTATTTTATAGCATTGGTGCCTGACTTTTGAAATTAAAGTGAATAGTGTTGTTGGAAAGGGGCACAGGAACAAGGGACTGGTAGAAGTGTGTGAATTTGTGGTGTTTAAATTTCAGCTTTGGACTTCATTATTTGGGTGAAAGCTGCCTTTGTAGCACAAGGCTGAAGAGCATTTTGCAGTTTGCATCAAGTAGAGAGTTGTAAGTCACATCAGTACAAGGGAATGCCTTATAGTTTGGATGCTGTCTTTTGCAATGGGATATTAAATTGGAGCAGTTTTTATTTCCACTGCCTATTTAGCTACTGTACAGATACTGAACCAACTGAAGGCAAGTTATAGACATGGGACAGCTAAGTGCATGAAAGGAAGGCTGTCCTTTATTCTCAGTATGGCAACATGATGGCAACTAAGGGGAATTAGAGAAGAAGACAGATGTGTATATATATGTGTGTGTGTGCGCGTGTGTGTGTGCCTGGGTGTGTACATTCTGCAAAAAAATAATGTAGGAAAACCAGAAACATGATGGGTCTACAAGACACTATAATGTATGTCGACCCTTTTGAGTGCACTCCCTTTTGTTTTTTGAATGCTGAGTCTAATATGGCTACCTCTCCTAAAAGACTACTTTTGTTAACTTGCATTTGCTTTCAGGCTTGATCATGTAATCTCTTTGGCCATTGATAGCATTTGTATATCACTGTGTGCTTTATTTTCCAAGAGCAACATTTATATAGCGCAGACAACGTAAAGGCTGAATATACAGTGGTAGCCAAACTCTGTTGCCGGAGCATTTTTGTTTAACCTCTGCCATAGTCATATGGGTTGCAGGACGTGGGCCCACTAGCTCTACTTGGTTCAATGAGATCAGTTTTTGTAAAAGCAGAAAATGCAGTGCTTGTGGGGTGGTGGACTTCTGATGTTTCCAGAGGTGTCAAGTAAGCCACGTGCTGCCCTTGAAACTTATTCTGGAGTTCAGGTTTGGAACCCTGATTTCACAAGGAGTCATAACTGTGCAACTTGTGTGTTGTATACCCTATGTTATCCATTAGATGCTGTTTGTTTGCTGTGCTTGTTTGATAGATTGTAGAGCTCCTAGGTATCTTTGCCATGTTTTGGAATACTCGTGGCAGTCTCCTTACCTTGTACATATTTTCGAACTGTCAACTACAGCTGCCAGGATGCTGAGGCACTTCAGGACACTGAGTGCCATGAACAAGTACATTTAGGCTGTGAAAGAGTTGCTTGCCTCCTCCCTTGAATTCCCCAATAAAAAGGCACAGTGAGGTTTATGCTCTCACCTAAGTACTACTATTGTCATTTATATATCAGTATTTTATACTGAATTGACAACTTTGAAGAAGCTTTTGAGATGGATGTATATTTTATGTTCCCCCACTAATTCTTTTACAACAGAAATCTAGGAAGACTTGACATGAGATCTCCGCTCAGCAACACACCTAAGCTTAGGCTGAAAACCCTCCTTCCTTAAGGGGCAGCATTGGTGTTGGCACTGTGACAGTGTGGGAGCCCCGATCATGGACCACTATGCTCTTGGAGTTAAGCTTGGGCTTGCGTGATGTTCCTGAGGGAGGCACCTCGTTGTGACCTAGGGCCTTCATTGAGGTGCAGTTTTAAAAGCGACTGCAAATAGCTTAACATTTGTTGAGTTCTTCCAAAGAATTATATTGTAGTTTTGGGTCTTGGCTGTTAGCATATACCAGCAGACCTGCACTGTACTCTACTGGAAAAACTACATCTGTTCAGGATAACTAACCAGGCTTCCGAATGTATTGGTCTAGTCTGCTCTTTCCATGTCCCCAGCTGACACCTTGCTTTTCCCTCAGTACTGCTCTTCTTTAATCACTGGTTGGGTCTTTGAAGGTGACAGAAGCAGGAGAGGTGTGTATGTGCATGTGTCTGCACGTATGTATGCACATACGTACACACACATGCCGGAGTGCAGTGACTTGCAGCATGTACTCTCTACTAAAGTGCTCCCAGGTTTGCTCATAAAGCAACTTGAGGTTTCTCAGATAATCGTTTTCCAACTTTCTTGCTAGATTTTGTTACCTTTCCTTCACATTACACACATTACATTACCGTAAGGTGTGAGTTTCAAAAATCACACCTGGAAGAAACACAGATCCTGCTGACCTGGATGCTACAAAAACCTTCTTTCTCAGCAGTGCTTGCTTTTAATAACCAGTATCTGTTGACAGTTTTAACACAGCTGATTTGCTATGATCTTTCTTCTTGGAGCCCAGTCCTTCAACTTCTATTCTCACATGTACTTCCACTGAATTTTGACCTAGTATTTGGCTTTATTCTCGCCAAAGTTTGGTGTAAACATGCCTTACAATAGTTCATCTCCATCAATGGTATAACAGAGCTACTGCCTTCTTAGCTGTGTGTAGTTAAGTCAATAAGCACATTTATAGAATGTCATACTTTATTCAAAAACCTCTAATTTGATATTTTTAAGTGCACATGTTAAGTCATGTGTATAACATGCTAAAGTACATTAAACTGTGATAATGAAACTGAATAAAATATTTAATAAAATATTTGAAATATTTGATAAGGACCTTTAAATAGATTTCTTTATGTTCATTCTATTTTGGTTATCTAGCGTGTGCCTGTAAACAGTTTCCCGTTTAAAACTAATGATTGCAAATAAATACGATTCAAATGGAGCTTCTTTGATACTTCACCTGCTTTACTATCAAATGATTGTTTACTTTAACATATGGCTGAGTTAGCAGTATTTGCAGAATTTGTTTTTAGCTACAGTATGCCTTTGTTGGCTTTTTAATATTTAAACAAGTTCATTTTCACCTGAAAATGGAAGATGCCAAAACCCAGAGATGGATCCTCAAAACTGTAAGCAGTAGTTTCCTGTCAGATCATCCACTCAGCTTCTACACAATGACTGTGAAGATGTCGTTTATTTTGCAAAGAACTTCTGCCCAGTTGTTCTTGCTTACAAATGTCTATAATGGGAGCTTCTATTGTATTTTTTAAAACTTCTGGGCCCGGTTCCACACTGTTGACATTGTTTAGAAGATCCAAAAATCTGTTCAAGTGCCCCAAAATTCATTGGACTTACATCGCCTAAAGCTGGAGATTGTGGGACAGAGAGAGCCAGGACTCAGTGCAGTTAGGCTTTGGGAGAAAAGTTTGCCTTTTTTTCTGAGCTTTCTAGGTATCTACTTTTTGTTTCTGGATTTTGTCATCTTTGCTCTATTGGGAAGCTTGTTTATAGTCCAAAAAGATTTAAGAGAAGTCATCCCACATGAAGAAGCCCTTGCTGTGTTTTCAGTCTTTGGATATACAAGAACTTACTCAGAAATTGATTCTCTTTTAGAAATAAGTAGCAAGTGATATCAATGTTTAAACTTAAAGGTAGTAGGTTCCCACTACTTTGAAAACTTGCTTAAACCAGGACTCTGTTCTGCCCATATATTTTACCCTCTTGGGACTTGAAAATTAGGCTATTGGGGATCTTCTCTATTTCTGTCCTTGAATGCCTGAAACCTTCTTGATTGCAATGTATTTTTTGATCACAGAAAACTCAAGTACAGACTGCATGAAGCCAGTAGACACTGTCTGTTCACGTGGGAGCAGACCTCCTGTCTCAGAGTCAAAAGCAGCAGAAGGGAAGCCTTCAGATTTGTGGCGCTTTTTTTAACTCTGTGCCATTTACTCAGGAATGAAGAAACGTGTGCAATCTTGCACTGCCTTTACTGAGTATGCGTCAATATCTCTGCAAAGAAACACCAGGAATGGAAAAGCTTCAGTATTAAAGGCCATGTAAAGGTCATGGGGAAGGGGAAGGAAAGCTCTGATTCAGTGAGCAAAAAAACTGGAATAAATCTTAAGAAATATGTATTCTGTCAGTATCATATGCCCAGTCAGGAACTTTGAAGTCACTATTCTGGTTGTTTTATTACTAAATCAGCTTAAAACAGTCATCTTCATTCCTCAAACTCCCATCTTGGCTCATTTGCTCTCATTTTGTTCTTCCAACTGAAGACCTGGTGAATTCAGCTAATTCTCAGTGCATCTAGATCTGGTTTGTTACCCAGCTCTTGCTCACATTGCATATTGCAGCTGCGTGGCATTACACTGACTCTTAACTGTCAGGTAAGATAAACTTCCACTAATACTTTTGGAAAAACACGGTGGAAAGGCATCATCCTACTCGAGCGCCACGCTTTGCTAGACACTCCGTTGTTCTGCCCTCAGTACCATTTGCTGGGTCCCTTTCGTTGTTCAGCCCGGAGTTTTTTAATGTACCGCTAACCCTGCTTTCAGAGAGACTCTTCTTTCCTACAGTGTGACAACACGGAGTGAGACACACAGTATACCTGAGCATACTGTAGCCATGCTATACACCAGCTCATGAAGCTGTCAGTTCTCCAGTAGGACACTAGCACTTTGTAACAAAATATGAGATGCATTCTTATCTCTGCTGCAAAGTTCTGTTTTGTTTTGTTTTCTGAAATAAAACCTGTAAGATACAATGTCTACCATCTATTCAGTGTCAACTTTTTTGTGGACTACTCTTGGCACAGCAACAGTAAGAAATTGAGCTCTAATACAGTTGTATTTAAAATATACTTGAAATTTCAACAAGGCTTTATTGGTTGTCATCTGGCAGGAGAAACATTAGATCTTCAGGAGAAGTACTCTGGCCCACAATGTAGCTGCTGCAAGCCCAGCTGAAACTGGTTGAAAATCCAGCCTATATAAAGTACAAAATACAAAACATGTTTTCCATATAGAGCAGCACTTCAACTTATTCATCAGTCCATGAAATAAGAGGAACTAACTGAAATAGACTCAAAAATCAAACCAGTTGAGTCAGAATGACAGGCTTACCATTGCAGCACACTAAGAGAAGGCAGGTGTTGCCATCAAACAACATCCAGTGTAAGAAAAGAGGGAAAGAGAAAACCTGAGCTCTCGGTAGGTGTCCTTCCAAGCCCAAAGAAGTTCTTGGAGTACATCTTTGGAGTACAAGTTTGATATATGGCCCACCAAAGACTTCCTAGTTACAGCAGACCATCAGGCTTCAATCAGATCAGTCCAAGTGTCAATTGCCTTCTTTCCTGGGTTGGATTCCCTTAATACCTTAATACTTGGTCAGCATCAGTGGGTTATTAAAACATCATACTGTTATTAGGAGTTAAGGAGAATTTGGAAATCAGAGAGTCCTAATCTGTCAGTAATTTAGGATATTTTGTTTTGGTGTCCGTGTCCAGTAATAGTGGCTTTTGTAATGGATCTGGAGTTAGTGTGTTTTCAGTCTTGCGAAACTAAGGTCATGGATTCAGGCAGCTTCAGCCATTAGCATTGGTCAGGGTGATACCATTTGAAGTAAATCCATTCCATATCTCTCTCTCTGACAGACAGACGGTTCCCTGTTACGTTCTGAGATGCTCATCAGGTTTGGTCCTTGCTGGATTGCTCTAAGACTTCATTCTTGCCCGTGAGTGAACCTTTCTGGGACTCCCAGCTGTGGGGTTTGTCATGAAGCTGGGCTCTGGCAGAGGGAGGTGCTTTCACCACAAGCCTCTCTTCAGGATGGCAGAAAGTTTGTCAGTGCCACAGAAACTTTGTGTGGGATTTCTTACTGCCTGCAGCTGCTCAGATAGATTTTTGTAATACGAAATGAAACAAACCCAGCTGGGAACTCAGTGATAAAGTTGGACCTTCCTGAGCTTCCAGGTTTCAGTAGGCGGTACAGAGATTGACAGGTTGTGGCAACAAGGCTATGTTTCCTCTTATTTGAAGAGCAGTGTTTTCCAACGGAAGTAAGGTGGCAGGGAAATTACCATCACAGCAGATGGTCTATTCCATTGTCTTCAAGAGGTTCCAATTTTAAGAGCAAGGTTTGCCAACTGTTCTAAAAAAAAGGAGAAATTGCAGTTCAAGTCTGTGGCTTGGAATGGATGCTGTGTTTTGCTTCAGTGACTGTAGCAATAACTTTTCAGTTAGAAATAATGTGTGAGCTGCTTAAGGGGTGATGCAGTTCTAAGCCATCCCATTCACTCCTAGATGACAGATGTATTTGGCACATGGTGTAAGTGTTGCTAACGAGTGCTTCCCTGCAAGTACGTCATAAATAATACCAAGTGCTCATCATTATTTAAGTCAGTAATTAAGGAAATTCTTCCTGCTCTAAGAAAATACACTGTGCTTGGCTGGCACAAGGCATAGTTTCACACTGGAAAGTAATGGAGGGAAGCATTTGCTGTGTGACTGTTTAATCTTGGTGCATAATTTTTTCCAAACATCTTTGCTAGTAACTATCTGTAGTGTATCATATTTAGGACATAGGTAATTGAGCCCTGGGATCTTTTAAAGTGAAGGTAACCACTTACTTCTCATGCCGAAATCCACACCAGCAGGGGAATCTCTTAGGGATGCAGGGTTGCCTTTTTAAATAAGAAATTTATGATGGTTTTGCTCATGAGATATGTTTCATGGGTGAGAACCTTGAAAACACCATCATATGCAAGAGTCAATATAAAAGCAGTTGTTTCATATTCACAGATTCTGTTAATCTGCAACTAATTTAAGAAACCTGGAAAAAAAATAGATGTGTGCTGTTCCACCTTGGCACAGTGATTCTCTAGTTGATGTCCAAGGGCTGCCAACAGGGATTTAAAAGCATTTTTAATGATCAGATAAAAATATATTCCTAAATAAAAATTTCTGGGCTTTTTGACCACTCAGAAAATACTCCACGTGCTTTGCAAGATGAGCAATTTTTTAGTACTTTTGATTAATAAAACCACAAATACAGGTCTTTTAACAATCTTCATATAAATAGAAAATGTCAAATGTAATTTTTTTAATTCCGTGTGTTGCCTCAGACCTAGCTGGGAGTCCCTTGGCAGCACTGGCCTGTCAGAGTTGACAGTGCTTGTGGGAGGATGTGGCATGTCTGGAATGTGCATCTGTATTCAACATCAAACCGCCATCCCACAAATCTCATTGGAAATCCATTGCCATCAGGATACAAGGGACATAAACAGCATAAAAGCTGTTTAAAAGTAAGAACTGGTTGGTCTTTGTCACTTTTGTCAAATCTACTATCCAACTGAAAATGCATTATATTTGGTAGAGACAGATCTCTTCCTTGGATGGTTTTGTTTATGTTGCAGGAACATCAAGCCTCACTTGCGAATCTTTCACCTTGCTTCTCAGTCATCTTGCCTTTCTCTCCTCTCTTTTCTTGAGAGGCTGAACACTCAGTGGTAGACATCAGTAGCAAAACATCCCACACATTTTCAGTGGGATGGACAGTATCCCACACCTTCCCAAGCTACTGTGTAACTCTGAAAAACCCACAGAGTNTTTCTTGAGAGGCTGAACACTCAGTGGTAGACATCAGTAGCAAAACATCCCACACATTTTCAGTGGGATGGACAGTATCCCACACCTTCCCAAGCTACTGTGTAACTCTGAAAAACCCACAGAGTTTTTTTTTTTTAATTAGCAGTATTTTAACAATAATTTTCCTCAGCCGTGGCTGTGCATCAAACACAGCTTCTGCAAAAAGACAGGCACAGGGAGGCAGGATCCTGCTGGGAAGTGGATAGAGCAGCAAAGCTGGGCTCCCCAGCCCCTTCATAGGAAAGCCCAGGCAGCGCCAGAGCCAGGCACCCAGCAGGTTTTTGAAACACAATAGATTATTACTTCCTCCTAACAGTTCATTGTTGAGAATAGATTCACATTTTATGGGGATTTGGCATCATTCATTTTTTAGTGCATGGGTTAAATGCACTCTTTTCTTTAAAAGCTAAGCCAACCCCCTTTCAGCACTGCATATTAGACCTACAGTGTTCACATTAACTCATGCTAAGCCTTAACTTGCAAAATAAAACTCACTGCATTTCTAAATGTCTTTCTTGGAATGACAATCCCCAGACAATTATACTTTTTTCTTCATAATTACTGAAGAACTCTTCAGATCAATAAACCTAATGCCAGTTTTTCTAGTTACCTGCTCATAGCTCCTCGCCTAAGGCAGCAGGCACACGTGGGGGAAGTCTGTGGGATCAGAAGTGCAGCATCATGGCATTCCCTCCAGAGAAGGTGCCCTGGCCATCGGGAAGCACAGTGCAGCAGCCCCACTGCATCCAAAGGTCTGGGATGGGCCAGCTGACGGTGTGGACAGAGCCCTTGGTGCTGCTGCAGGAGACTGCAGCCTGAGTTGCACCTGCAGGATTCACGTATCCAAGTAAGGGCTCTTGCTCTGCATGTCTTGCCAGTCTGTAAAATGTTGGGTTTAATTTCTGTGTCTTTCACCTACTTGTGTTAGAAGGCTGTTGTAGGCACTTTGCATGACAGAGATTGTGTTGGCAGAGCGGTTCCCTGTGGGTTTGAGTTGTTATGGTCAAAGATTTGGCAGTGGAAGCACTGGATACTTGCTGCTGTAAACTCTATCCATCTCCTTGAAGTACTGTTGTGGTAGTGGTTGTCTCAAGACTGTGCACGTGGTGTAATTGCTGGTGCAAAGACATTTTTATCCTCATGTTACTGAGCATTGATTTCATCATGAAATCGGGAAGGATGCTACAGACTTTTGCAATTAAATGTGTCACTAGATGGTCTTTTTTCACCCATGTGAAATTTATAAATAGGGGTGTGAGGATTAATTCAGGCTGCAGACAAGCCTGTAATGAAAGACCAGCATCTCTATAAATCAAATTCTGCATTTTCTGCTATGTTTCTGTGGTGAGAGTGGGTCAGCAAGCAGCTAAAATAACTGCTTACTGCAGAAATGGTGAGCAGTTAGATTCCCACTGCCATCCGTAGGTAAGCGTGGCAGACCAGTGCTGCTGCTGCTGTTCATTCACTTCATTTCAGTCCTTTCCTTGTAGGTTGACTGCTGTTATATTGCTACATTAATTGTGCACCATAAGCCAGCCGAGAGGAGCTCGGGGTGTGAGGTACCTAATGGAATACCATTAGGTATTTCCAAATGGTATTTCATCTTGATGTTTGTGACTGCCTACTGTAAAATGTTCCAGCTCCTAGCTTGACCTTTTTTTTTCCCTTTTTTTTCTTTTTTTTTTTTTTTTTTTTTTGAGAGAGAGTCATGTTTCATGTAAACCAGGTAATTCTTTGGTCTACTCATAGCAGATTTTAAAAACCAGCTGCTCTTTGAATGCCCAACCCGTGCAATCCATGGGCAAGAACCAGCAAAGAATATTTAAAAGATGTGGTGATTCTTGTCCGTTTGGGGTTTTCTTGTTGTTTATCAACTTGTCAGCAGTTCAGTCAACATTTTTCAAGATGGCAAAAGGCTGAAGGAAAGCTTTCTGTGACAGCTTTTGAATGTCAGCATGGGCATTTCTCTATGTTCTTGGTTTGCTGCTCCCCATTTTTGTATTTGTTCAGGGTGACTGTATAAGTAGACAGGGCTTTGGTGGTGTATGAGGGAAGTGTAAGCTGACTCTTCATAGGATGTCTCAAGTGTTTGTGTTCCTGGACAAATAGCAAGCTAAGGCAGAAAACCAAACAGCCAGTCAGGATATTAAACACATCTGGGATGTGGCAGGACAAGATCCTGGCAGTATTTACTTGGTGCAGTCACAGGGCCAAAAGGGACCTGGAGACATCAGCTAGAGAATTTCCAAGGCATGTGAAGCTATACTTAGCACAGACCTGGCATGTGGGTGTTGAACTTGTCGTTAAAAGCTGCTAATAGTGGAGAATCAACCATTACACCATGCTGATTTTTCCAGTGTTTGACTGTCTTTTTGAGGGTGGTTTATTCCCCCAGTGCCTAAGTACAAAATTTTAGTGTATAGGAGCAAAAGACTGTCCTCAAATGACATTAGATAGAGAAGTATTTTAGATGTTTTTTATAAATGCAACCTTAGAAATAAGGGTCAGGTAAAATCTGATACAAGATTTTCAAGGAGCTTTTCTGCCCAACTTTGCTCACCACAGGACTCCTCCATGCCTTTGAAAACCTCTTTCTTGAAATGGTGTGTCAAGTTGATGGTCAATAGCCATATCAGAGAGGTTCAAAGAGACCTTTCTCCTCATGCTGTGTTTTCTATCCAGTAGTTGCCTTCAATTTTTTTTTTAATAGAGTTCAGACAGTGAAAAAACAGAAAACCAAACCAAAAAATCCCCAGTCCCAAAGCAACCCAGCTTGCCAGCCTTTTTCCTTGGTACCCTTTTCAGATACCACAAGTCCATCATGAAAGCCATATCACAAGGAGGGCACCAAAGGAGAACAGCATCCAATTCATTAGGCAGTGCTTGTGCCAGCCACAGCAAGAGGCTGGAGAGCTAGCAGGTGCCAGAGCCTGCCCTTGCTCTACAGCTGTCCTCTCTCCACTGCCTCTGGCCATGGAAACAGCCTTTTCCCTGGCTGTCCTCCGGTGGAATTCTGCTGGCATGGCATCACCTGTGCTCACTGCAAGGTCCCTGCCTGGGGTCTGATCCAGCTTATCCCTGGAAGATGTGGGAAAAGCTGCCCATGGTGGTGTTGGCAGTGCAGAGACCAGGACACCCCCAGGTCTCCTCTTGAGACAGGGACCCATGCCTGTACGTGCGATACTCCCTCCAGCCCCGAACTAGGACTAGTGGAATAATTTTGAAACACTTAGGAGACTAATGGAGCAAGTGGGAGTGTGTTACAAGAGCTGTGCACTCCCCTGTTGCTGGTGCACCAAGTTAGCTGGGGCAGTGCCAGTTCATTGAGTCTCTGAGGGACAGACCATGCCGAGAACCCCTTACTGGGAACAGGCTTCCAATGGGGAAGCAAAACGGAGAGGACACGTCTCAAGCTAGGGGTGCAATTGCCTTCATTTTCTGCCTGTTCTGGTTCACTGGGAGGCTCTCTGCCTGGGCTCCTGGTCACTGTGTGTGGTGACAGGGCAGGGTGTTGCTGCACTCACCAGATGTTGTAGGCTTGCAAGGAATGGCTCGGCAAACCTCTTACACTCTGCTGGTCCAGGCACCGGGCAAAGATCATCCCAGCCACGCCAGCATGTGCTGGGCCTCTGCCCCAGACCCACCAGCCCTGCTCTTGCGTGTGACCACACGACGCTTGAGGTGGGGGAGGCAATGGCAAAGCACCCTGGCTCGGGCAGCAAGTGTCATCAGTGCCTTCTGCAGGGCACAGCGGCCCCTTGTCAGCCCCGTGCTGCCATGGCAGTGGCCAGCGGCACCGCCCGGGCCTGCACAGGCTGCTGGGCACTTGAGCACCGGCCCTGCACAGCCTTGGTTTTGTGGCCTCGGCAGGGAACATCTGCAGGCAGTGGCAGAGGTGGCCCTGCTGCCAGAGGCATTCGGTGCCCATTGTTTGCCACGGTGGCCCCAAGGCCCCGTTGAGCTGCTCCATGTGGTGGTATGGAGCCAGGCAGTGACATCCGGGGAGTCAGAGCAAAGTGGCACAGGAACTGGGTGCTGTGTTGAAGAGCTGAAATAAGTGGTACCCAGAGGCAGCATACAAAGCAGAAGCCCCAGAAATGTTGGCTTCCTATGATGTTTGCTCCAGGTGACACCTGGCCCCAGTTGTGCGCACGGATGTGGCAAGGAGCTTGGATGGACGAGGGACCCAGGTCTGTTCCAGTATGAGCCTTTGATGAAACCCTGTGCAACTGTGTACTGACCAAAGACTGACCTTAGGGCAGTATCTCCACAGACAACCTCTTGCAGTAGTTGGCAGTCTCCAAACATTGAAAGTATTTAATGGCTAAAAAGGAAAGGGGGCAACAGAGCAGTTTAGAAAATGCAACTTCCTCTACAACCTTGTGAGTAGAAGAAATGGCACTATAAAAGGGGAAACCAAGTTTGTATGAGGTATGAACTGATTTTCCCCAAGCTCAATAATCACCCTGGCAAGGATGGCCTAGTGCTAGGAGGTTTTGCTCCTGGTTTCACATTCAAACTGTGAAATACAGTGGATGCCTCTCAGGCTGCACTTCAGTTGCAAATTAACCAGTATGTTCAGCAGTCCTTAGCTTTCGTGATGGATATAATCCTCAGTGATGCCTAGAGAAACAAAAGTCTTTTCCTCCATATTTCACAGTTTCTCTCCTGCTCTGAGAGATTCTTAATCCCTCAAACTCTCCCTGATTTTCTCAGTGCTGCTCACCCCCAGGGACTCTACCTGGAAAAAGCAAAAACAGGTTACAATAGAGACAAAAGTGACCAAAAATATCTGCACTTCGCAGCAGATCAACTGGAGCATGACTTCCAAATTACACCCTGTTACTCAGTAGTCAAAAAAACCCACAAGAGCAGCCAGTATAGATGAATCTTCAGCTGATTTTATAGTGTAAGCCCTTGTCACTTAAAATTTGCCCTTTTTTTTCCTTCTTACCAGCATAGCAGGGTGCTTCTCGCATTTTCCCTGCTGTTGATTATCAGCATGTGCTTTGAGTCTTGTGGAGCTGGAGAGGAATTACTAACAGAATTGAAAAATAACACTGATCCTGTTACCCTTGCATGCTCAAAATTCTTAGCAAAATATCAAAAAAAAGGGCATTTCTCTTCTGTTGTGCTTGCACAGTCTGTGTCAATGGTAAAGCAAAGTCTAAGTGCATAAATAAGGTGAAGTGATGCTCTGTGGTGGTGCAGGGACCGAAGTGACTGAGTTTTAAACAGCATCCGTACAGTGACTTTCCTGATAGAGGCAGAAGATTTTATATCATGCACCGTAAAGCTCAGCTTCCAGCTTTTGTGTGCACCTCTCTTCTTGTGGTACTTTCCTGCCTGGTCCCAGTGGGTACCTGGATGAGACAAGGATACCTGCTGCTTGGATAGCTAAGGTTGCTTCTGAGTTCACCGTGAAATACCAATCAGGAATTTTCTGTCTTTACTGTTTTGTAATCAAAGATGCAGAGGGCACTGCTGAATTCAGCAAAGATGTGTTTGCCTGGCCAAGTGCTTGTGGCAGGAATGCTTTTAGGTACAGCCCGTCCATCCTTCCTTCCCTAATACTGCAAA
Source organism: Atrichornis clamosus (assembly GCA_013400975.1). Lineage (NCBI taxonomy): Eukaryota > Metazoa > Chordata > Aves > Passeriformes > Menuridae > Atrichornis > Atrichornis clamosus. Next base: position 39,554 of record WBMZ01012602.1, on the reverse strand, counting down.
TACATCCTGTTCCATCAGAGTAGCCTTCTTTCAAATACCCATTTTTAAGCTCCCCTATCAAAATGTCAGAATTATTAGGGGAAAATGTTTATTTATTGGCACACTTTTCCTGACACACATTTTGTGCTACATCAAAGGCAGCTTCTTTTGATGGTGTGCTGTGTGCTTTTGGCCAGATGTTGGTGCTTGCACTGGAGGTTGTTTCTGCTGGTGGTCTGTGCCTGGATGGAGGGTCTGGGGCAGCAGAGTGGTCACTTGTGCAGGTGGGACCATGCTGAGTCACACGGGCTGGATCCTTGTTTGGCAGGTCATCAGGAAATTCTGCAGGCTGTGGGGGATACCCAGCTCCTCAACACTGGGGTGGCACCTGGAGTAGAGCGACTGATTTGGGAAGAGGCTTCTAGAAACCCTCAGGGGCAGAGAGTGTGCTAAGGGACATTGTGTCATGAACAAAAGTGATGCAGCATCTCGTGTGAGCAGTGAAACCTGTAGAGGGTTGGGCTGAGAGCAAAATGATACCACTTACAAGAGGAGCCTCATCCCTCTATCCCTGTTTTTAGTAGGAAGTCCATTGGAAGGGGTGCATCCTGTCTGCGTGTGCATGCTCCCTCTTTGCCTTTGTGAGTGGACCCCCAGACACAAACAGGGAGCAGAGTGGAAAAGGGTGGCACAAAAGGCACCCTGGGGCCTACCAGGTCCTCACGGTGTTCCCAACAAATGTCTCTCCCTTCCTCGTCCCCTCCTGGTGGCTTGGGCTTGGCTCTTGGGCAGCAGCAACAGGCAGTGCTCTGCTGCCTGCCTGCTGTGGGGAGCATGACACTGAAATAGCCCAGTTGGAGATTTGACCCAAATGCCTTAAAGGCATTTCCTCAAATAATCAGTTTTAATTTTAATTAGTCATATTTAGTAGCCTTAAGGACACTGGCTGTGTGAGAGAAAAGGGTTATGTCCTGAAAATGAATGGATGGGTGGATGGATGGATGCTGTGTGAAGGGCTGCTGAGAGTTTGGTGTGGGGTGTGAGGCATCACATCTACCTTAGAGAGAGGAGCCCTTGTGATGTGGTTGAACAACAGTGGGAGGTTGACAGGGGAAGCACTTTGACTGAGAAATGTTCTTTTAAATTAAACAACAAAACTCTGCATGCACATACAGACTAGATCTTCATAATGCAGCCAGGCTTTGACTGTGTACTGCAGCATTATTGCTATTTATAATCAACAATTACTAACACTATAATCCAGTAACTTAGTGGTAGCAATTACAGCAACATAAATAGCAATCCAGATGACTAAAGGCATTGCTGTCAATGCGGGTGGCAGCTATAGCATTAGAAAAAAAATGTTGGAGGGAAGATATCGGGAGTCGATATGTGAGCTTGGGTCTGCTAGTCTTTTATATTCCATTTTTAATATACTTCCTGAAATGAAGCTTCAGAAAGGTACACTGCCTCTTTAAAATTAGTCTAGGAACTACAGGTAGTTCACATTATTTTTAAAATAATAAATCTCTATATATATCTATATTAAAATATATATGTATACATAAGTTGGCTAGCCTACCTTGTGGAAAGGCTGCAGCTAAACTAAGTCTGAGCTAATATTGTATTACCATGGTCTTCTGGTTTGTAGATAGCCCTTCCTTATTAGATGAGGTTCTGTTCTTGCTCCACAGAAGGTGCCTGTGTATATAACTCCTTTGTATTGCTTTCTGCAGAGTCCCTTATATATTTCTTACTACTAATGCTGTGTAGAAAAGGAAATCCAGAGATTTTACTACTGATAATTAACCATATAATGGCCATTAGCAAAATAAAGATTTAGTTGTTTGGGAAACAGATTATTTATATTGTGTATGATTTATTGCCTGATAACTTGTTTGGTGACTGGATATTCTTTTCCTTTTCCTGGTCCTTTTCTGCTTTTTCCAGCTATGGTGTTTACTCCTCACTTTGATTATCTAGCAGGCAATAAAGTATATTGTATGTTTTGAAGCCAAGTGGTGTGCTTCTTGCTCGTCCACTGCGGGGAGCCAGTGTGGCTGGAGGGAGCCGGGGCTGCTGCCTGGCCGGAGGGGCTCTCCAGCCACGGCTGCACCTCTTCTGCTGGAGAAGGGTGCCAGGCGAGTGCCAAGACAACAACCCGGCGGTGCCTACTCAAAAGGACGGCGCTGCAGCCAGGAGCAGTCATTGCCTTGCTTCCTGTAGCATCCCTAAGGAGATGAGGAGACCGTGTGGGCACAGAAGAGTCACTGCTTGTCTTCTGAACTCACACAACCACCCTCTTTTACTTCTCCAGCATGGAGAGCAGTGGCAGGTGCTGGCTGTCTCGGCAGCCCCGTGGTGCCGCGTTTTCACACCGATATCAGCAGAGCCCCGTGCTCGTGCCCGGCCCAGGTCCTGTAACCGCAGGGGCTCCCTGTGCTTCCCTACGTGCAAGGGGATGCGTCCTCCATCCCCAGCAGCTCCACGCCCAGGCAGCGAATGCTGAAACACTGCTCCAGGCAACACCCTCACGCAGTGTCACATGGCCCAAACGTACCTGCTCTGCTTGTTTGGGGCTGTGTGGCTTTGGTTTGCTTTGCTCTGAATGGGGAGCCAAGTTCTGCGTGGCAATTCCTCCCTCCTGACATCTGGGGCATTTTTTTCTGTGGTTCAGAAATTTCACTCCCAGAAGCGACTTGGTGGGAGTGCGCCCTCGGCTGTGTTTGCAGGAGGAGCACATCCTTCTCGACTGTGTTCCCTTCCTCAGCCATGGCTGCCCAGAGGCCCCCTGTCACCTCCCAAGGGGACACACAGCATCACCCCGTGCTTTGCCCTCCCCTGCAGCCCCAGTGCAGCACAATGGCTGCAATCAGCTCTCAGCTGACAAAACCAGCTCCTCTCCAGCAGCCAGGGTGTGGGTGCATGGCCCTGCTCCTGTGCAGCAGCTCAGGGGGCAGAGAGTAAACCCAGCTCCCACTAAGGCTCCTAAGAAACAAACAGCTTTGGCATCTGGGGAAATGAAGCTGCTAAAAAACTCAGCCTTTTTAAGTCAACATCATTTTCTGGTGTTTATTTTGCCCGATTCCACCCTGAAGCAAAAGTTGACACTGCCTGTGCAGCAAAGCTTTCCAAAAAGCAGTAAAAAATGCTCATTTGTAAGTCAAAATATAACTTTTTTGTTTCAATTCTGACCTTCACATATTTACTCGTTTTTGCATGGGCATATGTGTGCATGCTACACAAAAGTACACCTTAGTCCATGCTTACTGTAATTTAAAATAATGGAATCGTTCACTGGATACTCACGCTCCAAATGGTGCCAGTTGTGAACACGACAGTATTTTTACGGTTTTGCATTTGTGTTGAAAATTTTGCAGTTTTGCACTGAGCCCTGCTTGAGCTCCTGGCTGAGCACTGCTCTGGTCCCTGCACCACAAGCTGGGTTTCTTGGAGAGGGGGGACAGGCACAGGCTGCTGGACAGCCCCCAGGAGAGCCCTCGTGTGCACCACGGGACAAAGAGCTCCTGCACTCCAAGGAGGGGTGGAGCACCCTGGTGGTGGGGTTACAGCCTCTGCCACCACTCAGGGACACGGGGATGCCAGTCCCATGGCCCTGCACTTGCTCACCAGTATGTGTTTGGGCAAGGGGGCACATACTCTTTTTATCAAGGGCCTCAACTAGTCAAAAAATTATTTTCTGCTCATTTTTGAGCTGTCCCTTCCTTGTTTAGCAGCAGGAATACAACATGACCCCTTGAAAAGTACAAACCTCCCTACCATCTGCACCAGTCCTGCTGGGAAAAAAATGTACTTTTTTTTTTGTGTTAATAAAAGTATCTAGGAGTTTATTTAATTTTTTTTTTTTGCATTAACAGAGAAGACAAACCAGACTTGCATCCGGGAAATGGCTGGCTTCATCCTGCTGTGTTTGCTGCATCATAGGGGAAAAAGATCATTCCCATTTCTAGGCAGTGGGGTTTCTCCCTTGGACACTGTTTCTCCCTCTAACACTGTTCTTGTGTCCTCAGACGCCTGTGCCAGGACTTGGCCTTATTTGCACATCCCACCAGGAGAAATTAGTTGGTAAAGTGGGCAGCAGCAAAGCTGGTGGCTCTGAGTGGGTACAGCAGCCCACAACATCTATATTCAGAAACTAATGAGCACTGGAGAAGTCTCAATTATGAAGCATATTTTGTATGCATGTGTCTATATTGTATATTTTTTCCTTTTAAAAATTTCTTATTATAGCATGTTTATGATTGACAGTTTGGTTTTGTTTTTTTCCATAGCACAAATTGGATCCTGAGAGGCTTTTTTTCCAGCACAAATGAGATGTACAAAAAGAAGGGCTGCTGCAGGTGCTTTGGGAGGTTATTGCCTTCCTTTCCAGGTTAGCCCAGCTGGCAATCACGGGGACCATTTGTACAAATAAAATGAATCTTGTGTTCATGCTGGGCTGGTGTCCTCAGAGGCAGCCCTGGCCAGAGGGTGCTCCCAGGTTTGTGGAGGGAAAGCTTGAGAGTGCTCCAGGCTCCTCCAGCAGCTGTGGTTTGGTACACCCCACATCCTCAGCCACGCACTGCTGCTTTTCTGTAATTTGCTTCACCGTCTGGTGAACAGTTTGACCCAGCTTGCCAAAGCCAAGGTCTTGCACCCCAGAGGACTGAGGAGCACTTTCCAGCTGATTAAAAGTCTAACAAATGTCTGTGAGGACCTTCTTGTTTCGGGTGAAAGTGGAGTGAGTCGAGTGAGTCAGAGAATGACCCTCCAGGCTGTACCAACCCAGCGGGTTTAGGCAGCAGCGTTGGTTATCAGCTCTGTGGTCTCAGGACATGTGACTGGCAGGGTTCATTAAACCAACCGGTTTAGGGCACTGTTTCAGCCTGCAAGTCCTGGGGCTCAAGTGTGGGAGCATCCTCACAGCTCGTGGGTTTCCATCTGCTGCACAGGGGCTGTGCTGGACAAGACCCTTGAGGCAGGGACCTGCACCTGTGGCTCATTCCTGACCAGCCAGGCCCCCTTGGACCAGCCAAATCCTCCAGCGTGGTTGGTGGTGAAATGCTTGCACTGAAGGGAAGCTTTGGATCTGTGTCATTTTATAAGTAAGTAAATATGTAAATAAAGCTAGGCACCACGAGCCATTTGGGGCAGGAATAATAATCATCATCATCCTCCTCCTCCTCCTCCTCCTCCCCCTTTCTGCATATCATCAGCTTTCTCTTGTTTGTTCACGCAGATTTGAGGGCACACTTGGGCTGGCACTTAATTGCTTGTCATAAGCACAGTTAAATTAATTAAAAGGCTGCTATTGCAAGGCACAGAGAGGAACCCTCAGAGTCAGTGGTGCTCATGGATGTAAAATCTTAACCGAAGTGCTCCACCTTTTCTGGTCTTAATTTCTCCCTGGCTAACTAGAAGTGGATTGTTTTTTCATTAATAGGTCTCACTCATTATACTTTCTTGAGCTTTCTATGCTATAAATTGTTGCTACATAATCTGCTCTGATGGCACACCATGAGATTTACAACACCATGGGAGACAAAATTTGCCTGCAAACTTTCAGCAATTCTTTTTTATTCAGATAGAGTTGGGGACAGGAAAACCAAATGCAAATATTCTCAGTGCTAGCCTTCCCTTTGGAAGGGAAATCTAATGGTACCGGCCTGGGAAGAGGGCTTTTCTTCCAGGATCTCCAGCAGTTGTGAGCAGCAGGAGGGATGGGGAGCTCTGCAATGTCTTACTGTGCTTGTGCTATTTTTAGTTAATGAGATTTTACTGTGCCAGCCTCCCAGGACATGCAGGGAAGTCATGGTGACATGAACTGGTGACAACAGCACACCAGTGCTCATCTCTCCTTCTGTCTCCCAATGTTCCTGTTGCTCTGAGGCGAGTTTTGGATCACACCCGGTATCCACCATCCACCCAGAGATGGTTGCCTTTGATCTGTGATTTGCATGGGGAAGGCAGAACTGCCTTCAACGCAGAGCCCATAAATCACTTTACCAGGAGTTCGGAGCGCCCCTGTGTGAAAGCAGCACGACAGAAACCCAGACCTCTGTCGGGAGCCCTGGATTTATGGCCTGCACCTCTCATTGCCCGACACTGAGCTGCTGCTCTCTTCATTGCTGTTGTGTCTTTTCAACAGACACCATGAATGGTGATGGCAGGATTGATGGAAAAGCTCCAGCCACGCAGCAGGAAGGCAGCACACCAGGTGGCCCTCAGAGGGATTTGATTCTCCCAGGTGTTTCTTATTCCCGTTGCTCCTGGGAGGGAGCTTTCGCTGTGCCCTAAATGTGCTTGCAGTCAGTGGAGTATCACCACATGACAAATTGGCCTGGCCTGCTTTTTGGTTTCTAAATCTCCAGATCACTGGTATATTTGAAGCACAGTCAGAAAAGATCTTTTTACATCAGGTCCTTTAAAGGCTAATTGAAAATATTCATATGTATTTGTGTGTAATAGAATGATTCCCTTGTTTTGCACGTTACTGAAAAAACCCCCAGTGTATTCACAACTCATGAACTTTTAAGGCAAATTTTAGTTGTTTGAAAAGTGTGGATTAGTGGCATACTTGATTCATCCTTTGGGGGCTGGAGTGTGGTTGATTCATCACTTCAGCTTTAACTGCGTATTTAATGTCCTTTTCTTTTTCTTCTTCCCCCGGCTGGCTGCATGTCTGGTTCCTGTTGATTTTAATAGGAGTTAGACCTGCTAATCCCTCTGAAATTTCTAAAAAGTCTCAACTGCGGTGTTTTCCTTAAGGAAGCATGCAGAGCACAGGGACACAAAGGTCGACAGCCAGTGGCTGCCCCACTGCCCCCAGGGCTCACAGCCAGGGCTTCCACCCTATTTCCAATGTGCTTTGCTTTCTTCTTCCAAAAGCACCAGGGCTGTGTACAGCAGCCCTGGGAAAGCACCAGTGATGAAGATGATTTCAAGGTTAAACTTGGAGGGCGGGGAGGATCCCCTGCAGCACAGTGGAGATATCTGCACAAGGGGAGAAAAGAGGAAAATCCCCAGTGGGAGTTGAGTAATCCTGATGGAAGGTTTCTGCCTTCAAAGGCTGGCACTGCAGAGCTGCAACGGGTGTGAATTCCCACCCCTGCATTGTGCTGCCACCAGCACTCCTGCCAGCCCCTGCTCCAAGCCTTATCCCCATTTTCCAGGTGTCGGTGTGAGCACTGGAAAGGTTTGGCATCTTGCAGAGCAGGACAGATCTGCTGACTGAGCCACTTAGGATATGAAGGATAATGCTGCTTGCTTTTCCCTGCTCCATGGCTGATGCTCTTGGCCCCACAATTTTCTCCTAGGTCAGGTCAAAAAGGATCTGTAAGTATTTTCTGGAAGGCTCTCCTGCTTTTCTGTGCTGTGCACATTTAATTCAGTTGATGTGGGCTGAGGAACCACATCCACTACCTGGAGCAGGAAGTATATTCATGGTCCAACAAAGCCTTGCTATTCTATTAGAAATAAAACCCAACAGGTTCTATTAATTCAGTTACTGTGTTACTGAAATGCATCATCCCTAATTATTACCTAATTATTGCTATTTTAAAAATTATTTTACCCTTTCCACACTTTGGTATGGAAAGGGTAAAATAATAATGGTCTACATCCCTGTTTCTTTGCCAGGAGAAGGACACTGATGGTGTGGTTTCTTCTTCCTTGGTCAAGAGCTCATCTGAGGTGGTTCAGCAATATTTGGTTTGGTTTGGTTTGGTTTTTTTTAAATTATTTCTCTCCATGTGTGGTTGCACAATGATCACTTGCAGGGCAAGGGTGTGACAAATCCTTGCCATCTTTTCCTTGTACATAGCAGAGTTAAAAGCAAGTTAGACAACAGTCAAGCAATGTGCTCTCACAGCAAAGCACAAGCTGAAGTCAAGATTGTCCAAAATAAGTTCATCCAAGGCATCAGGCCTCGTGGCACTGAGCTGCTGCCTACTTGAGGGGGTATCTTATTGCAGAGATTTAACCCAGTTCCTGGTTCTGTCCCTGCAGTCAGCTCTCACTCCACAAAATGTTTGGCTTTAGGAGCGCCCCTGATGGTTTCTCTTTGCCAAGCAAAGTATTTCCCAAAAATATCTGATTTTGAGGCAGCTTTTCCTTTTATTTTTCCATTTTATAACTAGCTACTAAAGGTAACCACCTGCCATTACCCAGAGCACTGGAGAGAGGGGGACAATGACACCTGGCTCATCAAACTACCAGAGTCAGTTCAAATTGCCGTAAGCCTGGGGAGATGCTGAATATTTCTCAGGTCTCATTGATGTTGCTTCAGCTCTTGAGAGCTGTTAAACTGGCGCCACTCATATTCATGTAAACCAGTTTTCTTCACCCTCATCTCTATTCCCCAGACTTGTTTCAGCCAGGGAGGTGATCCAGGCTGAACCACTGCCTGAACATGACAAGACTTTGGCTGGCTGCTACGGGCAGAGTCCAGCTGCAGCATTTGGTGATAATGCAAATATTTACAGCAGCCCTATGGAGGAGGTTGTGGTGCAAGTGGAGCCTTTCCCAAGTGAAATGTTCCAAGTGTAAGTGCAGCACAAAGAACCCAAGGTCTGAGGCTCAGCTGTAGCTTCATCATGCTGCAATCAAGATTTAGGGGCCATGATTCTGAGAGCAGCATCAAACATCAGGTGTGACACTCCTGGAGGCACCCTGATGTTGCTGGGAGAGGGGAATGCTATTGAACATTACAGACAAGACTATAATCAGAACAGAATAATAAAAAATAATCCAAAATTTTCTCTTAATTTTTAGTTATTTAGGAAATGCCATGGTTGCCAAACTGTGTGCCCATAGGTTACTGGTCTCCTGCAGACCCAGGTGAGCCAATGATGCTTTTCAAGTAGTACACACTGGTGTGAGGACACTCCTGTTGTGGTGTCAGAGCTGCCTATATCCACAGTGTACACTGACTGTTGCCACCTAAGCCACCAGAAGCTCTATCCTGATGTCCACACCAACATTATTTGGGTTACATCATAGGCAAGCACAGTGGACCTGGCCCAAAACACCCAGTAAACAGGGGCAAATCATTCAAACCCAAGAGACCCCTTGCAACCACCAAACTGCACCAGATTTGCTACTAAACCAGTGCACTCAATAATGCTTTGGCTCAACTCATCTCCTCCTGGCTCTGCTGGTTTGGAGGAGCTGCATGATGTTGGATCAGCTGCTGGCAGGTGATGGTGGTGCATGTGCATTAATTTTTTTTTGGCATTTAATGAGCTGGCAGCTCTTGAGCAGACGTGCTCCGAACACAAGCCAGCTCTAAGGAGGACATACAGGATCCTCCTTTGGACATCTCCCAGCCTTGCAGCCACCAGGGAACTTCCGTGCGTGTGCATGGGGACAGACAGACAGACTACACCCAGTTGTGTGCAAAACCCCTGAAATTTCAGTGCAGAGGCAGCAACTCAGCTGTCTCGTTTTAGTTCATTGCAGAAAATTACTTGCTAATGAGTCATTTGAAAAATCAGCCGTGTCTGACCTTGTCATGCTGCTTTGCCTTGCTGGCTGCAGGGAGGGAGAGGGACCTTGGGGAGAGCCCGCCTGGGCTCAGGGCTGTCCAGGAGGGCCACCGAGCCACCAGAACAGTGTCACTCACCCGTGGCTGCAAAGGAGAGCAGTGCAGGTGAAAGTCCAACCTTCCCACGCCTCAGCAGGGGCACACATGCTCAGATCCCAGCTTTTAAGTGCAGGCTGTGCTGCAGAAAGGGGAAGTCAAACCCCGCTGTGTGCAGAGCTGGCTTTGAGCAGTGCTGAAACGAGGGCAAACACCAGCCCACGAAAATAAAACCAGCATTTTCTCTGGCCCCTTCCCAGGACCCTCAGGTCGCCATGTGCTGGGGTCTGCTGGCTGGTGTGGAAGCAGGGAGAGAGGCCCCCGGCTGGGTCTGTGTGCTCAGGAAACACAGGCTGAGCGACACCAGCAGTGGTGGTGTCTCCGCTGGGACCACGTTCCTGAGGGGTCTTCAGCTGCAAGTTTGGGCTCTTTTCCTGCTGCATCCATGTGGCATCAGCACACATGGGGTCTCTAGCACTGCAAAGTCAATAAATGCAGAAGTCTCTGGAACAGCTGGTTTTCCTGCAGCCAGTCTTGCTCTTCAGAGGAAACGTTATATCTAACTAATTCCTCTGCAGTTTTCTTATGCTGCTTCTATGGAAGGTTTTTATCAGATCAAATATTTGTATCAAATATTTGTTGCGTGAGAATTACAGGACTGGTGGTGAAGACCCAGTTTGTAACACCACCACTAACCAGCACCAGCAAACATCATTTGGGAGGCTGAGGGAAAGAGTTGAAGCTGACGCCACCCAAGCCCCTCACAAGGAGGGAAGGAACTTGCAGTATCAAGGAAACACTAATTGTGAATCTTGAATGATGTCCAAGTGCTGCAGGAAGCAGACATGGGTCAATGTTTTGAGGAACCCCACATGATGTACTTAGACCCTGAGCAATCTGCAGGGAACTGAAGGGAAGTTGTTTGTAACTGCCCAGGAAGCAAAAAGTTTCCTTTAAAACTTTAATTTATAGTTCTAACACAGCTTGAAAATCTGCCTGCAGACATTGTAATGTTTGGTGGTGCTGAAGCTGTCTGAGGCCGTGGTTTAGTGCCAGCTCATGGAGGGAGGGTGAGCCAGTCAGTGAGAGACCACCCTGCCTTTGTCTTCACATAACTGATCCTTAAACAGTAGAAAAAAACCAGTCTAAGTAAGAAAGAGAGATCATTCACTAAAATATTTGTCTAGAACAGATGGCTCTGGTGACTCAGACAAAATACTCCCCCTGCTATACAAGCCAGCTGTAAAACAACCGTGGTTTGCCATTTAGGAAAAAATGACACAGCGTGGTGAAGAGCCTATCTAGGAAACATGGAGGGGAAAGAAAAGCACTCACAGGTCCCATTTAAAAGATAAAAAGGTTTATCTGGATCACTTCTCCAGTCTAGCACCAGCTTGGTAGTGCCTGTGTGAAAGGATGGGGTGTGGGACAGATCAGGAACTGATGTGTTACTCATCATTTTTTTGCTTTTATAAGTTCAGAGGTTAAAATACACCAGAACGTTTAAGTAAGTGTTTTTAAACTGCTTATTTTAATCATCTGAATTTAAATTTTGGCTCTATTTTTCTGCTTCCCTAAAGAAAAAGTGGTATTTCAAAAGCTCAGGGCTTCTGTTCAAATGATTCACCCTGATGCAGATACCATCTGAATCAAAACAAAGCACAGATCCAACAACTACACTCACTAAGGGAGAATTAAACCACTAAAACAGTTTTTAATGGTTCTTTATGAATAATCATGACATTTTTCCCTAATTGCTCTCTTTTAGCTTTATTTTGGTAGATATAATCCTTTGCATAAGAGAACTCACATCAGTTTGAGGAGCATTATCCTCCAAGACAGTCTCTGGAGGCAAGATGGGCTCTGCTCTCCCAAATGCATGGACTGGTCATTAAAATGTAATGCTGACTATCCTCCTCCTCACAGGATGGCTGTGTGCCTTTTTGGCACAGGACATACATAGACTTTCAGAGGTTCTCAGGGAACAACAGTGTTTTACTTCTCCTTTTGTGAACTGCAGGCTGTCCCCAAAAAGAGACACAAACCACTGTCCTCATGGTCTCTCATGATCCACAACCCTATTTGGCCTCACAGGTGAGTACTCAAGTCCCAGTCTTCTTCCAACCAAAAGCACAGTCTTCCCATCCCAGGAATCACAAGGGGGTTGGGTTTTTTCCCTTTCTATGAAACTTAGTTTCAGCCCATCACTGTGTCCTTTCTCACACACTTTCCTACCTGTAGTCATGTCTGTGCCGTCTTGACAGGAGGCTTTTCCTGCAGTCTAGCTCCCAGAACAGCAACATTCATCCTGGCAGTCTGATTACCATTGTTACAGATCTCTCTGACCTCCTGTGGGCTGGGATAAAGCCATGGTGGAGCTGCAGTGTGGCTTTGCAAAATGGAGAAGTGCATCAGTGCAGCTCCGAATCCTGTGTCACCAGAGGTGTGCACATCTGGGAGACCCTTCTGCTGCATCAATGTGTTGTTTGAGGAGTTCAGCCCACCCAGACCTTCTGCTTTGGTTTCTGTCACTGTGTCTTCCCAGCACTGCTCACGGCAGCAGCTCCCTGTGTGGATGGATGTGAAGGAACCACCACGGTGGAAAACTTTTCCTTGGTTGCTCTTTTTGAACTGTTAAAACATAAACATGAGCATTGGCAAAAGGCAGCTTTAAAACTTTCTGGTCTGTCTCTCCATCCCTGTGCAGGGTCAGCTTTTTGTCTGCTGTGCTGCAGACCTGGGGAAGTGATTATTGCGCCATTCATTCCTCATGTTGTCATGCCCTGGAGCCTCCATTGGCACATCCCTTCTTTTCTCCTTTCCCTCCAAATCCTCTGCAATAGCTCCAGATGATCATTCCCGGGTGGTGGCACTTGCACCACTCTTACCAGCCTGCTGAAGCTGGCTGTGTGTCCCCCTCCTCCTCCTCCTGACTGGGAATGCACAGAAAATACGTATGTGGTTGTGTACGTACGTGAACATGCACGTACACATAGGTGCAGACTCAAGTCAGATAATTTAACAGCTTCCAAGGTATTTATTTTGATGTTCTGTCATGTTGCTCTAAGAGCAGCTTTGAACTTGGTCTGCATTCTTTATTCATTACTTGTGATTCTCTCACTCTCTCTCTCTCTCTCTCTCTGTGCCTTTATGATTCATTTCAGATTCAAAAGCACTAAAACGGGTTCCAAAACCAGAACAAGTTGGAGGCTATAGCCCTGGAAGGGACTACAGATTGTACATCTCTTACCTATATTTCTTACCATAGCTTTCAAACCTCTAGCAAGCTCCAGCTTAAAAGCGATTACGGGGTGTTTATTTTTCTTTATTTGCCTTTACACCAAAGTGAAAATAACCTTTTGCTTCTGTTGACACAGGCAGTGTCTTTATGGCAGTTTCAGTTCACTCCTGTGGTGCCAACACAGGCAGGCCTGCTATTAAATCAAAACCAAATGAAACCTTGCACTTGTGCTGTCTTGAGGGAGTCTGGGGTGCTTGAATGAGCATTTCAAGGCGGCACCTCGCAGAATCCGGCCAGCTTGGCTGAGCTGCTCTGGGTGAGGATTAAAAGTGTTGGGACAAAATCTAAACCAGGAATCTGATCCACCAGCCACCCTTTGGAACTTCATGACTGTGTGCAGGGGCACCCAAGGGAAGTGGGGAAAGCACTCCCCACACCTTGAGCTATCTTAGGTTAGAACACAGGGAAATATACTAAGGATTAACTCTGCAGTACCAGGGAGAGGGAATGCCTCTTTTTGCCAAGTGTTTTGCACAGCACAGCTCTCGGACTGAGAAGCCTGGGAATGAGCACTGGCCTTGTACCACCCACCTGATGCGGTGGCAGTACCTTCAAAGCAGCTGCCTTCTCCCCCACTGCTTGTTTATTTATTTTGGGTGACCTGATCACGCACCGGTTAAAAGGCAGCCACTTTGGTATAATCAGCCAAGGGAAGTATGATCCAGTACTATAAAAGAGAGAGCTCATTAGTGCTGTAGCAAAAAAGCTGCTTTTTACTGCATTAGGTAGGCCATTATTATACTTTGTTAAGACCCCTGTTGTGGCAGGTGTGCAGAGCTTCAGTAATCACTACGATTAAGTTGAAGGAAATGGAGCTCTGCTACCTGTCCCTCCCCCTTGTGCCACTGCGATGACAACACTCAGCCTTCTTCTTATCTTTAGGCCTTCACTGGCAAAATTGGGTTTTGCTTCCTTTGGGATCACCAGCACACCTTCTGGAAACCAGACAGTAAGAGGCTGTCTCAGAGGGTGATGTTCTCTCCAGACATCCAAGATACTTGACGATGCAGACCTCAAGGATTTTCACCAGCTCCTCTTTGGCACCAAGGGAACTTTGGCACCTAGGGGTCCTTGGACTCCAATGAGATATGACTGTCACCTACACGTATGGCTTTAAAAATCTTTCCCTTGGCGAAGCTACTCTTTTACTGGGTTTCTTTTCAGATCTGTGAGAGCACCATGTTCAGGAATGGTATGCTAAAGACATGCTTACAACAGCAAGTGCATGCACATTTGCTTTATTAAAAAAATTAAATTTAGCCACAGATTGACTGCCCTGGTAAAGTTACCTATAAATCCAGAATGTAGCCCCCTTTAGGAATTATTTCAGCAAAAGGTTTGCAGGCCTTCAAACCGGTATGAACATCCTCCTAAGGCAATGCTTCCACAGCTTGCAATTTTGACACTTCCCCTTTGTCCTGTGGGCTTAACATCTCTCTAGTTCCATGGGATTCAAGCAAAGTGCAAGCCTTGCAACGGCTCCAACCACACTTGCTATGTCACTCCCTGGGAGGAGGGGGACACTTTCCAAATGAAGCAATTTATACTAAGATGGAACTCAACAAATCTGGTCTCACTTCTGCTCTTCAGGAAGGCTGTGACCAACCTGAGCTGAACTGGGATGGCAAACAACAGGGTAAGTATCAGAGAAAAACAGAGGTTTCTCTCACCTGCCAAAGGTGAGAGTCCTGCTGGAACACTGCCAGGGAAGTTAAACATGTTGGAGCAGCCTAGTGCTGCACTGAAGGCAAGGGGAGGCCTTGCCCATGATTTGGTGAACTGTACCAACTGCAGCTGCTGCTGTGACCCTCCCATAACCAGTCTGGCATGGAGAAAATACTGCTGGACCGCCCCCTCCTGCTCCCTTTTGCCAGTCTCTGCTCTTCTTTCCAAAGCCTTGTGAGGTCCCAGCACTTTCTCTTTGCTGCTCCCCAGCTCTTGGCCTGGCAGATCCTGCCATGCACCAAGGTTGTTTTGTTCAGGTTTCCCAGCCCGAGGCTGTAATCCAGATTAAGAGAAGGCTCAGGGCATCGGGCAGTCCCTCACCAAGTGCACGTGGTAAAGGGGCTGTTTTCCTGTGGTTGGTAAATAAACAAGTAGTGACTTGCACCTTTCAGCACAGAGCTTTTCTCTTGTGCTGCTTGCTCTGTTTTAGCATCTTTTCCCTCCTTGCTTTTTAACACGCACTGTGCTATTAACGCACCCGCAGAGCATGTCAAGAGCTCAGGGTGCCACCAATGAAGTAGGTGTAGCTCCTTTGGCTGGCCCTGGGGGACAGGAGCCACCTTCTCCTCTGTCACCTTCACTGTGACTTGCAGAGTCATGACTTATCACATATTAATTATACTTCCTTACTGATGCTGTAGTCAGCTTCATTTCATGCTCAGTGTGACATTTAAAGCTGTTTATGCTCTGGTGCTCTGGTGTACTGCCATTGCAAATGCCAGCAGTTGCCTCACGGTTCAGATTTTGGTGATTTTTTTTCTCCAGTTGGCCATTACCATTTGGTTTATATCATTCCCTGGAGAACTGGTATGAGGAGAGACAGGCAGCATAAAGGGAACCCTAAGAGGGGCTGTGGTCGTATCGCAGCATCACCTTTATTAAATAAACAGAGCTGTAAGGGTGGTGGGGTGGCACATCCAACACTCTGCTCCAGGGCTCTACTGAGCACCCATCCCTACTCAACCTCATCCTCAAAGCCTCTTCCCCGCTGCTGCAGGCAGGACATTATGAGCTGTATGTGCCCCTCTCCCCCCAGCCTGGGGAGGACCAGCCATGCTGTCCAAGCAGTGGGGGAGGCACCGAGGATCAGACCAGGAGGGGGAAGGCAGCAGGGCCCCAGTGCTCCCTGCCCAGTCTTCTGCTGGGATAAGTTCTCCAGCGGATGCAGTATCAGAGGGAAGGGCAGGTAAGAGGTACTGTCAAGAAAAGCAGTTGCCCTTCTCCCCCTCACCACCTTTCCCACCCACGTTTCTTTACATTGTTACATAAATAGCAGTATCACAGTGCTCTTGAGCTTGCTCAGTCTACCAAAAAGTAACTTTTTTCTCAGGTACAGCACAGGTAAGTGTAGACATTTTAGGTACAGTGGTACCTATTTACCTACGCCAGCCAAAACCTCACAAACTTCCTAGAACAGTACGTGCCTGGTGCTGTCAAAGCCTGGCACGGTGCCCCATTTTCATCCTTAACTGTAACTCCAGCTGCAGAGGGATTGTTTCTGAAAACCTCACTTGTTTAAAATTACAGTGCAGGATACAGAGGAATCTTATTTCCGTGCTGGACTCCTTAATTTGTATCATTTTATTATGATCCTTACATTCTGTTTCTTGATGTGGGACAAATCAAAGCTTCCAACACACCTGCAGAGTTCTGCACATCACCCAGCACCTTTACTTCCACTTCATCTTCAACTGGACAAAATACAGCCGAATGTTCTTGCTGTAAAAGCAATTCCTGCAGCACTTCTGGATGACAAAAAGGAAAGTTAAACGAATGCAACTAAATACAACTACCCTCAAGCCAAGTTCTGAAAAATGTTGTCTCCTTCATCTTTCCACAGGTCTGGTAATCATTCCAAGTTTAACCTGCACCCACCTATAGTGCAATCTTAAAAGAAAGGTGGAGGGGGTATGGAGTGGGGTGGGAAGGGGGGCAGACTATCTACCAGAGCAATCAGTTTCAGAATCTTTCATTATCTGCAGGTACATAAATTGTGAGTGACAGTAAAATCCAGTACTTGGATTCAAGTTGAAGGCGTGCCAGACTTTACTCCGCACCAGGCAGTTGCTGTGCCCGGGGGACGTCGCTGAGGTGTGGAGGTAGAGTCTGACTTCATGTGACAACTGCGCGTCCCCAGGGACCTCCACGTGCTCAGCTGGTCGGTCCCATGCAGACAGCAGCACTGTATGGAATCATGGAATCAAGGCTGGGACAGACCTCCACGATCGAGTCCAACCTTTGACTGAGTAACCACCACGTCAGCAAAACCACGGCACCGAGTGCCACCTCCACCTGTTTCTTGAACACTTCCAGGGGTGGTGACTCCACCACTGCCCTGGGCAGCCTGTTCCAGTGCTTGACAACTGTTTCAGTGAAGAAATACAAATAGTCCCACAACTCCTGAAGGGTCCAAAAGTACCACCCTTAGGAGGTGGTTAGGAGAAATTAGGAGAAATTGTTCTCACTCTTCCAGTACACTTGCAGTTCCTATGCTCTCTAAAATACTTCTCCCACCAAACGTGTATTCATGGCAGACTCTCCTCCCTTAATTGCACCCACTCTCCAGCCCAATAATTTCGAAAGCCTCCTTTCCAGTCTTTAAAAATAAGCAAGTAAAAGAACAGAAGGAACCAAAACTTGTTTCAACACTGCAGCTTTCCTCCCCCAAAGCAGATGATGCTTGTCTCCATGCTATTTACATTTGTGTATTAAAGTTTCTTGCCAATTCACCATTTCACTGAAAAATAATCTAGTTCTGCCCTTTTCTTGTACTTTATGACTACTCCTTGCCCTTATACCACAGCCCAGCTGCAGGGTGCAGGGTTTGGGGCACACTGACCAGGCCATGCCCTACCCCTGCTGGATTTCTGCAGAGGGCACAGCAGACAAGGAAACAAGGAAGCAAGACAAAGTCCGGCTTATGCACCTTTTTCCTCGTGAAAGCTTTACAAGAGTCCTCAAGGATCCAGGAAGCAAGATGTAAGGAAGTCCAAGATAGATACAGCCCGTACTGTGACAAAGGCACAGAGCACAGAAGAATTATTTACCATAGGAAAAAAATATAAATTCTTCTGTGAAGTGTAATTAACTAGAGGATGCCCACAGGCAGGTAACTCTGTAGTAAAAGTTCAATTACAGAGCTCTGATCAAGCACTTTCAGGCTTCTGGACTGGAAGTTCAGGTTCAGGTTGGTTTTCCTGGTTGAACTGAGTGGAGCAGTCTGGATCACAGGCACTGGGCATCTCCGCTGGTACTGCGCCAAGATATTCTCCAGCCACATACACTTACATTAGCGCCATTTTTCTCACCCCAAAGTTCAAATATCCAGTTTTCCTGAGCTTTAGAGGACCAGTCTCTGAGCTTACAGTTCACCCTGCAGTTAGATCCCTGCACAAAAAAATTCTCAAACTGTTAGGTTTCATAGCTCAAATTGTGGTTCACAGTTCCTTTAAAGAGCAAAGTGTGTCTCTAGGGAAATCACAAAACATTTCTGAGATCTGTAAATTCAAGTCACAGTTCAAATTACCTTGAACAAGGAGGGAATTACCAATAATTTCAATTATTCCATCAGTTCAGCTCCACTGAAGATAATGTGTGAGTGGAAACACTAGCAGGCAGGAGTTGCTGCTTTCTCTCCTCTCTCCACTGTCAAACACCAAGGACAACTTAAAAAAATCCAGAATTTAGGCAGCAGTGCTTTAGCAGTAACAGTAAAAGATCCTCTTCTCACAGAAATACCATTCCAGCACTGGAAGACTCCCATGCTTTGCTGGACTGGAAAGAAGTGCTGCTCTGCTGTTTCCGAAGTTCAGCAGCAGCAGCAGCTTGTTACTCCTCAGCTCGTATTTCCTCCCACGGCACATTCGGGTGACAACATTTGATGGGTCATGTTGGAGAGCACAACTGAAGTTATTACGAGGAAACCTACAAACTTGCTTCACCAACTGGATGACCTTTTGAAGGAGAAACCCAACCAAAACCTTCTGTAGCAACCTGAGAGAACATTCCTGTATATCCAGTAAGGCAGGGAGAAGAGCACAGCTATGACTGTGAATTTATGGAAGCAGCTACAGAAGGCCGATGTGCTAGCAACAAGAAAATCTCCCGCAAAAACAACTTAAAATTACTTTATTTCTTAAGTATATTAGCACAATATTTACAAAATCATTTCATGTTTCATAAATAAAAACGATTTCTTGGGTAAAGACTATAGATCTATAGATATTTAAAATGTCTATATATTTATATATACACACATATGTACACACACAAATGAAGCATACAGTTATGAACAACTTTGGTTTTAAATTACTGGTGGGAAAGGGCTGGCTGGGTGTGGTACCAATGACTTTTCAAACTCTCATTTTTAAATTTGTACCTACAAGAAATCCAGCCCTTAGCACAACAGGACGGTGGGCTTCTCCCATTTCTGGGGCAATGATTCTGCAGCCCGCAGACAGCCACTGAGCTCCTCACGTTTGACAGTGCCTAGGAACAGCTCGGCCTGATCCCACAGTGACACAGAGGGGCTCTGCTGCAGTTTGCTTTACAATAGTTAACATAAAGCTATTATACATAATGGTTTTTCTAAGGCAGAATACCTCAACAGAATTCCAGTTGATTTGGTTTTTCAATTCCTCAGCTGCTAAGACTTTCAACTTGCCAGAGGGAATCACTAGTTAAAATAGGGAGCACTGCACAGTACTTAATTAGAAAAGTTCTTGCACTCAATTGTTAATGGAGAATCATCTCCCATCTTTAGCTAGAGATCTCTGAGATTATGGAAAAACCTGTATCAGAAGATTCGTATGTAAGAACTCAACTCTCACAGGAATACTCCCACTGACAAAGTAGGACAGTAAGTGTGAGCCATACGTGTTCTCCCATGTTTTAGCACATGGATGACCCTCTTCCCTGTGGCCAGTTCCACTGATCCCAGCGAGGGCTGGCCCATGGCTTGCTTTAAATGGCTCAATCCTGCAGCCTTGGCAAGAGGGACGATTACAACAGTACCTACTGTAAAATCACACATCTCCATTTTGTCTTGTTCAATTCTTGATGTGACCTGGAGCTCGATGTGCAGAGACCCCAATTTCTGCAACATGCACCCACAACATGGATATGAACTTTAGTTTGTAACATTCAACTCTGAGAAGTCCCAAATTACTCAGGATCTTTAAAAACATGGATTTTATTACACTTCTGTTTGGCAACAGCTTTCCAAACCAAGTTTTAAGTTGTTAGAAGGAGAAAACCATGTGTGCCTTTGAAATACAGTACCTTAGTACAAACAGGAGACAGTGTCAAGATTTCTACAAAGCATACAAGAAGTCCAAGAGAAGCCAACTATATTGGAACAACTCTCAACACAGCTGTAAAACATAGTAAAATCTCATGGAATGTGCAAGTCCTAGAAAACTGATTTTTAACCACTTAGATATATACAGAAACTGAGCTTTCTCACTCATCAGCTCCTCCTATTTTCTATTTTATGTATTGGTGACATAATGGCAGCAACACAAACTTGGGTCAGAAATTATACAGTTCTTTTCCATTCAAGAAAACAAGATTTTAAAACTCTGTCAAAAATACACTAAATAGGATAACTCCTATTTTTATGAAGCATCCACGACTTTCACAAATTCACTGAGTTAAGAAAGCCTGAAATTGCTTCCAGTTCCACACACTGCACAACATGAACACACACACAAGAACCACATTCAGCATGAAGATTACCAGCTCCTGTGCTCTGTAATTCCAGTGCTGAATTAGGCTCCAACAGCTGAGCAGTTTCCCATCGAAGGATACAGAGGAGGCACAGAAAGCTCTCTCACTGGACAAAAATATCGGCCACCAGAGCATACATGACTACTGTCCACAGAGAGGAATACTAATGTTTCATGGAATCAGAACTCTGTTAATAACTTCAGGAGAGCTAGGAGTAAACTTTGTACTTATCCAACTTTGTGTGTAATTTTTTATTTCTTTTTTTAATAAAAGTTTTGCTGAATGTCAGAAAAGATGTATTTGTACAATCTCTACTTCCTGCTTGTATCATACACATAAACCATACTTTGTCCATGCACACAAATAAAGAAAACAATAGTCTAAATGGTATTGCAATCTCTGGGCTGAGCAAGCCCATTATCAAAGCAGTGACTAATGATAGTTTTTGAAAATAATACCACTAAGGATTACTGCAGGGAGACTCTGTACTGGGCAAATAGTGCTTTTTATATTCTCACCCTCAACCATCCCATATATACCATAACAAAAGAAAAGAAAGATCACATGTGGGCAAACACACATGTTCCTTGCTACAGCTGCTGTGACTATAAAATTACGTCATTTATATCAAAAGCACTTTTGCCACACATGCAAAACAACTAGATTCCTGAATTTCTTCTCGTTGAGTAGTGCATCTTCAAGGCCACGGTGTATCAACAACGGTGTACTTTTTGTATACGTATCACATAGCTCTGCAGTTCTGGAAATTTAAAAAGAAAGAAAAAAAGATCGTTTGTGGAGAACGGCAGTGTTTTGTGCTGCCTAACCAAGTTACAGCTTAAAGTAATTTTTTTCTCATTTCAACCTTTCAATCTTTCAAAGCACATTTAGCAGTCAAATAACGGGACAAGGTGTTACTAGCAGCAAGTGCCGCGTCAGCCTCTCCACACAGGAGGGTGGGCACCGTCTGCGGGTTCTCACTGGTGCACCGGAAGGAGCCGACGGGGCTCACAGGCCCGGCCGCCCGGCGCTCCCCATCTCTCCCCTCACGGCCGTTCCCTTCACCTGTCCTTTGTCAGCTGGCCGGTTTCAGCACCCGAGTCAGCCCTGCCTCGGTCTGTGGTGTGCCAGCTTTCCAGCGAAGGCTGAGGCAGGAAGCAGGCAGAGGCAGAAGGTTACTGACGCCTGCATGAGGCACAGCACTTGCCTTCCACCTGTAAAACCTTCAGCTTTACAGAAGGTAATGGTTAGGAGACATCTTTCAGGGCAGGAAAAGCAGACAGACTGCTAACTCTACCCTAAAATGAAATGGGTAATTGGCGATTTCTGTGCTTTTGGGAGCTCTGCCACAGCATTAAAAGAGGAGGTGGGTTTTCATAAGCCTCAATGAGACCCAAGAAAAAAAGTCACCTTATTTAAAACTGGATCTCCAAGCAAAACTCTCTGCCTTGCTCTCCAGCAGTGTGTAACACCTCTAGTGATCCCATCCTCACCTCCCTTCTGGTCTGCTCTGAATGCAATAGACTGGCAAATATCTATCTCCTGCTCTCAAACAACTCTGTGAAGAACAAGCAGCAGCCAGTTCTGGAACAGGCTCTGCCTTCCCCTCCTTCCAGTTCAGATTATATTAACTGGTATACATTTATCAATGCCTTTACAAGATACCAATGCAGTTGTCTTTTGTCCTGTAGAAGTGCTTGTATTCCTATTGTTTAGAAAATAATTCTATGTAATATTTGGATGAACCATGTAGTAGTCATAAGTAAGATAACCCAAACAGTACATGGTATTTGTAAGGAAGCCTGGTTTTGAAATCAACTCATACACCTTATCATTTAACCTAAAATTTAAGCTCTTCAATAAGAGCAATCTGAAAAATAATGAATCGAGTGAAATCTGACTGGAATACAATCTAACAAAACCCAGAGAATTCAAGGAACGCCTGAAGATGGGGAGAGGGAGAGAAAGTTACTTTTAAAGCACTTTCCTGTGAATTTCCATGGGAGATCACCAATTAATTGCATAGAGAAAGCTTAGTTATATTAACAAGAATAAAACCCAAAAAACCACAAATAGAACAACCCACCATCAAGGAAACAGTCTATGCATCTTAAATACTACATGAGCAATAAGGAAACATAAAGCTATTTGACTTCCACATTTGATCAGAAACATATTGAATAGTTCTCTCACTGACTCATCCTCTTCACTGTTTAGGAATACATGTTTCCCCCATGTATAATATAGAATACATGCATACTTTCTTTTCAAATAAATATAATTTGAATAAGAACAGCACCTGCCCTGAAACCTGTCCTCCAAGTTTCATCAAATTAGCCCTGGGTAAGTCTAAACATCAAAAACCTAAATACTTATCCATTAAAATAAGTATCTGGAGGTATATTTAGACTTACCATCATTCTAACATCACTCCTTTTGCATCTTTAAAAGTCAAACAAATGGGTTAGTAATGAGCGAAACAGCAAGAAAGGCTTCATAATTAATATTCAGATAATTAAAAAATTCAGGTTAGAACTTGCTACTACTCAGCATGCCAATTAGTGAGCATAATAGCAAAAAAAAAAAAAAAAAAGTCAGTCATCCCTTTTTCTCTATAAATTTCCCTCACCTTAAGTGCTATCAGAGTTTCCCAAAACCATGGTAGAGTTTCCCCAACCCAAAGAATATGAAAAGAATAGAGTGGCAAGGATAGATTTTGCTATAATCGTAAGTATTTCACCTAAATAAATGTTTATGAAGAGTTAACATCAATTTTCAAGACCAGTCCCTCTTTTTCTCTTAAAAGCTGGACATTAAAGCAAAGAGGGTGGACATAATATCGTGAAATACCAGATTTGTCCTAAAATAGTCAAACAACGCCACTGGCTA
This sequence comes from Atrichornis clamosus, assembly GCA_013400975.1. Taxonomy (NCBI): domain Eukaryota; kingdom Metazoa; phylum Chordata; class Aves; order Passeriformes; family Menuridae; genus Atrichornis; species Atrichornis clamosus. The sequence continues at coordinate 16,353 of WBMZ01012602.1, read as the reverse complement.
GCAAGCACAATAGCATAAAACAGGGAGTCTGGAGCTGCAGGCAACATTTCATCAGGAGCTCAAACTCCTACTGACTCGCAGAGCCACGTAAGTTGCCATGCAGTTGATCTGCCATCTCAGTGCTGTGGTATTGGGAACTACAATTATTGTTCCATCTTTTTCCATAATTAATCCCTTAATTAGAAGATAAGCCTTGAATATCACCTACCATTTAGTGGTTCTTCTACAGCTTTCTGCAAAACATTTAAAAATATATATATGTATAAAAAGCCTTCATGTTTACTTTTGGCTGGCCACAGTTAAATTACTCTAATTGACATATACAGTAAGTAGTGATTCTACAAAAATGAAGAAAGCTTAATGTTAATCAAATTAATGACTGAAGGTCTGAAAAAAAATTACATCAGTCAACAGCTGCATTCTCCGGGTTGCTCCCCTCTACTGTGATGTTTACCCAGATGAAATACCCCTAGGTGGCAGCGGAAGCCATGCAGATACTACTTTTAAGCTCTAAAACCTAACTGATTATTTCTGCCATTTGATCAGTGGTTAGTAACAAAGCAGCAGGACTAAAAAAAAAAGAAAATTAGTAGCCAAGCAATCAAGTGAAATCTCCTCAAAAAGAAATAGACAACAGTTGTGCATTTAGTCTGGTAGACAATCATCAGAAACAACACACGCAATCTACAGAAATGCAGAAGAAAAATCAGTACTTGGTTAAGATGGCAGATTTCAAAATACACACCTTTTCCCCCTCTGACTCAAGCAAATACCAAGAATCATTTTTTAAGCATGCCCCAGCATCAAAATGAAGCCCTTCACCAATATTAAGTTTTCCATAGTCTTTAGATAACACAGAAGCAAAGTGTATTTTTAAAATCACACCTATTTTTTGCCTCAAAGCACAGCAATACATGCTGAAATGCCCTTGATGGAAACAAATAACATATTAACACATTCTTAATTTCCACTAGGTCTTCCCATAACACCCGTAAGTTCATGGACACAAATTACATCACGTGAATTCCTCTGTATCTAGCCCTAGGCTATCTGCAGCTGCAAAAAACATATTTTTACTTGTTGACATCTAACTTCTGAAAATTTCTTTTGATGTCGTTCCTGTCTCCAACTCAGAAAGTAACACGATGTTCACTACTGTGTTACTGTGGCTACTTATTTATTTTCCAAATCCTTGCTGCCATGTAAGACCATCTTGAGAGGTCATCATCTCATAAAGAGAACAAAGTTCTCATCAAAGGATGCTACTTTGCATGCTGGTTTCTATTTCAAAGTTTATCTATGGCCAAAACTAAGTTAAGGGGGGAAAAAAAAAAAAAAAAAAATCTCCTCTTGACCTGTTTACTTCCATTCTACAAGTAAACAGGAGGATGTTAGACACAGGCAAAATTGCATTTTGAATGAAGCATATCTTTAATTCACTTAGCTCATTTTTATAATGTAATTACCTTTCTTAACCTCTTTTTCTTCTATTTTTTTTAAACTCCGTGCATTTATATTCCTTCCATAAGGAGAGACCAATCCTCTGAAATACTATTCCTTAAAATGAAAATGGATGAGCAAAACATCTTCCTTCACCAGCTGGGTATCAGGCTGTAGACTGGAGACCTGGAAATGTGTCTCAAATGATGGCTGGCACCCAAGAGATGGGATGAGTTAGTATTTGCCATATCCCTCTGCTACAAGGAAATTTTACTGGTATTTTACATTTGTGCTTCTTTACTTGCTTCTGGAAAACACCAGAAATCAGGCAGTTCACATTCATGGATCACTCAAAAGCACTGCATAAGTCTATGAAAATTACTGTTTTGGAAATTATTACTCTAGAATTCAAAACAACTGACTGAAAAACCTTCTTTAAAAAAACAAGGTGTTTTTAAATTCGTTCTGTGTTACCTAAAGACAGACACTCTCTTTTCAGAAGGTCTCATCAAATTAAGGGGCATTACAGGAAAATCAGAAAAAAGGTCAAGGCTATGCCATCTGTATAGCCAGGAACTGAAGAGAATATCAAAGGGTTTTGCTGTACAAGACCATACAAAAAGTCCTCCTGAGTATTTCTTACAGGCCACCTAGAGGTTTTGCACTCACCTTAATGAAAAAGCTTTTCAATAAGGCGAGCAAAAGGTCTTTTAAAAATTCAGGTGAAAGAGTGCATTGTAATAGAATGCCAAACTTCCCTTGACATCCACCACCTTTTAGTGACAGCAATGGAAACTCCATTTGGGCACGACAGTCAGAGCAGCCCGAGGTCAGGGTGGCAATTACAGCACTACAGACACACTCAATAGGGACAATGGAGACCACCAACTCACTCAACATTAGACATCTGTTACACAGCCAGAACTTTCGCTTGCTACCAACCTGGTCTGAATTCGAACTAGTGAAGAAAGGTTCAGTATCTCACTACAATCCCCTGAGCCATCTAGTCACCCCAAATTTATTAATTTTAAGCTTACCCCCGGACGAGGATGATCTTTCATTCTGGAACCTAAAATAATTACAAAAAAGTGACCAGGCAGATGAATAAATGTCACGATCAACCAAATAAAAACACAGAACCATAGAATTGTTAAGGTTGGAGAAGACCTCCAAGAACACCAAGCCCAACCATTAACCCAATACTGCTACCTTCACCACTAAACCATGTCCCCAGGTGCCAGACCTAGACATCACTTCCAGTGATGGTGATTTCACCACGTCCCTGGGCAGCCTGTTCCAATGCTTGGCCACCCTTTCAGCAAAGAAATTTTTCCTGATGTTCAATCTAAACCTCCCTTAGCACAACCTGATGCCATTTCCTCTCATCTTGTCACTTATTACCTGGGAAAAGGTATTATCTACTGATAAAACTTGAAACAAAGTAGGAACACACACAATTGAAGCTTCCCCTATCCAAAATAACTTAATTTTATGATCTGCAAATTCTTAGAGCCTCTAAGCACCCTTCTGTTTAGGAATCAAATAATCTTCTCATGTACAGTGTGTGAATTGTCTCACTCATGCACTCAGCTCTAAAAGAGGATTGGGCTACTCATTATTCACTGTGCTTGTTTTGGCAAGCTAGAATCTACCCAAACAGTCACATTTGACTTCTTCAGTCAGCATAATCAAACCAGAAATGCAACATTTATGCAGACCAATAGCACACAGCACTGAAGTCAACAATATACAGGTAGACCAAAGTCAATTAAAAATACTTGTATTGTTGTTATTAAAAGGCTTGATTCACAGCTGCCATGTTTTTGACTCATCTTCATCTATCTCGGAGATCAAATATTAGGCATTGTGCTGTAATTTCTTCTTTACTGGAAACCCTCCCTGTCTCAGGGTCTATGATCCTGGCCATGCCCACACATGGTGTGCACACACTAAACCTGGGACAGGCAGAGTTCAGTGCAGACCTGGGACTGTGCTGACTGTAAAACACTTCAGCTGGAGTCTGGAAGCAATATATCCTCAATTGCACGGTTCTGTGTCCACAGAAGGTGGACAACAAGGAGGTGTTTGAGGAGCTTTCGTGCACAGCTTGGAACAGATGTCACTCTGACCCAAGCTGTAGAGTCCACACAATGCTATGCTAGGGTGTGCCAGCATTCCAACCAGTATTGCTGGTTTCTGCTTACTTAGCAGATCTTTAAATCTCATCTTTTTGGGATCTGATGAATAGACCAGTTACTGAAACAAAGCCTTGTGATTCCTTTCCCCTGGGTTTTAAAATTAAGCATAAAGAAAACCAGGATTCACTAAAATGAAAGGTGAGCATTCAAACTGTTCTTATTTTAACCTGCCTCTAACCAGTGCAAACCAGTAGGCAGGTTTTGTTTCTTTAAATCCATGTTTTGATAAGCTTTTGTCACCACCACCCCACAACCCATCTACAGAATCCTTGACACCCTCTTGCTCTCTTCATTCTAAGCTTCAGCTGGCCAACTGTGCAAATGCAGAATTTGAACAGCAACATCCCTCCTACACCTGAAACACCCTTATTTGAGAAACCTGGCTAATGCTGATCTCAAAACAGTTTATGATGATAAACTGTGGATTTCTTAATGCAAGATTCCCCACACACTCTGTGAAACAAAGCCAACATATACGGAACAACTCTTCAGTAATTTTTTAAACTATGGAACTAAAATGAAATCACACCTCGTGCTCAAATAAATTATGTCTACTTAAGAAGAAAATAACACAGAATATTAGGTGCTACTTACCCATAATAAACACGTAAGCCAGACTAAGCAAACTTGCAATAGCCATAATAGCTAAGCCAGCAATCAGAACAGACCCATGTAATGGAGGACAGGCTGTTAAAAACACAATTAAATTTAAATTTGTATCACCTGACACTAGCACAAGCTCTTATCTTCAGATATAACTGATTAGTAAAATTAAGAAACCTGATAAAAACAGACAGGATTAATTTCGCTTTCAAAACTATCCCAGAACTATTCCTGCATCTTTCTTTTTTCATATACATTCTTTAGTTATACAGAGGCATTTACTGATTTATCCTGCTTAGCTGTACTATTCTACTAGTCTAGATATTCTATTGTCATTCACTGCAATTGACAACATTCTTTCATTAATTGTATTTTAAGTTTAAACTTACATCTTCAATCCCAATTGTTTGGGACTATAATTGCATTAGACGACAGAATACAATCCTGTTACTGATGAAACAAGAGTAAAAAAGGGAAGCAGGGCACAGAATACGTGGGTAGTTCTGAGGCAAATCCCACCACAGGAATGCTTCATTTTTACAGGGATACCAAAGCAGGAAGGGGCTCTTACAACCTAACCATACTTCACTACTAAAACCCCTTGTTCTCTCTGTTTCCAGGGTCGTAAAAGTCATTACAACTATGTGCCAACTCAACCCAGGATGAAATATTCCCACTGACACTTCAGGGTCACTGAGCTAAACTTCCAGGGATACAGAGAACATCTACCATGTATGACCTGAGAAGAGGTCACCCCGACAAACAAGGAACACTTTTCATTTAAAAGCATCATAAATACATCCTCTATTTTGTGTTACTCTAGAGGATTAATTTCTTTTCCAGAAATCTCTCACCAGTTTATTTTATTTACAAAACTTACAAATACTTCCATAAATACTAAACAAAAAGCATAAAACTCAAATCACAACTCCACTGAAAAGTCTATCATTTCACCCAGATTAGATAAACCTTTCAAAAACCACTTTAAGGAAAAACAGCTCTTAATTCCCCAACCAAGTCAGTGACTAAAATGAAGAGTATATTCATGAAACAATAAATCAGGAGTATAAAGTGCCTAAAGGGAACACAAGTATGTATTCTCCTATTAAATATACTCCCAAGGATGACTAGTCCTAAACTGACCCTTTCCTCTGTGGTGGGGTTCTCTGGTGGGTGCAGGGGGAGGCAGGGAGGAGGCAGAGGGAAGCCAGAGGCAGGGATAAGGGATACCACTGTGTGTGGTGTTTAGTTGGTGTTCCTTTACCACAGTGACAGTTTTTCAGTGATGAGTGCCAGCCACAACCACACTGAAAACAGCCCGAGAACACTTCCAAGTTTAAGAAGGTAAATGTAGAGACAGTAATGTGTTACAATGGTATTTCCTTAAATATTCATCGACTCAGATGCATACAAGCAGAGACTGACAAGGAATTTCTAATTTAATCACTGAACATGAGAAAATTGTTATGACTCTAGTTTAATTTCTAAATACCCTGGGTCTCAGTAAGGACAGTCACCTAAAATCAACACTTACATGCAAAATTAAAACCATTAAGGTTTGGGGTTGTTTTCAAAGCAGCTGCTCATAGAATGCAGTCATGAAATTAATATATGTAATACTGCTTTGGGCTATTCTTCTTTCACCAGATTAAAGAGCATTAGCACAGTAGTCCTAACCTACATTCACAGAAGCTACTTGGTAACACTCCGTGTAGTGAAGCCATTTTTGAAGTGTTTTAGTGTTAGGAGTAAACAAACATCAGGTGCAGACAAGAGTAAAACCCACACTTTCGTAGAAGACAAATTGCTCACCTGGAACACACAGTGCAAAACCAACCACAGCAATTATATAACCAAGAAGTTTCAAACCTATCAGAGCAAATGTTGCCTGCGGTAGACTGTCAAACACTGGGAAAAAAAGAAACAAATAAAATTATGAAGTTTAACTACAGAGACATAAAAGGCAGATAATTCACATAAAGCTAGAAATCATATTCTCCTAAATTCTAAGCTCAGCCAGACACTGTGATAAAAAAACTCACAAGTCAGGGCTCTTGTACATGTACACACACATAAAATGATGTATATATAAATAACATTGTGAATAGACCACAAGCAGGAAAAGAGGGAACACACACACTGAGAGCTAGTTATTCAACCCAGTCCCTAGACCCAGGAAGGAAGAGTAGAAATCACTCAGATGTGCTGCCCTCAATCTCATTGTTCAAGCAGGTAACTCCTGCTTCTTCCCTGAAGCAACTCAGCCCAACCAACACAGGCTAAACATTTTGTTTTGACATACTAGAAATGTCACAAACCCAGGACGCTACTGTAGCACCTATTTATAAAAACGAAAATATTTTGTAGATTACGGGGGTGAGCTCAGTTCTCTTCCTATCCATATGTGAGTGAATAAATCAATACTCACCAATTCCAAACATGACATATTGAAGCGGTACCAGAATCACAGCAGAGATTACAGACAGGCCAAGACCAGCTTGGTTCCGTACAGTATAGCCATCTGCAAACGTTTATGTGGGAATCAGCAAAACTGAAATCGTTCATTGGAACAAAGCACAAAGCAACAAACGTAAATCAAGCTTCTTGGGTTCACAAAAAAATCCCACTGAACCACCAGAAGTCACTCTCTAGTCCCCAATATTCTCCCAAGGCAGTAGGATGGAAAATATACAAAAATTTGGAGTCTCTATCTTCCTGTGATCACTTGAGGGCCTGACAACCCCAGTGATGTTTCTGTTGTAGTCTGTATTTATTTAAAAATTAGTAGATGGCAATTAATAGGTGGTACTAACTTCCACACTATAGCATGGAAGAGATTCTTTTTTGCTTTTATTACCTTAAATTAAAAGAGCAATATTAATCACTTACCTTGGACAAAAAGACCAGTGCCTACACCAGCTACAACTGCAAAGATGACAACTGCTACAATAATGCACACCTTCCTCTGAGATTCAATTTCATATTTTAATCCTTAAAGAGACAAAGAGGAAAACAATTGGACACAGAGATTCTCTCACTAAAAGATACAGATTTATGATTAAGACTGTTCCTAAACAAAGAAACTGAAACTTCTAAAAATTAAAATGATATACATTCCCAAGATTCAATTTGTTTTCATTGTTTGATATGGTTAATATGGCTTACTCAGAAAAACGACACCTGGCATCAGTGTTCTAGTCAAATTCTTAATTTCTCCTTCCATACAATTCAGGTGATAGGTTATCAAAATAACTCCAGGACACAGTTAAGGTTAATTCAAGTAGATGCACTACTGACATTTAAATGTTACAGTGAATTTGTTACTCAGGTAAGTGTCAGACAGGTTTCATTCTCTTCCTCGTGACACTGTGTGAGCTCAGAAATATCACCTCTGTTCCCAAATGAACTTAAATCCTAAAAGCCAATCCTGTAAACAAAAACCCCTCAAAATCCCACCTCAAACAAACCAATGAAACACCCCCCAGCCAACAAAGTCAAGATAACATACATTCGCAAGTGTTACACAGAAAAATTATGCCAAATTTAACAAGCTATTTAAAGGCATACAGTAGCATTGGTGGATTTCCAGTTTATCTAAAAGAGTACAAGGAAAAAAAAATGCACCAAAACAAGTAAAAAAATCCTGACAAAAACAAACAGTAAATATACCTATATTTATTAAGTTGGAGGTAGCACAACTCTTTTTGCCACAGAGGCCAAGACCTTTCAATCAACTGCCCAGATGCAAAAACATCCAAGCATGCTCAAACTACTCTACTAAAAGGACAGCGCTTCCCCATGAAATTATTACTTTCCTAAAAATGTTGCAGTTCTGCTATGAATGCAAGGCAATCATTTCTGAACAGATTAGAGGTTCCTAAACCACTAAAAAACATGAAAATCAGGAATATAACAATATGGAAGTAAAATAATTTTTAAAATATGTATTAGTTTTCAACCTCTGACCATGGACGGACCTTTGAAGAGTCACATACCACTTCCAGAGAGTCATGAAAAAGTATTAAGGGTAATTATATATAGATGGCTGAATATGTCTGTGATTATTATCTATCACCCTGAGTGCAATTTCTTTCTATTTCTTATAGACTTGACTCTTAGCAGAAAAGTTTAATTTTTTTTTTTTCCAAGTCTACAAATTGAAAATGGCTGAAAAACCTCAAAGACTCAACTCTTCAAAGACTGATGTAACAAATTCACCTTCTGAAAGACCAGGACATAAAGCACAATCTACATTCCACAGATGTTGCCACCAGTGTATAAAGAACATCTAAGGATGTCTGACACTGGTGAATTAAAGTATTGCCTCTAAAAACATTTACCAAAATCACTGATGTCACTGTCAAATTATAACTCAGCCAGTGCTAAAAGACTAATGAAAAATTTTACACTAAGAAGAGAACACACCATCCTTCTCTGGTATTGATTTTATGATGAGAAAATGTAACATTTTTGAATTATTCAATCCTGTCATGGTGAATCAACAGTGAAGAAAAGCTCCACAGACACCACCTCTGTGTATTACCTGGATCGATTCTACCACACATCTTTTAGATGTGAGCACCGTCTTTCATTTTACACTGGATGCCTCTAAGCACACAGGGGATTTCAGGACAAATCAGTAACTGCAAAGTACTGAAGAGTCAATACTTACCAATAACACTTAACTGAGCTGCACACAAAATAACAAGTAAGCACACCAATGATATGATGACAGCCCTTTCCACTAGCAGGAACCATGATCCTAGAGAATATTAAAATAAAAGAAAAGGTAGGAAGAAAACAAAAACTGAGGTTATCAGCTTTTTATTTATTGTTTCTCTTAGGCTATGCCCTAGATTGCTCAAGAGTATATGTAATTTAGCATTAAGAATTATAATAGGCTAAGAAAGTTATGACCTCTAACCTAGTTTTTTTTCTCCCTTATCTTCTCTGTGACAACCTCCTTTTTCAGTGTTTCCAGTTACCCCAATGTTTTCCAAACTAGAGGACTTATACTTCACTGGAGCAGAGAATATGTTGGTGCTAATTTTTAGCATTACAGGCTAGTGAGCTTGTGGAACTACAGAAAGCTCTGTAGATCAGAAAAACAGTGTATTCAGGCTAAGTAGAGAAGATATGAGAAGTCCAATTTGATGCTTCCTCAGCTATTCTATTCTACTTTGAATGGCTGTAACTCTGGATGTGTGGTCAGGAATATAGAAGCTAGCCTAAGTGAGAGGGAAACACTGCCTTGTTAATTTTAGGTCTTCCCAACATCATCCAGTAAGACTTCTTTCCCCTGCATTTTGGATGCCTTAGGCTGTTCAGTCAGTCATGCTTTAAGACCCTGTAAAGCCACCTTCCAACATAAAATTCTGAAAATATCTCCACTGAACTAGAAAATGCAGTTAATTCTTGCATCTCTGCTCATAGCTTCATTTAGACTCACTCAGTGGAATCCAAAGTCTCCACTTCTTACGTTATACTTGCCACCATTCCTCTGCCTGCACATTTGCTTACAAAGAAATGTCTAATCTTCTTTAAGATGCATATCTGTTGCACTTTCTCTCCATATATAAAAGTTGCATCTGTAGCTCCAGAAACGTGCAATTAAGCAGCAATACACCTCATATCTTTCAACGCCAAGTAAATACCCTGAGGACAGCTTTTAAGTACACAAATTTCCCTCTTTCCCTTCCCTCCCCTCCTCCCACAAGAGGTCACAGAAGAAGATACAGCGACAGCAGAAATATAAGGCAAACACAAAACCGAAGGCAGGAAAACAGAGAAATATCTGCCAACTTCTTAATTATTAACACAAGGTCAAGTCAATGAATTTTTTAAAGTAAGGCTTTTGGCTTCATTTGCAATTTTTGAAAAGCAGCTAATACTGAACAGTAACTTCAACGCACAGCAGCCACTCTCCAGGTAAGCCAAATCCCAGTAATGCTATTTGATGCAACTGAGAATAATTAAAGAAAGTATCTGCAAGCAGAGACTGAGAAGCAACGTCACTTCCTCTTCAGCATTTCCAGATGACACTGTCAGATATTACAAAAAGACAGCAGCCAAGAAGCCTGGTATCTGCTAGAGCTTCAGCATGCAACACACAGCCACGTGTGGTCCAGTCTCAGAGTCTGAAAGAACTTAGTGTGCAGAAATGCTTGCAATACTGCAGGTACATGCAACATGCAAGTGAAAAAAACTGCTGAATGCATTTTTCTGGTAATATACTTCCCTTAGTCTGGTGATTCATACGAATCAAGTAAACTCCTAGCAAAAAGTGGTATTCTGAGAGCCAATATAAGGCTGTCAAGTTTCAAGCTAATAAGAGAGACTTCCAGACTGGGGGGAAAGAAGACTGAAAAGAAGATGTAAAAGGGAAAGGAAACAGGGGAAGAAGAGAAGGAAGAAAAGGAGAAACGAGAAGGACACAGAAAGAAGAGAAGAGAAAACAGAGAAAATAGATGATGAAGAAGGGAAAAAGAAAATGGGGAAATTTGACAGTCACTCTCCTGATCAGGAAAGAGTGTGTCTGCACAAAGATGTGGGCACTTGCAGACAAGTCTTGCTCACTCTGATACCCACTTCCTAGGTGAATCCAGGAATTCTCTAAAGAGAGATGGAAGATAGTTGGTTCTTGGATGATTATCCTTGGAACATGCTAGTAGTAACAGTGGGAATTCATTGCTCAGAAAGGACAGAATGAAGACTGGTACAGGATTTCTATTATCCACAAACCCTTTTCAAAACTCACTTGCTACACTTTATTAGCTTATTGTCTCAAGAGTTTCTCTAGAACACTGAGGAGCAACAAGCAACAAAGAGTTGTGCAGAAGAACTGAAAAGGAGAGCAAGCAACTGCATTACCTTCAGCTAAACCCTCAAACATTAAGAATAAGTTTTACATTTTCTAGCTCTCAAACCTAACATGACCTCAAAACTATGAATTTTTCACCAACCACATTTTTCCTCTGGTGTTTCCTTGCCGCAACCGACAACTAGAAAATGAAATTAGAAAAGTCACATCAGTTTCCTGTTTTGTTGTCTTTATACTGATTTCAAAATTATAAACACAGAAAGTTGCAAAGGGGACTCGATTCTACTACATTCGCAAGCCTTGTTTCTTCTAGATCTTAACACCGAATGGCAAAAACAGTCAGAAAAGGTTGAGTAAGCTATAAGAGAATGAAGGAAACTGTGTATAGCTCTTCCCCTGGTTTTGCAGTGTTCTAAGAAATGAATGATTTTGTAGCATCTCCACTTTCAGTGGCTGTGCCCCTCTCAAGCCATTTCAGGATCACATCTGCTTTGCAGGGCATATGGTTAACTCAATAATTAGACCCAACTAAGAACTACACAAATGTCTGCAGCAGAACACAAGCAACATCTGTTTGAGCTTTGTAAATATTTTATTGTGAAATAAAAAAACAAAACAAAACAAATTCTGGAGTGCATGGGTAAGACTCCACGTCCTACACATATGCAACGCATTCAGTGCTTCTGCGCAGCTCTCCAGAGGCACGTCTGCTGTGCAGAACAGATAAACAGGGCACACCTATGCCCAGTGAAACTGTCACATCTGCAGAGCACTGGACAGAGCACATATACAGCAGAACCCATCATTCAACAGCTGAGGCACTGGAGAACACGGGCTGGGCCCGACAAGATAAATAGCTCTCTTGATGAGAAATTCATTTCGTGAATTTCATTCATTTTAACATCACTTTAAACACCATCTTTTGAAGATGACATTTAATGTTAGAAAACCGTAAGAAGTTACCATCTAGTAGTAGCATTTTCAACCTCACTGAAAAACTGCATACCTTCAGATCAAGTTTTAGAGCTCTTAAACAGAATTTCTGTTAGTTCTACCTGTAGCTTTCCAGCAAAGGTTGCAAGAAGCAATTCTCCAAAGAGAAGATCTCTGCAGCCACTGTGATGGGATGTATATATTTCAGTATTACGAAGATATTAGGAAGATGATCAGAAATATGTAATGCAATAACATGAGGGTTCTGAATGTATCACCAACCATAGAATCTAAGAGATGTGGGAAAGCACAGATTTTCCTACATTAGACCAATCATCCTCTGACACTGTTACAGAATGAAAAAAATTTGTTCAATTCTTTCCTGTGGAAGCACTCCTCTCTAATTTAAACCAAAATAACTAACACTAGCTTACAAGTTACAAGCCCTGGGTGCTACGTTTTTTGTATATTCAATTTAAAGAAATACATTGCCATGTTAATTACCTTTCTCTTCACTTAAGATTCTGCTTGTTTTCCCTCCCAACATCTTCTAAACCAATAGCAGGCAACTTACCTGAGCTGTTTCTAAGTTCCATTTTTGTTTCTCCTTCTCTGTTTGATTCTGTTACTTCACAGCTGTAATTTCCAACAGTTGCTTGTGCACTGCTGAGCACCAGAGAGGCCACACCCTTGGTTAAATCCGCCTGGGATAACAATCTTGCTGATGAAAATGCTGGATGTGCAATAAAATCCTTTTTTCCTCCACGATAAAAAATTTTCTCTCCTTCTTTTTTCCATGTAACAAACATGACATTTTCATTGTTCTCCTTTAGATTAGTCACATAACAAGGTAAAATTACAGTTTCATTACAGTCATTTTTTTCTACAATATCTGTCCCAACAACTGACAACTGGGCAGAACCTATAAAGAAAAATGAAAATTGACATATTCAGAATTACTTCTTAATACATGAGAACAAATAAAAAATAATTACAACAGGTGAACTGGGAAAACAAAACAAATTCTCCCATGAAACCGTAAAAAGAGAATCATGCTTTAAGGGAGTAACAGAAGAAGGAAAAAAGGCATTATAATTCTACTCCTCTACAAAGACTTAGCCATTCTCACAACCATTTCATGTACAGATACCATAACCTATCATACGGTTCATTAAGGACACAGGGAAAAAAGTCTTACTTTTACACTTCTGAGAGACGGCAGGCAGGGCAGCTTAGTCAAGAAAGCTTTGTCACTTGTTCCTTCTTATCTCTGAAGGTGGAGCCAAATGCCTATAGGTTTAGATCATTTCTTGCAAATTCTCTTTTCCTTTCCAACAGAGAAGGTGCACAAACAACACCATGTAGCAAATAAGGTAATTACTTAGTGTTTGAGTGCATACACAACAGAATTGAAAATGGAGAATTTGTAACCATGACCAACCTGTATTATAATCACTGACTAATGTCTCTAACAATAGCATTCAATGAAGGTAAGCAAAAATCACCACCTCACAGGATTAGAACTGCACCACTGCACAAAACCGCAGTACTCACTGACCAGTACTGACCACTGTTTCAAGAAAGACCTAAATTCTTATGCCAAGATTTTATCAGAAATGAAGGTCCATTAATCATTTCTTGAGAATACCAAAAATTGTAATATCAGTATTTAAATTACAATAGGAACCCGAAGAAGAAAGAGGTTAATTAAACTAGCTTAGCTGCAAGCTATGAAAGCTTTGAATATTTTATTTTCTGTTTTTCCTTGTTTGTATGAAATCATAACAAAGTTTAATAGCTTTCTTAACAGTAATTGCTACCCGAAGTCCTAGAGACATTAATAATTCAAAATGCTTTACTACATCCATCTGATAAAACCAAGTATGGGAAAAGAGTATGTAAAACAGGATGATTCCCTAATACTGTAAGCACTGAGACTTATGAACTGGAGTAGCTCCAGGGACTTCAGGGGAACTACTGGTACTCACATGTGTAAAATCAGCTCAGAATTGTGATATGTATTTGATAACTAAATTTAATTAGGGCAAGGGGAGAAAGAAAAGAAAAAAAAAGAAAAAAATCAATAAAAGTTGTGTCACTATTTGCAGTAGCTCTTTTTGCTTCTTCCCCCAAAGAGTCTCAGATCAAATATAAAAAAAGCACTCATCTCTGAAATATCACTTTAATATTCTCACACGGGTTCCTGGATTACTACTGAATATCAAAAGCTTCTAATAAACTGCCTCTGCATATATTATGCATGATAGCACTTTACAATGAAGGAAGAAGTATTCTCTGGTTTACTCATCATGTTGCATTTTTAAACTAATAAAAGCAACAAAAGCAGAACAAAGGGAAACTATGCCCAAACCTCAACCTATGCGCTAATAAAAAACTAATGTACTCAACTACAAGCTTTGACGGTTCTTCGAGAAATAAATTTCACATCTGTTTCACACTAAATCACGATTAGAACGGTTTTTCTTCTTTTTCAGAGCCAGCACATTTACATTTTGTAGGAAGAATTTGTTCACCACTGGCTCCATTTCACTGAGAAAGCTGATTTTCAACTAAAGGAAATACTTCCAATTATTTACCAAAGTAAACAAAAAACCCGACCACCTCGGAGGAGTTAAAACAAACCGATGAAAATTTTCTCCCTGGCATTAGCACAGAACGGCAGGGAGCCGTCAGTTCCTGCCTCGGCGGCTCTGCTCATGCCGGCATGTTCCGCCTGGAGCCAGCGCTGAGCGCTCCTGTGAGCTGCTCCACCAGCCAGTGCTGCGGGAAGGAGCCGCTGCTCCAGCACAGCACGCACACCCGGATGTGCGGGTTCCGTGCTCTGCGAATCCGGCTGCTTTCACAGAAGAGGCTGTGTGGCTGCTCTCCCACTAAAGGGAGCCCGACCGCTTCCTGCAGATGGTACTTCCACTACCAACTTCCAACAATTCTTCTGGTGGTAAGCGGGAGCCAACAGAACCCTCTGCCAACAGCTCCCAGATCCTGCAGGCAGTGGACTACTGGGTGGGCTCTTAGACTCCAACTTTCTCGCGGATTATCAGCTTAGAGGTGTCACATGAAAGTGACAATTTTAGAGCCTTATATTAAGCAGTGTGGGGGCTCCTGAAGAACGTGCGTTTGCGAAGCTGCCACAGAAAGGTTGCTTCAAATGACACATGCAGTGCAAATTCGGAACTGCTGCACATGGTTGACAAAACTGGTTAAGTTTGGTCACTGCACCTGACGGGAGCCTGCACTTCTCACCGACGGCAAACCACGCTGGGGCACTTGGCATTTAAGTCAGTCTACTGCTAACTCCGGAACGCAGAGTGGAATTTAGACACTAGCTCTGAACACTCAAGTTTGGATGTGCTACTTCCTGACAAAACAACACTAGCACCTGCACCTCGGTAAAAGTGCCGGAATTTTATTAACTGCGTTCCCCTATGAGTTTCTTCTCAAGGAAAGAAATAAGAAGTTAAGATCGTGCGATGTCAGTTGCACATCTATGGCACACAAACCTAATTTTTAAGATCAAGAAACGCCGTCAACCTAGACCCTGTGCAGCAGGGCACCAGTTTTGAGTGTTTCAGGAAAGCACACTGAGCTGAGCAGTCCTAAGGCACCAGAAGGAGCAAAGCTCTGGGCACGGTGTCCTCGCTCTCCCCCGCAACTCCTGCGGGCAGCAGCCCACCGCCGGCCCCGGGGAGGATGCAGGAAGCAGCCCACCGCCGACGCCGGGAAGGATGCGGGAAGCGGTGGTGGCGGGGGCTGGCTGACAGCGTATGTGTGTGAATGTGCGTGTGCGTGTCCCCGCTCCTTCCCAAAGGATGGCGAGCGACCGCTACGCACCCGCAGTCCCACACGCGCCTGCTGCCAGCAGGGACAGCCGGGAGCACCGGGCATGGGCGACGCGAGTTCCCGCGCCAAGCGGCGGCAGGACGGGCGGCAGCCGCTCCGCCCCGCTGGCCCCGGGACCGGGACCGGCCCCCGCCCGCCGCCGCCACCCGCCCCTCCCCTTTCCGCGGGGCCGGGGGGGGCGGCTGAGCTCTTCCCTCGCACCCGACTCGCACCTCGGGGGCCCCGCCGGGTCACCTGTGCCGGGACCGGCTGGAGATGGGAGCGCAGGGGGAAGCGCCCCGGGGCAGTCGTCGCGGCCGCAGCCGGAGGTGTCAGGACGACGAGGGAAGGGGAGAGAAGGCAGGAGGACGGGCGTGCGGCGGACACTCACCTGCGCGCAGGGCGCCGAGCAGCACGGAGGCGGCCAGCAGCCACATGGCGGAGCGGCGGCGGTGGCGCGGCCGGGCGGACCGACGGCTCGAACGGCGCCGCAGCGGGCGGGCGGCGGAGGAGGAGGGG